>CAXDID010001241.1:0-388815 GCA_963988835.1 Hexamita inflata
TAGGGTTGTTTGTTTACAGCTGATGGAGCTCTGTTTATTAGCTAGAACGCTTCTTCTGTTCCAGTCCATCCAGGGGCAATATCTTTCATAGATTTTCTCTTTTTAAGATCAACTTTTGTATCTACTGGATAACCAAATGGAATACAAATCGGAATACTATTCTGCGTACCCACGCGTTTTTTAATTTCGGATGAACTGAAACTAAACTTATCTGAACCGAGCCAAACCGTTCCGAGGCCTAACTTAGTCATTTACAACACCAATAATTCACCCAAACAGCCCATTTAAATATCAACAAAAGGTCTATTTTCCTTGAGCACTTCAAACACGATCACATTTGTGGCCCCTCTAATGAGTTATACGAGCAACGGAGACAACAGATTTCCAGCTTCTGACAAACGCATTGCTTTAAAATTTTGTTGGCATTGATTTACTGTGCTTATCAAGACATCCAGTTGCGTCAAGACCTGTTGGCTTATTGGAGTAGACATGTAGCGGCGTTTCGCGCAACGATTGTTAATTTATTAAACAGCGTCCGCCAATAGTGAATCGGGAGCAACAAACATTGAAGTGAAATATGGTTGAAATTAGGCATTATCTATTTATTGTTTACAAAGATAAACGAAATTTTGTAAATTTGGAAAACACCAATTATTTGATATAGATTAAAACAGACTGATTTATAAATATTAGCTATTTGTTGCTTCTAATGGAGCAAAAACTCAATCATAAAGCTTTGTTATTTGCAGTATATTTTGTCATGTTTTTGTTGATACAGATTCCAAGAGATTTAGAACTGAACATTTCTGTCACGGGTAATCTTACAACCATTTTGATCTCACTATTTTGATATAAATCATTCAACATTCATCTCATGATAATAAATGACTCAATTAATCTATATGAATCATTCATTTATCTTTTCTATGTATGGATGATTTCCTCACATATCAATTATAATAAGCGAACAACTATAGACGTAGTAATTTACAGTATGATAAGCTAACAGTTATATTTAACAATATGACTCGTTCAATTGCTTCAATTAATGATTAACACGTTATTTTCTATTAAATGCTTTCATATTCAACTTCTTATTCAGTGTGAAATTGATTGAATATACAAAAGACAATAATATGACTACGATATGATTAATTATCGTTCATTGACATCTAACCTCAATATTAATGAGTCAATAAAATATATTTATAGTGTGCATTTATTCTAGCTTTCATATTTTAGCTGAAATTCTGATACAAAAAAATAATAAGATTCAAGAATTTTCGCTTCTTAGTATCTTTGACATACATTTAAATATTTATATACTGATTTAATATAGTATACTGATCTATTTTCATAAGATTGTATTTATGAAATAGTAATGAAAATATATCACTTAATTGCTTTGTTAAGTGAATAAAAATAGTACTACATCTGCAATATATGTGATGCCCACATACAAATTACTGTTGACATCTGTTGACTTATATCAAATTACTAAACTACTTAATAATATTTTTTAATAATATTAATTACTTATTCTATTTAAACACCATTTTAACGTAATTTTTACACATTACAATCATGTACAATCACATTATTAAAACATTAAATAATAATCACTATCAGATTAATATTAAATTAATAGTTAGAATATTAAGACTAAAAATATTTCACTTCTATTATGACACAGTATATGTCTGATATGATAACAGAACATCGTTTGTAGAATAGCTCTTTTGACTTTCAGAGTTTAGATCCATAGTTTTCACTAAGAATGTTGCTTAAAAGCAGCATTCAATATCTGACTAGCAAAAACAAGTATATAGGAAAACTGTGTAATTCTTGTTCTATTGTTGAACGAAACATTAAAATTCTAGACGATAACGTTGTAATAATAAGTAAAAGACTTTGGTGAAATGTATTTATCATTATAATATCTAACAAAAACAGACTAAGTAAACCAGACAGTAAGCTTATTAAGATTACGGTATAATATTCAATAAAATAGTATGTATTTATATTATTTGAAGCTGTTCAACAATAACTTATTCAATAGCTTCAATAAATGATTAACACGTTAATATCTATTAAATGCTTTCATATTCAACTATTTATTCAGATGTCTACTCACTCAACAGTAACAATCCAACAATACATCCAAACGCAATAAATGAATATATACTAATTATTTATTAAATATATACTAGTTATTTTTGACCAAGTAAAATAATATATATTTTTAATAATTCTTGTGGTTGATAATTTAATATAAAATATTAAATAAATATATTAAATAATTTAATATAAATATCACAGAACTGATTCTTGATATCGCTTACAAAGACATGAATAGTTTTAACATAATAACTTGACGTTTTAAAAGTAGGTTAATGCAGTTTAGAACCGTTTAGGCCAGGAAGAAAAGGAAATTGTTTAGTTTAATAAACTTATGAAATACATCTTAAAAGATAGAAAATTGATGATATCTCATTATAATATATATTTTTTCTTACTAAAATAAGTTTAAATGAGTGAGGACAACAAGAATTTACAAGAGAATTGAGATAATAAGATATGCTATTTATATGATATATGATGTGATAAAAATGTATAGTCTTAAAGTTATATATTATCTGTAATTAAATTAAGTTAAATTGAACAAAACTTTATTTTAAATGTTTAACAATTTACACAAATTATTAATCTAAACAATAGTATGAAGTGAAAATATTTTGACGATTTATGCTAGTCAGTGAGAATGCACGCTATAGCAAAAATTATAAATTAAAAATCTCCTAAATTAAAAACTTGTCATTTTGAACGCTTAAAAAATAAAAATGGAACTCTTAAAATAAAAACTCCTAAATTTAAAATACGCTATAGGTAGAATAGAAAAAACCTTCCACCGGTATAGGTGAAAATACATTTAAATAAAAACTCCAAAATTTTCAAAGTACTGTATCTATTTCTTATCGTTAATGAAAATCTCGTTAACACGAATTAATTGCGGATATAAAGAAGGTTGAGATATAATATGAGAATATTATTCATTCTGGAAATAAATATATCAAAAATATGAAATAATCACTATGCATGAGTGCACTATCGCGACAATATAAGGTTAGAGAGACTGCCAAGCTACCGGCACCGTCTCGATGGTGTGGGAGTAGGGCAAGAAGGCGAAGCTCTAGGCAACGCTGGATCAGAGTAACTTTCGATACTTGAAGACTTGGAACACAACTTACTTAAAATAAGATATTATTGCTATAATTAAATTTCAAGTTACTTTGCTAAATGATACAAAAACATTTTCAAAGTATTTGTTTAATTGTAAAACAATTTGACAAAAGTAAACAGTGAAAATAACATCAATTAAAATAAAAATAAGATGTTATCACCACACCAATGAAAAAGCAAGTTCCACGAGTACTATCGTAAATTCACTGCATATAATCTGAAATTAATAATCTTAATAACAAAACAACAGATTTTACCACAATAACTTATGAAACAGAACTTTTAAAAGTCAACAGCATTAAACAGAGTATTGAAAATGAAATATATAATTTACACAAAATTAATATTGACTTAGTTGACTATGCGCTTATCGTTGAGCATCACGGTACAAGTTGCATTAAAATATATAATAACTAATAGAAAATAGTTTCTTATGTTTAACGTTGTTTAAAGATCAATATTGAACTTCCACACAAAATGTTAAAGTGATTAGAATTAAAAACATCTAAAAACTCTTTCTTGAATTTTTCTATTATAATACACAATGTTTATCCATATTTGTTTATTGTGTAAAACTATTTGTTTAAAAATAAACAATAATATTTGTAATTATTTAGAATCTATTGTAAACCACACCAATGAACAAATAACTACCACGAGTACTATCTAAAATACATTGTTTATCATATGAAATTGATTATAACCTTAACAATAAAACTACAGATTTTATAACAATCAACTATGAATTAGATTAGTTAGCTTTTAACAGCATTAAACAAAGCATCTAAAATGAAATCGATAATTTGGAGAAAATCAATATTGACCTAGCTGATTACGCCCTCATAATAGACCACCACAACAGCAGCTGTCTCAAGATATACAGCAACTAGCAGAAAATAGTCTCGTACATCTAGAAGTGTTTGATGATCGATATACAACTGCCGTGTAAGTTGGCAAAGTGATATTTTAGAACACTATATTCGAACCGTTTTTAATATTTTCAAAGTCTTACAAACTTCTATTTTTAATGATGATTTTAGAATAAAAACATATTTATCACTTCCTGTCCTTTTTAACAAATTTCTTGGCGGCTTTTTGGCCCTTGTTTGCCATTTTCTTTTGTTGTCTGGCGAGCTTCTTTTTAAGTTCTTATTCGGCTATCTTCTCTGCGTTCTGTATCACTATCTCTAAATCTTTCTTTTCTATCTGGCTTCTGAAAAGACCATCTGGCATGGAAATTCCGAAATCCTTCAGAGTGACGTCGAGACCGCTGATTAATATGGCATCGGATTGATTTTCGATGTCTAGCACACCGATCATTTCCATGGCATCCATTTCGTTCTTTTCGAGCATTTCGATGAGTTTCTAGACAAGCATTTGAACTCCCTCGCTAGTTTGTAGGATTTTTGGCAGTTCTATCTTTTCTTCGGCCACTGTGTTGAGATATTTGCATTCTCTCGGTGCGCCGATGTCCGCTTGAATTTATCCGCCGACTAAATAGGTGAACAACAGCTTCAATTCTTTTGGATTGGATTTCATCATGGTTATGTCCTTGACGGTGAGTGAGTTGAACTTTTGCGCTAATTGGTCGTCACAGAATATCTGTTTGTCCATGGCTGAGTGCTCAGAGACGTCGAATTATTGAACTAACCCAGTTAATTATTCCCCTTTGATCTAAAAGAGCATGTAAGCGCCGACATTATCAGCGTATCTTGGTACAGAAAAGATAGTCCAGCAGCGATCGCTCAAAGCAGCTTCGAAACCTTGTGGACAAGCTGTGTGGGATCTGATGAGCATTTCGTATCCATTCAGTTTCAAAAATCTTGTGAGACCATTCTCTCCGAAGAGACAGCTGGTCATTCTGAGGTGATTGAAGATGGATTCTTCGGTTCCGTTTTCTGGATCTGCCCAAAGGAAGTCGCCGAGTGGATCAGAGACCGACATGTCAGTGAACACATCAGGTTCTCTGTGTCTGTTTAACTTTTCAAGAGTGTCTGTGAGCCAAACAGAGTTCGTGTTTACACCACCGTGAACAACTAATATCTTTTTATTTATGGACATACCAATTGGAAGGTGGATGAAACATTCAGTCATGGCCTTGAACAATTGTTTAAGGTTATCAGAATATTTTAAGTAACACTCGCCTAAAAGAGAATAAGACGCGCATATAGACTTGCACTCGTGATTTCCGCGAGTGAGGAACACACGTTTAG
Source organism: Hexamita inflata (assembly GCA_963988835.1). Taxonomy (NCBI): domain Eukaryota; phylum Fornicata; order Diplomonadida; family Hexamitidae; genus Hexamita; species Hexamita inflata. The sequence goes on from CAXDID010001241.1 coordinate 5,454, forward strand.
GATAACGCAGCTTAAAACCGACTAAAGTGATGAAGACTTCAATGGATTAACCACCTCTATCTACATAGTCGCCGTTGAAGGCGTAGAGTGGGCTGGACTGAGATGGAATACCATACTTCTGGAATACGTGTTCTAGAACTTCAAATGTTCCATGAGTATCACCAAGTAAAATTAATTCTGGATTTGCCCCAGATTCTTATAATGGCTGTGTTGGAGAAAACATTTTCACACTTTGAATGTTATGTTCTTCATACTCAGCAGTTTCGAATGGCTTTAGCTCAGAGTTTTTGAGATCGATCTGTTCTATATTTGGCAATGTCTGCAAAACATTAGTAGCTAACTTGAGAACTCTAAGAACGGTACTCAATGGAATGATAGGATCAAGATTTCTCTCTTCTCTAGCAGCCTTAACCTTTGTACTCAGATTATCAAAGTATTCCTGGGAGGTTATTGACTTTATAAATTCTAGATCATCCATAGTTATTGAAGAAGTCTAAGCTTTATACGGAGTAAAATACTATTCGTTTAAAGCAACTAACTTTTCGTTAGAAATCGGTTCGGCTTATTAGACCTTCAATAACTTCTTCAAAGAAGTAATTTAATCAGCATCTGAGTTCATGTGTTTGAAGTGGTTGAACAGCATTATTGTGATTTATCGTGTAAAAATTAATGTCACACACCTCATATGTCAGAAGTAATAATTGCTTAGACTGACAAGTACACGATAACAAATGAGAAGCGTGGTGAGGGTACGTTTGGATCTGTATATATTGGTTATTTCCGCTAGGATCCAACTTAGCCTCTTGCGTTCAAGATCATGAAGCAGTAGGACAAGGTGACTGGCTTCGTATAGCAGAATAACATTCGCGAGCTTACTTTTTTGAGCGAGGTAACTGAGAAAGTTGATTTGTAAACCAGTCCTTTCGTTCCACTTGTGGACATCCTCTTGGGTGATATATTATAAGTTTTCCGTTCTCAGGATGATATAAAGCAATCCTTAATTGTGGTCATGCCCTGCTACCCGGTAGAGCTCTCTAACCTGATGTATTCCTAGAAGATGCTCAAGATGCCGCTCGATGACATGCTCATGATCTCGAAGAAGCTTTTGTCCCTTGTGTACAAGATGCACAAAATGGGCTACGCGCACCGCGATCTCAAGCACAATAACATACTAGTGCAGCAAAACTGGCGTTTCGTTCTGATTGACTTCGGAATGGTCCAATTTGACCCGGACATGCACGCACCAGACCTCCATACAGATTCCATTAAATCTCAGCCAGTGCAATCCGAGCTGGACCCGCGCTCAACGGCTTTGACCGCGCTCTATTGGCGCCCCCCTGAGCAGATATTTTCTAAAACGCAGATTATCTCTACGCCCGAGCACAGCCAGATCCTGAAGCAGATGAAGAACGGGTACTACTCGGACTCGTACGTGCTCGGGCTCATGCTGCTCGAGCTCCACCTTGGTGCTACCGTTTTCAGGTGCTAACTGCCTGAAGAACAAGGCGGTCTAGAGGAACTAGCTGCTTACTAACTGTATTCGGACAGAGAGTTCTGCTTCAAGACGTTCCTTGACCTGTACAAAACGAAGCTCTCGGCCTCTAATGTTTTGGACAAACTGAACGAACTGAACGGGTCGACGTTTTAGGACCTCTCCTCGGCCACCTCCTGGTGCAAATACACGTTCCAGCAGCTCGTGCTGAAGGCGCTTTTAATCAAATACTGGAACGACCAGATGGACGTGACCATGTTCGTCAAAATCCAATCACTCAGGAATATCATCATTTAATTGCTATAATTCAACGTAACCAAGAGGAAAACGGTAATTGAAGTGCTGAATGAGAACCCAGACTTCCTCGTTCAAGACCACTACGACTTCGACAAACAACTCACCGAAAAATACGGACTCATCAAAGACCAAAACAAAGAAAAGAACAAATCCGTTTTCCTGGCCGCACTTGAAAAACACGACAAGAAAACTGAAGGATTCGTACTCAAACGCGTGGCCGACGTTATGGACCAAGACCTGGAAAAGTGGATCAGCTTTGATTGAAAATTCAGTTAATAATTTAAATATGCTTAATTACACTGTTTAACAACCATCATTTAAAAAATATCTAGATTTGTGTATATGTTGTTTGTATTCAATATTCTTATTAACTTGTATACTTTATAATGTAAGTTATTATAATATACCATAACTAAGTTATAATAAATCAGTTATATAAATTTACCTTGAACCTGTAATTATTTTATAATGTAAATAACATCTGTATATACATTATTTTTAAATTTAACACTGGTGATATAGTGTTATTCGCCAATAGAATTAAGAAGCAAAACCTATACTTATACAGTTTCAATTATTTGAATTATCTTTACTAAATCTATAGTGCATTTTAATAATACTAATAATTTATTATAAACATGCATTCATTATTTTGATTGATAGAACCAATGTTTGTTTCCACTTTAATGTTTGTGTTTACTGTAAGTTTACTTTCCAATTGTAATGCACCTGACTATCCATCTGTCGTCCACGCCGAAGATTCCGCGTTTTCGTTTGTAATCAGCGAGAAAGGAATGGAGAAGTTCATTGACTGCGGCCTTCAGTCTGCAATTCAATACGCTCAAATGATTACCATTCCAGAACTGGTATTTAATCTTGAACTGGCACTAGGAATCAACATCACGTTTGTTCTGTCCGATCTGAGATTCGCTGATTTCAGCGTCGGAGGTGTTCACGTCGATGTTACAGAGAATAACCCAATTGCGGCTGAAGCGTACAATGCCGATATTGATCTTAGGTTCGCTTGGAGGTTCATTCAATCCGGTTATCCACCACTTTATGACAATGGAACTGGTCAAGTTATCATGAAGGGAGCTGATCTCCGTGTTGTGGTCGACGTGCTTTGTGATTTCGTGGAATGTCCGGGCCACTTGAAGGTAGATGTCCACAGAGCCTAGTTGGACTTCGGGAAGTTATATCTGTTATTGGATGGTGGCTCTTCTTGGTTGTTCTAAGCCTTTGCGAATCTGATGATAGAGCTCCTCCAAGACAAGATTTCGGACGTCATCTCCCAGGTCATGGTGACCAGCATCACCGAGCTGATGAACTCGATGCTGCAGAGCAACGGCTACTACGAGGAGTACGCGAAGTACCCCGACATCATCAAAGACGACCGCTTCGCCGCCGACATGGTGGCCAAGCAGGGCTACATCGAGATCAAGTTCTCAGGCTACGTGTACAAGTTCTCGAACCTGTCCGACCAGTTCATCACCAGAGCCATGCTGCCAGGAAAAACCGCCAACATGTTCAACAAGGAGCTCCAGTTCGACCTGTCTCGCGCCGGCTTCAACAACTTCCTGTACATCTTCCACAAGTACCACGACGTGTTCTCGAAGCCGGGCTCCTTCAAAGTGGTCGACACCCCGATCATCACCTTTTACAACGTCCAGTCGCTTCTCACGCTGAACATCGAGAAGAACGGAGAGGTTCACGAGGTCCAGCTCTCCGGCGTCCCGAAGCTGCGCACGGACGTGATCCACAACAAGACCGGCTACTCGACCCACAACGTGACCCAGATCTTCTTCAAGTTCCAAGTATACTCCAGCAACCTCCAAAACGAGGAGAACGAAGAGATCGTCGAGTGGGTCAACAAGCAGGTGGAACACGCGAACTACCAGATTGCGAACACGCCCTTCATGGACATGGACCTGATGGACTTCGTCTTCGACCCGAAGCAGGACGTGCTGAGACTCGTGGGAGACAACCCAGAGGAGTGCAGATAAATGTGATCTAATAAAGTTATTTATATAGTTTAAAACAAAATAATTTATGTATTCAAATTTATTTCATTCTTTTTATATTATTCACAAACGTCATTATTATAATAATGTAGTAAAAATATACTAAGTGAGTATTGAAAATACTTATTACAAAATTCAAATTAAACAATTAATTCTTTATGACAATATTATTTAATTATATAAATATATATTCAGGAAACATACCACACCAATGAAGAGATAATTGCCAGGATTGTTATCGTAAATACATTTAGATACTCATTAAACTGATAAAACTATAGTTAACTAAACTACAGATTTTATGTCTATATATTATTAATCGCAGTTGAAATTTAACAGCATTAAACAAAGCATCTAAAATGAAATCGATAATTTGGAGAAAATCAATATTGACTTAGCTGATTACGCCCTCATAATAGACCACCACAACAGCAGCTGTCTCAAGATATACAACAACTAGCAGAAAATAGTCTCGTACATCTAGAAGTGTTTGATGATCGATATACAACTGCCGTGTAAGTTGGCAAAGTGATTATTTTAGAACACTATATTTGAACTGTTTTAATATTTTCAAAGTCTTACAAACATCTATTTTAAATGATGATTTTAGAATAAAAACATATTTATCACTTCCTGTCCTTTTTAACAAATTTCTTGGCGGCTTTTTGGCCCTTGTTAGCCATCTTCTTTTGTTGTCTGGCGAGCTTCTTTTTAAGTTCTTATTCGGCTATCTTCTCTGCGTTCTGTATCACTATCTCTAAATCTTTCTTTTCGATCTGGCTTCTGAAAAGACCATCTGGCATGGAAATTCCGAAATCTTTAAGAGTGACATCGAGACCGCTGATTAATATGGCATCGGATTGGTTTTCGATGTCTAGCACACCGATCATTTCCATGGCATCCATTTCGTTCTTTTCGAGCATTTCGATGAGTTTCTGGACAAGCATTTGAACTCCCTCGCTAGTTTGTAGGATTTTTGGCAGTTCTATCTTTTCTTCGGCCACTGTGTTGAGATATTTGCATTCTCTCGGTGCGCCGGTATTATTTTTACCAGCCAATATAATATAATAAATATAGTAATAGTATAGTATTGTAAAGTGATGTTCAAATTCATGTTTTTAATTAGTTATACTTTACTGATAATAAGAATTGAATGAGTACAATAATAATTAATTCAATATCATAATAAGCAAATTCTAACTCACAGTTCCATTTCGTTCCCGAAGTCTGCGACTTCCATCCCGAACCACTCCATTTCCTTCTTTCCAGTCGTTACTTCCGCTTCAAAACGGAATCTGCCCAAAAATAATTGTGGGATGTTTGACTGGTCGTACAAGTCGTTGTACTGATCTCGCACGCGTTTAGCGGTCGCGAAAAGTCCAATTTCGAGGTATTTGACAATCAAAAGCGAGTCAAACGCTTTGACGAACTTCTTGACCTGTTACGCAAATCCATCGTCAGTGAAATTAGGGTGAACGTAATTTAGCATGTGGATCTTCATCTTGTGCGAGCAGTTATCGTTTAAAAGGTAGTTTGTTGCGATGTTAATCCCAATCTCGCGAATGGAGTGATCGCGCTCCTTCATCGCGAAATTGAAGAACACAAGCAACTACTTGAGCTGAGTTTGATTTAACGTTAAAGAAGCCAATTAAATGCTCTTGAGGATACCAAACTTGGACTCCCTAGAATTCACAAACTTAAACTCGGCAAATAACTTCGGTAAAGAAAACTAAAACTAAATGTTCAAAACTCTAGATAAGGCGATTTGAGAATTGAGCCTAATTTGAGAATATGAACTCTGCAAAGAAAACAAAATACGGGATATGAACTAATTTAGTTACGTGGCATTGAAGTTTGTCACAAATTAAACGGTAAGCTGATCTAAAACAAATTTAAGTTACTTGAACCTCAACAGATAAAAGTCCTGAATGTTCGTTGCAATTTGCACAATCTGATCATTAAACTCGCAATTACTAGATTTTAAATTGTTATTCAAAAACTAGACAGCGTATAAAATACATTTTTGGATGTCAATATTATCTTCATTTATCAACTAGCTCGTTCTCTGCACATTAATGAAGAATGAGTTAACTGCTCCAATTATTTAACTGTTTATTAGCACGGATTAATCAGAAAATATGCGGAATAATTTAGGATTTAGATTATTACTGTTAAAATTATTCAACTGGCTTATAAACTCTTCTTCTAGTTTTGTGTTAAATGAGCTGTAAAGTTTGCAGCTGTACACAAGCTAATAGAATAATGTTGAATTTACGGTTTTGGCGAATTCAGCTACTTTCGTCTAGTTTAGTAACTAGCATATTCTATCTACTTGTTCATCTTCAAACATTTCGAGTGCTTCTAGTACTTCATCTGTTCCTGGTATTTCAATTTTATTTACGAATTGGTAGTACAGGTATCCGTATATTTGGTAGAAGCTCTGGTTTCTGAACAGTCTGTCTCTAGAGATTACCGTGTATGGTGCTTTTTCAATTATTTTGTTGATTAGTTGGAATTATCGTGACGTTTCTGGTTTGAATTTGTCCAGTAGGAAGATGAACTCATATATTATGCTTTCTAGGTGTATTTTATGGCTGTTAAGCAGGATGCACTCGAATAATTGGTAGTATTCGCTCTGGTGTAGAATAATCGGTTCGAAATTTAGTAATTGTAGTAAATTCTGGCAGCAAGTGTCATCTTTTTCAACTGAAAACACGAGTATTTAAAACAGAAGCACATTTATCTTAATTCCCTGCCCGGATGCTTACCTGCTAATCAATCGTTGTTTAATCACTTTGAGTTGCTCATCGCTCATTAAGCAGATCTAATTGCTTTGAATGACCTGAATTATAATTTGGAGTCTGTCCAGAACTTGAAACAGCTCCGTTTTCGTTAAAACGTCATTTACTAATTCTTAATAAAAGTTTATTTCTTACTTTGGAACTTGGATGTATTTGGTTAAGAGAACAGCCGCTTTAACTGCGAATTCATTATTTTATAGTTGTTAAAGTGTTTGTAATAGTTATTAACTTTCATTGTAGAGCTGAAAATAAACTATGCACAGGCCAATGTTGTCCTTGTCAATGTTAATAATAAGCAGCTCCACAAATTACGGTTAAAGTTTCAATAGTTCTAATGATTCAATAATTAAATACGAGCTGTAATAGTGGGCAACGAACGCGAAGAATTGCTTGTGAATCAGCTTCAAATTGCGAATTTACGCACAGACCTGCTTGAAAACGGAGAAACAAAAAGGATCCTGCTAGGCCATTATATCAAGCTAGACGAAGAAATCCTATAACTACTCAGTACTCATAGACTCCACCGAAAAATCCTTCAAACAACGCTTGCGATTCTTCGCATACACCAACTTCTCTATGTCACACTCAGTCATGTGATTGGAGTGAAATACATCAAAAAATAATAAAAAGCTATATTAATCATCGAATTTGATATCACAGTTATATTAGTGTTACCTAACATTTATATGATTGTAATTATCTTCTATTTAAATAACCACACAAAAGAAAACTTCTAACTCACTTTCTCTTGATGTTGATGACGTACATCACTATGTTGCGCTTGAAGTAGTTCTTGTTCGTGCACACCTCCAGGAACTGGTTGGCGAGTTCGGTGGGGCTTGTTTCCGACTATTTTTCAATCATCTCACGCAAGAGCTCTTTATCCTTGACGTCTATCTGGCTGTCGTAGAGCACGCGCATGAAAGACTTCTGGTAGTACTCGCGGAGCTGCTTCACAGTCTTGGATGGGATCAGAGTCTGAAGGTTGTGCCAGAAGTGCTTCTGTCCGAAGTTAGCGATGTGGTTGTTCACCTAGATGCAAATGTCTCTGTCGTCGGAAAACACAGCTTTTTGATTCCTGCTCTGGAGGACCTAGAAGAGCTTCTCCGCGTACAGCTTCTGGAATTGTTGGTACTCCGGCTTGATCGCGCGCTGGTAAGTTTGGCGGACCTTCTTCTTCCCGGCGCTCTCCTGGCTGTCGGCATCTGGGAGGTAGCGGGTCTGTTTGTTCACTAGCTGGGTCATGGCCACTTCCACGAACTGCTACTTCAAGGAGTTCACGTCCACGTTCAGCTCCATCGATATCTGGGCGAATGCTATATCGTACTAATTATCAGGTAACATCATGACTTGATAGGCCACTTGCTCCGGGCTGACGTTTAGAAGGCTCCCAAACTGGCTTTAAATAATATTGGTATTGGTTTTCATTTGAAGTGGAATTGAAATACATTCAAAATAATAATATAATGCGAAAGTACAATATGTTTTGTGTATCTGGTGTAATACTGATTACACGTGTGCAATATGGATTACTTTATGAAGACTTTTAGAATAACTGAATTGAAAAACACAGCAAATGACAGTAATGTACATATAATGATATTTTTGTAAATTATTAAATGTACGTAGAATTTGAATTTGGAATTTGAAAACAATGTTTGTAAAACATTAATTTGTATTCTATTCTACGGTTATATGTCGCTATAATGCATTTAATAAATGTTGTTTTTATATTGACTTAAGCGATTTACCACTATCAATCTATCAAGAAAGTAAATTCTGGAAAGATATTATGAAACTATGTTGGATATATGACTAGTTTGGACAAATTAATCACACCTCAGAAACTGAATTTCGGTGGCTGGTTTCCTTCTGTTTTTTGATCATTAACAAAGTATTAAATTACTTAAACATTAAATTACTTAAATATTAACCTATGTTTATTATTTTCATAACAATTTCTCTTCAACTTTATGTAGATATGTAAAAATTCTATAATATATATTTTGGAACGATTAGGCTGAAGAGGCACTGCTGAAATACAAGCTTTGCTTAGTGTGGTCGATGATGGATTCATACGGTTGCGCTTCTCGTTCAGTATCCATATTCCTGAGAATAAAAAATCTAAATCGGTTGTGGAAGATGAAATACATCATAAAATATTATGGTTCTGACTGATTTACTTACTGGTTATTTACTGGTTCAGTCCATCTAGGTATATACAAGTTTGCATTACTAATTTGTCCAAATTTAACAAATTAAAATAAATTAATAAACAAATTAATTTAATAATATGTAATATTTTGGTAATTTTTAGCCAATAACAAAATAAAATACGTTATACATGATTTAGTAATTTTTTAGATAATGAATTCTTTTAAACATTGTTCGGTAATCTCGAGATATCTGCATCTAAACAAATTCTTAAATACTCGATGGTGTGAATTATATTTTTAATATATTAAACAACTCCACTTCACATGATTGAAACAGCTTCTGTTTAGGATCAAAATTTAAGTTAATACAACATTTAGACAAGTGATATAAAGGACAATGTAATATTATCTATTAGCAAACACAATTCTACTGATATTTTAACAGTGGGTTCTGGTAGTTAAGATGACTTGCGAAAACCTCAACCTGAATCAAATACAAAGCCTTCATAGAAGCCATAAAGATCGAACGTGATAAGTCCAAGACTTTCTTACTGGATAAATATTCAGAGATGCCTCATGTGCATTATTGTTATCGTGAGCCACATCACGCCCAAGTCCTATGATGAATAGAGTATAGCGACAGCTTTGATACCACACCCCTTTGTAGCAAACGGGCGTTCATGTGTAAGAGTATTCTTTTCTTTTGCTGCCATTTTTAGTATGTAGTCTATGCTCGGCCTTTACGAAAAACACAAAAACTCTACTAAAAATTTTACAAAGGCGTTTCTATTCTAGTACATAAAGAGGTACTTTTCAACTCATGCGGTTCTTCTCGTTTTTGGTTTGGGTTATGCACCATTTTTGTATTATGTATTTGGAGAAAACGGTAGAGATGTTTACTACAACTGGAGAGATTCGAAGGTTCGTTACTGGTTATTGTGGTATCTCCCCGTTTATTTACCATAGAGACCTACTGACACCGAGTATATTAGTGTCTCTTGTTGGTTTAGCTAGTAGTTAGTTAATGTTGAGTTCTTCTTTTACTGCTTTTACTATCTTGGATACTTCTTCAAAAAGATGTTTGTTCACCAAGGAAAGTGGGGCGCAAGTTATATTTTTATTATTACCGTTGCAACTTGTTTGCTTTAGGTATTCCTTCCAGGGTGCAGAAACATGCGCGATTATTGCTTTGGAGTTGCGTGCTATTTAATCAGATTGATGATTTGCTCAACAGACAAAGGAAAGAAAATAATTAACTTTGCTTATTGTAAAGACACTAAGATATTGGTAATAAGATGGGCACTCTCAATTTTCTTTTTATATTTGTGGCTTTTTATGTGCAGAACAACTGTTACCAAGTTTGCTCATTTCCCATTTTGTCTGTTTTTGATGTTTGATGTTGTTCCGTTTCCAAGATTTAACGTGTTTTGGCAGAAGGTAATCGATGAAATGTCCAGGTTGCTAATGCCAATTTATATCCTGCACCACCCATTCCTAAAAGAAGCTGCACCAAGATACTTCCCTTACGTGACTGCTCTCACCCAGAATATCGCAAACAACCATAGCTGGATCAATGCGTTCTCTTCATGGATGTATCTATGTCTGTTTGGAATGTTGTCCTATCCGCTCTGGTTCATGTAGAGACCGCTTGAAGTTCTTCCAGTTTGGATAAAGTCGTTAAAGGATAAATCATATTTGAAAAATAAAAAGAAATTTCAAATCGATTTAGTTTTATCATTTATTGGGATTGTAGCTATTGTTATCTTAATTGCACTAGCCCAAAGTGATGTGTTTGGGCATGATCATGTGGATTTGCCGCCATTATGGAAGTGAAATATTAGAACATTTTTCATTATATAGAACATTTTTCATTATATTAGAATATGAAACAAATGGTGATGAAACAAAAGGGAAAATTATATTACTATTATTGTACACCTAATGTTAGGGATGATACGTATCTGATTTTATTGTATCTATTTCAAAATAATTTATAAAAGAATGGTCAAATTATTAAAGAGTTATTTGAATTTTAAACGGTAGTGTCATTATTTCATATCAAACAACTAAAATGTTTATATAACTTTGAATACTAATATATAATTTTCACACTACTGATGAAAAACTGTAGACAACCACAGTCGTTGTTAACGATTTCCATTATTTACCTGAATTATGATATAATCAAATATCCGCTATAGTGTTATCTTAGAAATCTTATGCTATACTTGTATGCTATTTGTTAACTTACCTCTATCAAAATCTTTCACAAAATCTAGATATTTGCCTCTCCACCAAATGAATTTGAATCCACATAAAGCGTACTTCGCTGCTCTGTACTAGAAGTATGTGTACATCACCGATACCATATTTAGCCTCAGTTAATCAAGCCGATCTACGTCCGTTGGTGTCATAAGTAACATACAATTGAAACAGTGTTAAAGATCATCGGAGAATATTTATGAAGATCTATCGACTTCAGAAAACCAAATAGACTCATTGTTGACAAATATAAGTATTATCAAAACAGATCCTAACGAATCGATTTGCCAACGTGTAAAGAAAACTTCAGCAGAACAAAGCTTATTGGTATGCGCATTGGAAGAATTCGGATTTTAGGACTATTCTCAGATTTCAGCGAGGTGCGGAATTCCAATATCTTCTGTTTTCTAATAAGCAAATGACCTTTTCTAACGCATAGATTAAGTTACTGTATCTAGCGAATAGTGGAAAGATTTATGCACGTTCGTCGATCAAAGTGAACTTCGTGTTTCAAAGTACTATGAAGCAACGTCATTCACTATTTAGGATTTCACAAAAGTTATAGAGACATTTAAAGCTGCTTTTAGTCAAACTTTTAGAACATCATTCAGTTTATTGTATTGTTGTGATAAATATGGTGTTCAAAAAATTCTCATAATTACTATCATTGAATAGTTTATGAATAATCAATGATGTTTATGTTAACTAATAATAATAAAAATTGCTTATAAATTATTTTGAATTACATTTAATACATTCTTAACTTACTAACATCAGTTCCTGAAAAGTTTAATCTAATCGAGTCACGTCGCCTCTATTTAAGGGTTTATTGTGTTGAATATAAGCCTTTATTTAATTTTAAACATTTAATTTGCCATTTTTCCATTCCTCTAATGCAAAGTGATTCAGAAAGTTCCAGCATTTAAATTGATATAAGTTCTTCAGACGATGTAGAAAATATTTAGCCGTAAATCAACCTCAATTTAAATGATAACCATAAATATAGAACCTTACTGTTATTGGACGCAACCTTATCCATGGACGAGCTTCTGTAGAAAACGAGCTTGGTATTGAAGCCCATATTTTCCAGTGTACGTAATTTGACCAAATAACTTGAGATGATGGTCGCTGTGTACCGAAATTACCAGGATGGCGAGCTCCTCTTCCAGCACTCAGCCTGGGAGTCTTCTCCTGATAATCTGCAGCACTTTTTGCAGAACGCAGTAGCCAGAGGCGGCTCAACCGAGGGACAAGAGGCGATTGAAGTCGGCCTGTAATTTGCAAACAGTCAGCAGCTAAATCAGATAATTTTAATCGGTGACGCACCCCCTAACAGCAAATATTAAATAAAGTAGCACCGAAAAGTGCTCTCTGAGGATTACTGGGCCAAAACGCAGTTTAAACCGACCCATTATCAAGACGAACTCGTATTGCTGGTAAATAAACGGGTTAAAGTGCACTGCATTTACCTTAAAAACGGGGCAAAACAGAGTTTTGAGGAAATAGCCGCTGAAACGGACGGGGAATGCGCTGAAATGAAAAGTGGAAAAGATGTTGGAGAATAATTGAAGGAATTCATCTCTGATAAAATTGGTAAAATGATGGGGAAGTGAGAATACTAATATCGTATGGAAGTTTATGTGTAATTATTTACATTTGACTACTTTAAACGATTGTTATATATATACAACATTCAATCGTTAATACTATATAATTCTATTTTTTGTTATAAATCACTTTCTCTTCATATTGATAATATACATTACAATATTACGTTAAAAGTAGTTTTTATTCTGGCAAACATTCAAAAACTAAATAGCGATTTCGGTGGGACTCGCATCTTTCTAATTATCGATCATCTCGCGTAGGACTTCTTTATCCTTGACGTCTATCTGGTTGTCGTAGAGCACGCGCATGAAAGACTTCTGGTAGTACTCGCGGAGCTGCTTCACGGTCTTGTGGGGAATCAGGGTCTGGAGGTGTTGCCAGAAGTATTTCTGTCCGAAGCTAGTAAAATGTGCATTCACTTGAATACAGAGCTCTCTGTCGTTCGTGAATACGACGCTACCATCGACGCTGTGGAGAACCTAGAAGAGCTTCTCCGCGTACAGCTTCTGGAACTGCTGGTACTCCGGTTTTATATCTCTGTGATAGGTCTGACGGACCTTCTTCTTCCCGGCGCTCTCCTGGCTGTCGGCCTCTGGAGCGCAACTCACGTGTTTGTTCACCAGCTGGGTCATGGCCACTTCCACGAACTGCTGCTTGAGGGTGTTGACGTCCACGTTCAGCTCCATCGATATCTGGGCGAATGCTATATCTCTTTATATCTAGGGGGTTCAAAGATGAGCTAAAGCACACATTTTAATACTTATGAATATCGATTTAAAACACTGTGGGTGTCACCATGGCGGAAATAGAGCGAGAGCACCACACCACAGATGGATGACGAGTTATAGAATTCGCATAACTTCTTATGAACAGTATATCATTGAAAAACGGACCACGCGATTTGATGATTAAAATACTCAACTAGGCATCAAAAGTTTAATTCTGAGCAATTTACATGCATGATATCTTAACATTTAAGAGTTACGGGTAAAATTAGGTAGCTGCAGAGTCGCTGATGAAATATAAAGCTAATTAGATAAAATTATATGTGGGTAATGAACAGTTTGTCATAAGAATGCAAACTGAATTTCTTGTAAAATTAGAAAACTCAAATTCTGAAGGTTGAAGCGGATGCTTTGGAACTCAATCTCAATTGTTGGTGCACATCCAGAGATACTCTGGAAATCATAACAACTTTTGCATCTGGTAAATATTGGAAGATTTATAGTGATAGCACCAATTTTGTTATGCGATTCGGAGAAAAATAATAATTGAGAATAAGCGACTTGTTATAAACAGATTACTAGAGAAGATTTAGATAGCCAGCCTTTAGAAAAATGTAATTTTGATTACTGCAGGCGTCAGCTTGCGAGTTAGAATATGATACGCTGGAAGAATGATTATTTTGTCAATATATTAACATCGCTTGTTTAAAACGCTCCCAGCTTTTAGTGGCTTTGAGAATCTTTGAAATTTCATGTTTTATTCTATAAATAGAAATTTTAAGAATTTATTTCTTTATATTATTTGAAAATTAACACATTTTAATCACTTCACAAATGAAAATTTAGTAATGCTAAATCTGAGTTAATAATAATTAATTTCAAATTGCGATTCACAGAATCGCAGCCATATTTAACTTATATGATAGACCGCTTATATAAACATAAATTCATCTGATAAATTATTCATTCTTTAACAATTGCACGATTTGAATTCAAATACTGAACAATTACAACCTGCCGATAAGCATTTGTTACTGAAACAGATAAAGGAAAATGAATAGTTGAAAATAATCTATTTACCTCAAACTGAATAATTGTTATTTACAAGAAGAGTAGTTTGGAGTGTTCTGATATTATTATTCAGATCTATATTATATAATAGTACAAAATAGTCATTCAAACAAATAGTGAAAATCTGAGATATTTTCTGATAATTGAGGAGTGACTATAAACTTTTACTTATTTCGTTCTCGGCTTAGACTATAAGCTCGTGTTTCCCGAATTTAAAACAATTTTTGAGATATGAGATTTTGCTGATAAATAACACTTCAAAATATAGAGATATCGTACTAATTATCAGGTAGCATCATAACATTGTAGGAAACGTAATCTGCTCGTATGTTTAATAGGTTTTCGAACTGATTCAAAAGAATATTGATGTTCATATAAAGTGGAAACTGTAAACGTTGAATATATTATATAAGTGTATACATAACCATTTATTTCTTATTTCTTATTAAAAAGTATTGAAAAAGTATTTATAAAATAGTATATTGTGTTCATGATTTGGATAATATCTTTAGATTTATTAAAGTTATATTTCAAAACAATATGTTTTGTACTTTCGGCAGCTGTTGTTTAATAATTAATTATAATTAGGAATTTAAATCAAATTCAAAATTTTAAACACATACTGTACGATAATGAATATATAAAATAATATTTATCATTTAATAGTTTTTAATTAATAATGACTTAACTTTATTCTTAAATTATTAAAGAAAACACCTAGCTATAAATTACTTGTTATAAAATTATACATGTAACTTTATTCAATAACTAATGTAATGATTTTTTCGTAAAATAAAAACTTACACTACTTGTAGCTTACATCATGTTTCACTGAAATAATTTTGAAAGTTTTATAATAGATATTTCAGACATGTTTAGTGATAATATAATGTATTCTACCATATCATTCATTAAGATATTAACACAAGATTTTAAGAAGATCATAAAATTCTTGTTTGTCAGTAAGCTCCTTTTTGTACACCTTGATTTCAAGAAAATCTAAATTAACCTGATGTTATGGTAGTTCACCATTTAATAAACACTCCGAGTTTTATTTGAATTACGACATATCGCCCTCAATTTACTTAAAAGTTTTATACATTTGTTAAATATATTTCAATTCTGATTTGTTAAACACGTACGGAACTTATTTATAGATTTTTTCGAGCAATAAATTTCCATAAACACTTTTTTAATTCAATAATATTGCTTTTTATCGAACCTACTCCACAGTAAATTATTAAAAATAGTTTTGTTATAGAAATGTCCATTTCTTACCATAAAACATATTTAAGATCGTTAACTATTATTCTTGTTGGTCAGTCCATTTTTTATTTACTTGTATTGTATTCTCATGAAGTACGTTTCTATATTGTAATTTGCATTGTGTTGCAGTTCTATTTTATAATTTATTGGACACTTCGACCCAATTAATTCGATTATGTGTCGTAAAGTGTTATACTAATGCGATTAGTTATTGTTTTTCAGTTTGTGACCATAACTATTTCATATATAGAAGTGGGAAATTTATTAATTATATTTGTATTTCTCAGGTTTCAATATTATATATTTATAGTGTTACTGTATCATCACAATATTTATACAGAACTCGCTCAGAAGATGTAATAACATGACTCACTCAACAGCAACAATCCAACAATACATTATAGATGTAGCAAAATAATAACTATACTTTTACGAAACATTTAACATTAATCGTTTTATTTAATCTAGTTTAAATGAATGAAACGACTCACTTAACAACCGCTTAAATATTTCGCTCATTCAGTTTATTTTTCAAGTTTTAATGTCCAAAATTATGGAAACGAATCTAAAACGTTACATTTACACCTGATGCACCTTAACAAGTAAATAAAATAAACTTAAGAGTAAAATCAACTATGCTTATTATTATATATCCCACTCACTTAATTTTCGTTTATACTGATTCAGTATCGTGCTAGTTATTATATTATATTTTCTTTAAATCTTATTTAATTCATTTCTCTTCAGTATATTTTGATGTCCAACATTCTGGAAAAGAATTGAAAGTGTGTTATTTGTAAAAATTTATAAATAACTGATTTTGGGATTCAGTGAATTTGTTACGAAATGGTGTATTTCTAAACTTACACCCTTTTCCTCCTGTATCATGGGATCCGTCGTTAAATTGAAGATAGTAATAGGTTAACTGTTACTTTATTTCGTTAAAAGATTACACGACGTTATTTTCATTCACAACATAATGAAATCTGTTAATATATCGACGTTTAGTTTTTAATAACGTTGCTCCATTGATAGATACAGTACAAGCTGCCTTAGAACACTAATTTTTATAACTAATTCGAGTTTTCTTAGATTATAGCTAATAATTAGTTATATTTTGATTCAGATTATTATACATAGGATTTTAAGGTATTATGTACTTTAATGACCTATCTGTCTTTTCTTCTTAAATTTATTATAAAACAATACGTCGATTATTTTTTTAATAATAACAACAACAATACGCGTGAATATTACTTCGTTTATTACGTATTGTAGTTTTGGCAAACAATACATCTTTTGCTTTCTCACGTGAAGCAAATAAAACTACTGCCAACATTTATTCTGCTTATTTAGCATTTTCCATGGAATATTCAATCGATGTACTACTATTAACTAAATTATCAATTTATTCTACACTGTATTATTAATTACAAGTTTCTAATTCTGAATTTATAGGTTATTTTGTAGTATCTACAATACCAAATATTGACTCTAATTCTGTCTCAAGGACTTGTTCATCACTCTGTAAATTATTGTTCATATTTTATGAAGTGGTGATTACATATTATACTGTCGAAACACTCTACATCTGTTTTTTACTCTATCAACTGATTCCGATAAATGAAAATAATCAATTATCTAATTACTCACTAATTATCTTTGTCTAGGTCTTTGCAAAGGGTGTTCAGTAAATCTAGGCTGTTTTGATCCGCTTTTCTGCCGATTTCAGCGGCTTTCTTTATATTTTCAACTTGTACGGGCGTTAAATTGAGCAGTTCCTCGTAGTTCACGTGTAAATTCGGGCTCAAAATGTCAGTTGATTTGTTCGGACGAACTCTTTTTGCAGTTTTGGGTGCGGTCAGTTTGAAGGGGCTCTGGAGTATTTCCTCCTGCATTTTTGGTGGTTTAAAGAGCAATTCGGGTTCGTTCTGCTCGTTTATCACCTCTTGAATTAAAGTTTGTATTATGGATTTGTTTGAGGGCTGTTTATTTTAAATTATGTTTTCTGGGTTAGTGATAGTGTTTTCAAATTAATTTTATTTTTAGGTGTTTTACTCATTTAATAATGGGGTGTAGCAAATTGACTAGGTTGGCATAAAATTGAAGCGACTCTGAGTGTACTGAGTGGACATTACAGGTATAAAACCGAACTTACTTGTATTTTTAAGGTTTGGGCTCTACTGAAGTTGATTTAGGGATTAAGCGTGTGCGTGCACGTCTGGTGTGTGCTCTGTATTTCCTGTGTTGTTGCAAGTCGAATTGCTTTGATTGATGTTAGATTTTGGTTTATTTTAATCTTTAATATTCTAGTTTTCAGCTTCACAGTTGCTAGTATGTTATAAAGCATCAGCAGATAATATATGCTCGTCAATTTAAGGCATATTTTAAATATCTTGACGAATAGTTGGGGTGACAAGAGGAAGATCATTGATGTTTAAATCTTGTATTTACTCGGTATTATTTATCTACTATTCTATATTCTATACTATTTAATTTATAGTGTTATTTTCTTGAGTGGAATGTGTTTGATCATCATTATTTTATTATTAATTTGAAGTAAGCAACTTTTCATCAATTAATTCATTTACCATGCTATTATGTGAATAAACCTAAACAGATTCATAGTCATTGTTTTGTATATTCGACTAATTGGCGTCATTTATTTCATTTTATCCGATTATTTTCAGATCCGGACATTATTCGATAATACTATTTCGTAATAGTGTTAGTTATAGTAAAGCTTGGAGTTATTCCTCCAAGCTATGCTCTTTAACAATTTTATTTATGTATGCTTCGTTTAATATCTCGATATTATATATATTATTTATTTACTATTCTATTTATTATATATTATTTTAATCGTTAGGTTGTGGGATTTCTGTTTGTTGATCTACTATATTTGTATTTTATTATTCTTCAATGAAAAAATCAGACTCAGATGAAATTTCTTTGACTGCTTCTTTAAAAATTGTGTCATTAATTTAATTTTCTTTTATTTAGGTAGTATGTTATTATTTTTAATTTTCTACTTACGTCTATACTTATTAACTTTGCCCTTAATCTTATTCGTTAGTTTCTTATATATTTGTGATCTGAATTTCGGGAACATTTTCTATTAGTGTTTGCGGCTAGCTCATAAAATTTTGGTGGAAATCCGGGTATATTTCTTGAGATTGGAATTATTAAGTGTAATTCAAGCGCATTGGATCTTAAATTTCTTGCACTGGTTCTTTTTCGTTCGTTAAAAGTGCGTGATCAAATTCGAGCTGTTCAAACTGAGAAATATTTTGATCTTGAACTGTAACTTTTAAGGGTTCTTGTTCTTTGGTCGTTCTTCCACCGTGAAAATAGTTCTTCTCATCGTATATTCCATGCTCCTTATCCCAGCGCCTAATAGAATAGTTTCTATCTGATAAATTTGACCTTGAAGGAATGTACAACTGAATGTTAATTTTAGCGACGTCCAGCAATTAAAGTTCTTGATTTGGAAATTTTTTTATACAGTTATGGGAGGTGGAATTGCTTTTTCTTGTTTACTATGTGAGTAATTATATATTAAAATATTTTGCCACTTCTAATGCGGATGACAAATTCCAATAAATAATCTCAAGTTGGAGATTATTCATGAACTACTCATTAACACAAGAGGGCCAAAAATATGATTTCGATCGTATTAGACCATAATCGACTATTCAAAGTCGGTATTTAATATTCCAAAAAGGAAAAATAGAAATTACCACATGCAATAAAAGGACGGCAATGACAAAAATAAACGCGGTAGAAGATGTTTAGGGAAGGTCAACTAATTCACTTAACAAACTTAGGCAGTTCTGAAGCGTTTGTATTCTCTTCATTTCTGGGTCCAACGGATGAATTCATAAAATATTGTACCAATCTGAACTGGTTATATCACTTGTTTAAGATGTCCCTGTGTAATTTCTACGTTTTAGTCAACAAAACTAATTTATGAAAGATTTTATCTCGAAAATATATGGTAGTTAAGCCTGATTGGAGAAAAGAATAAGAGGATCCAATGATTGGTATACGGACGCAATATGTAATTTATAACTAGTAGCGCAAGCACTGGACCTGCAGAGGACCTCGGTGTTCATCTTCAACTGGGTCAATCTGAACGATTTTGGGTATTTCTTAATCACGAAAAACAATGGAGGACTTTTTCTTTCAATCTCAACCGGGAGCTCAAGATGAAGTATTGGTACTTCACTTAATTAGAATTATAATTCAGGTAGTTACAGTCGCTTTCATTCTCAATATTCAAATAATGAATGCATTTTTGTTTCTTGAAGAATGGAATCAAGTGGGTTAGTCGGGCCCAGCATTAAATAATATATTGATGCTACTCTAAAACAACAGTTATTTTACTTATGATCTTCCACTTCCATTTCATAATGAGAAATCAATTTTCTTGATTGTTAAATTATACAACGTTAGGTAAAGTTGAAACTTATTATTGAAGTATATACAGAGTTATATACGTTAATTATTGTAGCACAGCTATCCAAGGCTCAACCAGGCCTTGATGTGATTGAAGCACTTTACAAATCAATAGTAAATAGAGTTAATGAGTGTATTGATGAGGAGGGAGAACACACTCATTATTGAGCCGGGCAGTGATATAAGTAAGATTCAAATAATAAACTTCATTCTTCTTCCTAATTCAAAAAAGCATTTCGAGGGCCCACCACTGTATGCAAAAAGCTTAGAACATCTTCCACTCGGAGTGCCTACGACGCATAGTTTATAAGGTACTCGCGCATCTCTTTCGGAGAAATAGAAGCACGAGACTTACCTATTATTGCCTCTATTTCTAATGGAAATTTCTTACGAAGCTTAACCTGGTTTGCATGAATATGTGGCTTGTCCAGCTTTATAAAGCTCTTGTCTGGCATATCATTGGGATCTATTCGAGATACTCTAAACGGACAATTCTCATAGCATCTGCAATTATATGTAATTAGTTTATATGTTTTATTTATTACCGTACCCATCGGATGACCAAAAATACTACCGATTCGCATTTAGTGCAAAAGTGTAATTAATGGTACATCGTCTCTGGAGACCATTAATCCCCTTTTATCCATTTGTGATGTGGGGTAATATTATAAAAGTCATGGCGTATTACAAGCAATTATACAACTAAATGATTTAAAAGAAATATTCTCATTAATATTAGCAACAACTATATTATACCAACATTCTGTTAAGATCTCTTAACTTTATAACTATAATACTGTCAAGGACCTAATAAAATCAAATTGTATATAGAATTTTAACATTTGAAAATAACTTTATTCACTAAAATTCGTTAATGCTTGAGCACACCATTTTTAAGAGCTGGAGTTTATCCTCTGGTATCTTTTAACTTTCTTATTAAATTTCCATTATGTCGTTTTGAAATCTGTTTAAAATAGCAACTTCTTCATTTGTTAGTAGTTC
The DNA here is from genome assembly GCA_963988835.1 of Hexamita inflata. Taxonomy (NCBI): domain Eukaryota; phylum Fornicata; order Diplomonadida; family Hexamitidae; genus Hexamita; species Hexamita inflata. The sequence continues at coordinate 26,613 of CAXDID010001241.1, forward strand.
ATTTATATTTTGTCGAGTATTTTTGATAGCTGGAATTACGTTTGTTAGTTCGTTTCCTAAGGCTATTTGATTATCATTAAGTTTAAGTTATTATGAGATCTTTGGAGACTTAACATTATTATCGGGGCTTTGCACATTTACATTTTACTAAGTATTATTTTCGTCCTTTTCATCCGATTCTTCGTTTTATTCGTTTTTCGAGTGTGATACGGATGATGAGTATTCTCCAACGTAGCTATCTTGTTAAACTTCTTCGGCAACGTAATCACCGTCACTATCTTCCATTTTTTCATTCAGTGTTTTATTTTTCAGATCTATATTTATGTTCAGTGGTTTTATTTTATCTGGCATTTAGTTTTTATCTTTATCTTTTTGTTCTGATATTTCCTCCGGGTCGTCGATTACGACGCCCATTTCCTGCCTGAACCCGTCAGCGAACATCTTCTCTTATCTCCTGAAGTAACTTATCCTCTTATAAAGTGATGATTTACTGGGCAGGATTTCATCCAGATCAACATTTTGAATCACCTGTAGCATATTTTAAGGGAACTATCTTCTGTGTTAATCACTCACTAAATCTTTCATGTTCAAACTCTGCCTGACGAACAGCTCCAGTTAGCTTCTGAGCTCGTTCACGTTGAACTTTCCCCTGAATTCGCGGATGAATTTCGTAATTTCTCCGTGGAGCTCGTGCTTGAATTCAGCCTTCGGGTCACCGCAGTGAATGTGCGGCTTCTTTATTTATAAATAAGACAGTTTCGGAAAGGCAACATAGTTACATTAAATCATGAAAAAAGGGCAATTCTCGTAGTTGTTGCACATGTAATCGATGCGCGTGCACGAGCGCTAATGCACCTTCCCACGGGTTTAACGCAACCGAGACCCCGTATTCAACTAATGCGCAAGCAAATAGTAATTCAGCTTATCTGCAGGTACCGGCAAGCCAAGAGGGCCATGAACGTCCTTCCCGGCTATTATCACATTCGCAAGCAATTTCTCGTTCTACTCCCTGATTTTCTACTCCAAACGCGCTTTCTATACCGGATCCATCTGCTACCTAAATACGTGAAGCGAAAAAATATAATCACAAAATGACGCTATATTTATTAAATATGAGAAGTTCACACCAAATGACCAGATACATAATTGTTGATAACTTGACAGATGACTCAATAGAGTCCATTCCTCTATAAATTTAAACTTAAATTAACGCAATTAATTTATTTGCTCAACCTGTAAATGAATCATATTAAGGAAAATGTTATTAGCTTCACTCTTTTATATTAAGAAAAGGATTTTAACTAGATTTTAACTCAGTATCTATGGAAAGTGCACTAATATATATATATATATATATTTACTCATTCTTATTCTAATAACTATGCTAAGTATAATTAAACTTTATGAAGATGTTAAATTGGTACGTCAACTTTTATTAACTGTTTTTTGGGACCTTTAAATTCTTGTGCTACTTTCTATAATTACTAAATTTGATTTATAACAATACCAGATGCATGCAATGCTGCCATTTAATCTGATTAAATATTATTGTTTATAAGGTTTTATTTAGCCTAAGCATAAGAAAATATTTAATACTTCTCATCTTTTTTAATTTTATTATAAACACGGCGCTGATTTATGACCGAATCTAAAATAACCAATTCTTCTGCAGACACTTTTTATTAAAGCATAAGAGCCTAAGCTTTAGTATACCTTATTATTCCTAAATCTACAAATGGTTTTTTCAAGTTTCTCAATAATTATTCCGTAGAATCTATAAAATTACCAGTTAATATTTCATTAATTTAAAAAATTCTGAAATACTGGGATTTTAAGTAGCCTGTTTGTATTCTTGTTTAACATTCTTAACAAAAATCTGCTAGAGTTAGTACATCTGCAACATCTAAAGAAAATTAATGTGTTGAACAAAATTTTAATTATGGACTTTAGCTATCTGGAGTTTGATTAGGCTAAAGTGTATAAATTTTAATTGAAACAAAAATTGACATTAAAGTGGCATTTTATATAATTACATAACTGTATTGATCGACATTGTAGTATCATTTCACTTCAATGTTCAATAGTTAAAAATTTTAGGATCATGCAATTGACTTGTTTACATAATCACTTTAATTAACATAACAATAATTTCATGGTAATTTTAACAAATTACTTTCTAGAAACTAGATTGAAACATATTATTAACTATTCTGTTCAAATTTAATTGATGCCGTAACAGAATCACTTAATATAATGCAGTAATTTAGTGAAAAACATATTTTAACTGGATATGAATCTAAGTCTTTTGATGAGATTAGATAGTTGTACGAAAATAAATAAAGCTAATTAAAAGAACGAGATTATAACAAAGAATTTGAGCAATATATCAATCAAGTTGAAATATAAAAGGTTAAAATACAAAAAAGAATGTAATTGTTAATAGAAAAAACTGTGCTTAAAGCATAAAACCAGTTTATGAAAAACTTTTAAAATTAAATACATTCATCAAACGAAATGATGGCTAAATATGCTATTAATAAAGAAAATGTTTCACAGAATGTTAAATAACTCAAAGAACTTACATTATAACTTTAAGATATAAATTAGTTATTAGAATATGAGATGCATGAGAAACAATGAGTGTGAAGAACATTTCGTGATATTCTTTTGATATTATATGAACATATGTTTAAATGATATTACTACATTACCTTGCTTGTAAGGAGGTGCTATTTCGCTTATAAAGGAGTAGGTCAACTCACTTATAAGGGAGTTCCATCATGCAAAACTCCCTTATAAGCAAGTGACAAATAACATAGTATTTAACCACGTTTTTGATCATAAATCATTCAAATTCGACGTTTTCCCAAGATACATTTTGGATACATTTTTGCTTATAAGGGAGTTGAAATCAGTAACTCCCTTATAAGCAAGTAAGCACCTCCCTTACAAGCAAGGTTATGTAGTATTACTATTTAATACTTACTATTAGTTATATTAAGTCTATATCTCAACGTTAAACTTCGAATACTGAAACGCTACCATAACAACTACAAATTTAATCTCAACACCATCTCATATTCAAGGATGATTACTATGAATAGCTCTCAATCTTCAGACAATCTGAGTCCGGCACTTGAACAAACATTATTGACCTCGGAAGTTATCTTTGCAACGGCAATGTGCTTCTAGGTTTAGTGGTATTTAGTAATGTTTTACAAAGTAAATTCCATACAAACTTCTTATAATCTGAATGGAGTGTAAGAAAGGATTTCGAATTTATTTTAAAAACTTGACTCTCTTTTACTGGCAGGTATATACGGATCATTAATCCGATCATCTTTATGTTTTTACCTAAATATAATATTGATTGCAAATAACTATAAACTTGGTTACATATTATATAATAAAGAAACGATATAGTAGATACTTGAACTAGTATTTGAATGTGTTTAAAGATTATAGAAATTCTAAAGCTTATATCGCATGATAAAGCATATAAATAATATATTTATCAAAAAATAATAACATATCATAGAATAATAGTGTAGTTTATAAACATGAAATTTCTGTCTTATATTGTGTTATGATCTTTTGTTTTATTTAATTTCATGTTTTATGGTATATTGTAAATTACTTCGTTTATCACTTCACAAATGAACTACTATTATTTAACTAAATAATTAGATCGGCTATAAAATAGATAATGTTAACATATGTATATACTTGGGTTTAGTCCGTCAAGAGATTCATGCTGTTAATTGAAATATTCAAATTTTACGGAAATACTACAAACTAAATTAACATACTCAACTCACAGTTAACTTGGAGATGATAATGATAATTTTTACACTAATTTATTAATTGACAACACTTCATTTGAATGTGACGCATTTTTAGAAGTTGAACTTGAATTTGTAGTGTGATAGAATTATTATTATAGAATAAATATTTATACAGATTCACTTATCCTGTCTCGGTCTTACAAATATCAATTTTTTGCTGGTTCCTAATACATCAGGTCTAATATAACTGGCAACAGCAACTGCTTTTCCTAATTAACCGCCAGCCCTAACTAAGCAACTTCTGAGGACAGCTGGGTTGGCTTCATCACCGAATATTCTTCTCAATAATTCTAATCTTACTTCGAATTCCTATTCTTCAACTCCTATAATTTACCATGGAGATCGTTTAAGTAAATCGCAGAAACCAGGGTCTGGTATGGCAAAAATACGGGATTAATCTGTGAAATTTTCTCCAACAGTAGAATGTGTAGATACATCTTCATTTCTTTCATTTTATAGTCTTAATATACGAGCCTATGTCGATAGACCATATGTAGTTTTAAATTCTTATTAAAGTTATTCTATTAATTCGGGTATACTTGAATCCTCTTGAGCTAGCGACAAAAATCTAAAGATTCCTAAAATGTCAACTTGAAGTCGCATTTAAAATACAGGGTGTGGCAAAATGTTACATCATAATTTTCAAATTAATTATGAAGGTAAAAGTCCACTTCACTTTCAATGGATTTATCAAACCCCGAAATTGAAATAGAATCATCAGATGAAAATGATACTTAAATGTTTAAGTAACTAAATCCTAGCATATTGTAAGATATATAAATCAATATGGAGTAAAATACAAACGATACATTGGAAGTGAGAAATGAAACGACAATCTATTAGCGGAAACAACTTACTCATTCCAATTAAAAGGCGTTGATGTAATATATTAAAAGCATGATAAACCAGCCGCATCCACATCATCTGCGTCCATATTTCGTCACTTTTGATGAAGTTCAAAATGTCATTTGTGTGTAGGAAATAACGAACGATGAAGAGATTATATTGTCAAAGAAGATGATTTTGCAATCGTAAGTTAGCAGTTAATTTATTTTAACAAGAAACCAAGTTATTTTTGCAGCTGGTGAAAAATACAACAACTAACAAGTTATTAACTTTTCCTGCACTGAAATTTACAATGCTAGTGCGCAACCAAAACCACTAGCAGTCAAGTAAGAGGGCTCAACAAAAACTGTTAAGTTCTGCCACTTGAAAGGACCGTTCTTCGAGGGAGAGTTAAACTACGGCATTAACGAGCTTGTGAGTAAATTAGGCATGTTAGTAAAGAAGGAGCGCATTACAGATTTATTGCTCACTTTCCCACTCACAACCAAATTATTGGTTCACGATGAATAAAATAATTAAAAACTGCCTGTTGAGTTCCGTGATTTTTCAAAGCCGTTGATGGAGAACGTGATGATTCATTTCATTGAGCAGTTGAATCGTGTAAAGTGCAATGTGTACCTGCAGCCAGGTTAAGACGATATGTTCAGCTGTTAGTACTATCCGCAGCAGTTCCACCACATCCATGAGAAGCCTTCTCGTGTGAAGCTCATTCAGAACCCGGACACGTTGAATTTGAACGGGTACAAGATAGTCGCTGGCGACGTTGACTGGAGGCTCGGGAAGCACTTCTTTTAGCAGAACGAGCGCGTGGATCTTGCTTAGTCTTAGTTAACTTAATCGTAAGCGTAATCGCAGGCTTCACCATCTCCGCAGCCGAGTTCTCCCGACCCACTCCGAAAATCCTTCATAAAGATCATCAAGCCGAAAGAGGAAGCAGTTAAAGAGGTGAAAGAGGAGCCGGCCCTTAATTTCGCCTTGAAGTCGTACGTGCAGCGTTTATTCGCGCCCGATTTCGCATAAACCGTTTTGCCCTCCACCATCCACTCCACAGTTGAATAACAGAACCTTAACGCCAAATTCCTCAAATTCGTTTTAAGTACCAAGACGAACCTTAAAATGCTCCTCCAGATTCCCGTTCCAAACTTTCTGAGCTAAAAGGAGCGCGTAGAATACGAGGCCCAAATATTTTCACTCCCCGTTGACAAATAAATGCCACCAATTTATTTGCAAAGTTCGTTAGAGAAACTACTTCTTGTGAATGGAGGAACTTTTTAAAACGGAGAATTCGCGATGGTCGTTTTTGATGCGGAAACGGGGTAACGCGCTATTGTCGGAAAGTTTGAGTGAGACTCTTTTTTTGTTTTTTGGAGAAGAAAATCAACTCGTTTAAAGTTATTGATATAAGAATAGAGTTATTGTTACTAGCAATATATTCCTCAATAATAACACAATAATATGTGATTAACCATTTGAATACGATCAGCATTCAAATTCTTGCGTATGCATGTATGGTTACTATTTGAATGTTTCGTATTGTGTTAATGTTATAAATACATTTTCATTAGTACTAACTGATATTACGTTGCTTGATCAATAACTTCATACTGAAATACAAAATTCCAATATTGAATTAAAATCATTATTTTATAAATTAGAAATGGAAATATAAAGTAATTTATCAAATTTATCAACTTTAGTGTTTGAGACTTATTCTGACCTTAAAGAAGATATTTTAACAACAAATTTAACTCTTCATAATGATATTTCCCTTCTTAATAATCAAATAGTTTAAAAATTCCAATAGAGCTATGATTTAAATTAATAAACTTAAAGCATTATTCATGGTTATTAAAATGAGACAACAAATAAGCTTTAGATGATGAATAATAAACTAAATAACTTAACCTCTATTATTAATGATAACCAAGCAAACATTCTTAATAATTTTACCAAAACATTTGCTCAAATTACTGATCTAAAAACGATGATTGAAACAAACTTTGACTAAGTAGATTCTAGTATTACATCAATAAACAGCTTGAACTAATAAATAAGGGTGTAATTGAATTCTATAAATTCAGCTATTATTGATAACTAAGTATAAATTAAGAATAATTTTTCGTACACATAATAAATGATCACAGATATCAAAACAATAATTAATTCTAATTAAATAAGCACCAATAATCAATTTTGGACCATAACAAACTAATTACCGACCATAAAATCTGACATCGCAGCAACAAACACTTTTATAGATGGTAGAATTAGCAATTTATTGACATAACTGAAAGCTGAAACAAATACAATAAAGAATGATATATATTCCTCTCGGTAATTGATTATATAGTTACAAAATTCTATTAATAGTTTAGCTAACTCTAATTCTGGAGGTCAAATAGATTCGACATAATATAACTGTTTAATGGAAAATATATTCAGGTCAGATCCAGGATATGACATGGTGAGACAATGTGGAGGGTGGTATTCTGATTATGGCATTATTCACTGAGTGAAAAACAACTATTTATAATTTTAAGTTCTTTAATCATACTCATTTAGTAGATAAGCACTAGGGAACTATTATGGCCGCCACGTTCATGAGAAGCTTCACGTGTTTATGAATATAGTAGCTGTTACCCTTCACGACCAAAAACTGTTCTCACCGAATATATCTCTAAAACAAACCCATTAGTTCAGAAGAGCTAACGGAGATTGCGTGAGGGGATTTGATGAGTGATAACACCGTGCGAATCATTTGGTTAGAAAGGAAAAGTGAGAACGGAAAAAGATGACATAAACGTAATTTATGGTGTAATTCATTTATTTTAGGTTATTATGGTTGCAATATATTGTTAAGAGCTAAAGTAATACCTACACTAATTGTTGTACTTATATTAATATAATTCGGCTACTTTACAAGATCCGTAAAGAAGCTATATTATAATTTATGGCAAATTTTTGCATTATTTAACCAACTTTAAGCTTATTATTTATAACATTAATATATTGAATAAGTCAATAATATAAGTTTATATAACATTATTTAACCCCCATTTTGGGAAATACTTGTTTTGAATGAAAGTTTAAACTGGTATTTACTCTGACCTAGTATCTTCTAAGTTGCCTTTCACTTTCATTGGTTGAAGTGGTATTCATTAATCTAATATTTAATTTTAAGATAATATGTGAAAATAATGAATAATTATATATTTCACTTCATATATTAGTTAATTCATGCAAAATTAATCTATTTGTTACAAATTATAAATATACTTTAAACACCTCATTCTTACTTTATATATTTAACTTTTTTATCATCATAACGAAATGTGATATTTAGTAATGATAATAATTAAACAATCTCATCCTAAGTTTTAAGGAATTAGGTTATAGAGCCTTATCTTGCAATTTTCAAAATTAATTCACTTTTGAGTTTCTAGTCTCTAGTTCAATCCTGGATGAGACGTTTTATTCGTATATTTTTGCTATAACTCAAATAATAAATGTATCACCTTGACTTTTCATGTCCAATCCACTTCCTCTCACAAAAATCATGAATAATAGTTCTCTAGTCGGGGGTCTTGACTGTATCAGCATCAGTAGCGACTCTTAAATTAGTATAATTGACATTAGTTTAACACAAGAAATAGTTTTAAATGTGTACTATTGTTTTAATTAAAACGAATGAAATAAGAATTTTATACTTTAAATGAAAATAATTAACAATATAGCGATCATAGATTAAACCGTTTAATAACTATCTTACAAAATAGTAAAATTATGTAAAATTCGTATATTAGCACAATAAGAATAGATATAACATTTTTAACATCCATTTATAGTATAATAAAAATATATTGAAATATTAAATTGAAAAATATATTCCGCTCCATTTCATGAGTTACATATTATATTAAATAGCGAAAAAATAATAAAAAATTGAACCAATAAGTAAAATATGATTAATATAGTGATTATTAATTAGTAACTATGTGTGTTATGGTAGATATATTAAACAAAAAACAACGCTTTCAAGTTGAAAATCCCATAACGAGTAACACATGGAAGTTGTAAAAGATATAAAGGCAAAGTAGGTTAAAAAGGTAAGTGAAATAATATTTTTATACTACATTATCACATAAATTGACTTCCGCAAGATAGGAGCGAAAAGTGTGGTCTCAGTTTTAAATATTAAAGAAGCGTCTACTCTACTAATTTTATTAGAATCTGTAAAAAATGTAGCCCATTTAACTATTATTCTAATATCTTTAATATTCCAGTTTGAACATTTCCGTATTTGCTAATATATTTCGTAAAATTTATGTTAGCATTGATCTTTTGATTTGTTATTACCAACCAATAATGCCAGTTACTCAAAGTACTAAGTGGTGATTGGTTTAATAACCGTTTGTATAGACTATATAATTTCAAGTATTTCTTCATTTTACCAATCTACAGTTATGTCGATATACAAATTATCAGTGTTTGAAAGGTCAATAAGTTATTCATTCTAATATCGCTTATCTCGTATTAAAGGTTTAAGTTTCTTTAATTCAATTTCTGAAATATCTGAATACGAGTCATCTGGTAAGAAAGATCTTTTAATACATGTAGGTTTAACACATTTAGACCTAATAGATTGAGAATTTTGAATCGTTGACTATGTCAATGTATTTGTATATATTTTATTCTATTATTCTGTTGACTAACTTCGAGAACATTAATATTAATATATTTAATTATCATTAGTTTGTGAAATTATTGATATTGTCGAATTTTCATTGCTTTATGATAATATTTCAAAATTCATTTATTGGAATGGAACTACAAATAACTTCAACAAAAACATATTAATATATTCTTTAACTTCATTTATTTTCCAAACTATAATCAACTATCTATTTACTTTTGTATTTACTCATTTTCACTGCAGCATTTTAATCAATTTATCAAGCCCTTCATAAAGTCCCTCCCCTGATATGGCGCAGCATTCTTGAACTGCCCATTATTTCTGAATACTATTTAGTTGTAAATGTTCAGAGACTTCTTTTGCGTTAATTGCCCTAGGCAGATCCATTTTATTTGCGAAAACGAGTAATTTGGCGTTGAGAGTTTCCATTATAGTCTTCAGTTCTGAAGTTGCCAGTTATATTCTATCAGGGTCCAAATCGTGAGAATCAACAACGAAAACCACCGCATGAATGTTTTGATAGTGCTCTGACCATTTGGACCTCGGTTCGTCCTGCCCTCCGAGATCGGTTACATGGAGTTATTTCTTCTTGTACGTCAGAACTTGTTTACGTGGTTCAATGGTTGGTAGAGTATTATCAAGCGAATTTGAAACTAATTTGTTTAAAAGACTGGTTTTACCAACCGCATCGAGGCCTACAAGTAATACGTTAATTTCATTTTGGTTTGCGCCGCAACCCATTTAATGAAGTGGAACTAATAATTTAGATTACACACAAATTTATAATTTTTTAAATTTATAATGCTAATATCAAAAATATAAACGTAAATTACTTAAACTGTCATTTTTTCTGATATCGTCTTTCTAACTAAGATCAATTCAAATACATGTATAATTGAACGCAAATCAAATCATGCAATCAAAAATACGCTTGCAATAAGTATAAAATATCATGATTAAACACAATCTTCATTTAAACACAATAAGGTACATTCACAGTAAAAATCATTAGACTAATTGTGTATGCGGACAATACGCTTACTTGTGAATACTGCGTTTATGCGGTTAATGGCGTTGTTTCCCTTAGAATCAAAATTCTAATTTTACTGTGCAAATTTCCGCAGTGGTATACTTCTGGGACACCGATTGTCACTTTCATTTAGATTTAATTAAATAATCTGTACAGAGCTATTTTTAGTTGTGATTATCGGCCGCGCTTTAACTGGCACTGGTCGTATTTAATAGTAAACGGTAAAGTATTAAACACATCCTAAATATAAACACAATACGGTACATTCACAGTAAATAATTATTAAATTAAATTATTAAATTATGTGGTATATAGTAGTAATTATTAAATTACTAAAATGTGGTTATTGTTATATTTTTCATTATGTAACATAAATCATAAAACCATTGTTCGACGGCAAAATATTTGCTTCTACTTAACCCTTATTAGACGGTGAGCTTTTTCGACTCTCTCAGCAGCGCTCCGTAGATCTATTCAATATAACTATATGAATATAAGTACTCACCTATCTCAACAATATTACATTCGCCATTAGTTATGGCTTGTTCTCGAATTATCAACAAATATCTTGTATGGCACTTTTGACGCAAATGTGCTCCGTTCTTCCACAGATTCTATTTATTCTCTATCTCACTTTTACACACATATTTATACGTGTTTTATCAGGTTAAAACCTACTTATTGCTTTAAAAACGTGTCTAAATATTTTTTAATTTCAAGCTTTGTCCGTCGCTATTTTAATTCATTACGAGTATTTGAACATATTATTTGAACAACATACTGTGGGTACACATATCAATTGCAGACATAATTTGAGCTCATTTGGAGTGAAATAAATTTGTAAATATATATTACAATATACTATGATAACTTCAACCGTACAGTTTAATTCAACTGCGTTTCAAGCTCGAAATATAGATGCAAAAAATGACGATTTTTGGCCTACTTCCTTCTTTGAATCAGTTCAATTATTTAAAGACGATAACTTCCGAAGTTGCCAGTTATTTAACTAAAAATTATATTTCAAGTTTTAAACTTCTAAAATAAAGATAAAATGAAATCGTTCACACAAAATATAAGAAAGACTATTCGCTTTCTTTACTTCTTCAGCAGTCTGTAATCGGTACTTTTTGTGGCTTATATTAGATGAATTAATATATTTATTAAAAAGGATAATTTCGGAAGTTTTCTTCAGTAGATAATTGAACTGTTTTAATAAATAATTGCATTGACAGTAAGTTATAATTGATTAATTTTCGAACTTCATATTTTTTCTGATTTTGGGCTGTTTTGGCCTAAAAACGTATATTTTGAGTTGTATAATTTCTGTATTAATTGAAATCAAAAATATTTGCACGGTGTAAGTTGTTATCATTGATCTAGTAAATATATGATAAATTTATTCCACTTCAAATGAGCTCAAATTATGTCTGCATTGATATGTGTTCCCACAGTATATATTTTTTCAATTAATTTAATTGGATCAAATGAGTAGCTATAAGTGAATTACATGAATTTTAAACCTGACTTAGAGAGACTGGAATAGTTTAACGTCATCATGTTAACTTGTTGTTTATATAAACATTTCCTGTTCTAGGGTGGAAATAATTTAAACAGTAATTCGGTGAGACCAAACCTGGCAATATGGCGATATGTGAAGCCTTGTTCCACATGCAATGCATGTAGTTAGTTTGATAAGGGTTAAATGATCACCCCCATCGATCAATTTACTTCTTCGTTATTTCGCTTATACTTTATAACTACGCATTCAATGACTCGTAATCCTAACAGTCCTGGTCTCTCGCTGAGCCAGTTCATAAAACGGTTATTCAGTCAAAGTGACAGAAATCTAGTTCCTTACAAATATTTATAACTGACTGTGCCATACGTATTACCACAAAACGACTTAATTCCGTGTTAGCTCTGTTTTCTGAAGTTGTGTTAGCCTTTTGATAATTAGACACATTAAATTGAGTCAGTATTACGCTTAGATTTTACATCTTCTGAATTCATTCATGTAATAAGACAGCTTTCCTTATAAGCGACGAATTTGTTATTAAGTATTGTATTTAATTGGATGAAGTCGCTATTAAATGAAGTTGGAGTTTGTGTATGATGCTTATTCTATAACATAATGACTATATATTGTAGTTATAATCATGTTGATCAGCGCAAATAAATTAGTGCGCCGTATCTTCTGATAGCTGCGCTATTATAATTGAACACAATGGTAATATCAAGATGTTAATGATTTTAATTACGAGTATTTCGCAGCGCGCTATATTTGTGCGTTTAGGCCTATTTTCTTATATTCATCCAACCTGAATATTATCTGCCACATGACTTAAACACATTCGACCTTCTTAAAACAGCATTGATACGCAGGACGAATATTTTCAACGGTTCATATATCACGCCTCCTATCATTTATTAGCTTTATACTGCGCAAAGGCTCATTTCCACTTGTACAACTGAGAGCTATCGTATCTTATTACTAGACTACTATGAAGATACGGTGCTTCGGTAATAGAATATTTAGCAATAATAATATTGTAATAAAGTACATGTCGGAGTGTGTAATAAACTAAATCATTCAGAAGAAATTTGTGTATTATCGACCTGAATGGTCAACTAATTCGTCAAACTATGCAGCAGGTAGATCCCATCTACGTCCTGTCAAAATTAATTGCCCATCTGTGCATAATAAGTAGCCTATAGCGTAGTATACAATCGGAGAATGATAATCTTACCATGCATAAATTAATTGCTAGCAACACATATTTAATCTAGGAATGAAACCTTAATATGACGCAGTAAATAAGTCCAGTGTTTTCCCATCACTTTAAATTGATGGTGATGGATTACCATACCACGAACATTTGCATAACCCATCACCCTCACTTATTGACCCCGGAGTTTTACATCCACTTGAACTTGAACTGATATTTACAGATAATTAGTTAATTTAATTAGCCAAACTAGACATTCGCTATGTTAGAATTTAGATTTAGTCATGCATACTAGACTCTTTAGCACAGGTGTTAATAATATTTGAAAACCTTGAATTGTCATTTGTTTCATGGTTAGTTAACTCGGTATTAAGTCTGGCTAATGAAATATCAACTTCATCAAAATTAGTCCCTATAAACATTTTTACATCTGAAAGTTGAGTTTGGGTTTGTGTAACTAAATTTTTAAGGTTAGATTGATTATCATTTATTAGTTTTGTCATGTTGTTCAATTATACATTTAAAGCAGAAAAATAATTTTAAGTCTGTTATTAATAATCTGCAACGATTAATTGTGTCATTATATTTTAATCAGAATTTGTTTTCAATTATTTAGTTATGTCTGATTTGAGATCGTTTATACTATTGTGGAGGGTTTCATTTGTGGTGTTGATATCAGTTTAAATGCTTATATGTGTTTAATTAACCATATCTGATAGATCTAATAAATTACTTTTAATTTCGACTTCTAAGTCGTAAATGAGTTATTTTAATTCATTGTTTGAATTTTGAATTTCACTGTATAACTTAGTTTCAAGTGATGTTATATTTGAAAGTATATATGTAAACTCATTTATTACATTTATACAAATTGTATTGTTAAGATAGTATCCATATTTGCATACACATTCGTTATGTACATAATCATAATCAAATGGATGATCACATATAACTGTGTTATTGCTGATAACTGTCGAAAACTATATTTGTTCTTAGCATATCCCATAAGTCACAAACTAATTAGTTGCGCAAATTTAAGTGCATTAAAATACTTCTTACGTTGAAGTATTAATTTAATAAGTTGTTTAGCCAGATCTTTTGATACTACTATCGATACAAATTATTGCCGTATTTATTTCAATATTAATATCAACTTCAACTTTCGAGCATAAATATCCATTTAAAGTACTAATAATATCATTAAATCCAGTAATAATTAAATTATTAATGGAAAAAACACCTATTTTTTATAATATTTAATTTGCTATACCGGACGAAGTATTACTTGAAAACCTATATGATATATTTACATTATCTATTTATATACTATCTTTTGATTTCAGTATTAGAGCAGATAGTTACAAGCCATTTGCAATAAATTATAATTCTGAGTATTTTACAACAATATCGCACTATATACACACTAAGGCGCCAGTTAAAATGGAATAATTAATTTTAACAAAAATTTATGAGTCTAATACTATCTAATTATTTGAATTAAACCCAAATACAGCAAATTAATTCACTTAGTATAGATCTAATTGCATTTTTGAAGACTTCATGTGCTTAGTGTATATAAACATATAATTCGACTACTAAGCAGTGTACAACTACTAATTTACAATAATACTATTCACATTCTTTAATTTTTAGCAATAATTATACTATTAATTATCAACAAACAAAAAGTTATCACAAATATTTTTGACTTAAACAACACTGTTTTATAATTCTTTATATGATATGAATATAGAAGAAATTGATAGTAACATTATTTAAAATCTACAAAATATTTGCAAATGTATACTATCTACAATTAACTGGGTTTGATTTGAATTTAAGGCTTAGTGAAAATACGCGACGCTTGTTGATAGATAATTTATCAAAATAATCAACGCATAAATTATCACGTTTCGAGCTATGATCTAAAATGTGGTTATTGTTATATTTTTCATTATGTAACATAAATCATAAAACCATTGTTCGACGGCAAAATATTTGCTTCTACTTAACCCTTATTAGACGGTGAGCTTTTTCGACTCTCTCAGCAGCGCTCCGTAGATCTATTCAATATAACTATATGAATATAAGTACTCACCTATCTCAACAATATTACATTCGCCATTAGTTATGGCTTGTTCTCGAATTATCAACAAATATCTTGTATGGCACTTTTGACGCAAATGTGCTCCGTTCTTCCACAGATTCTATTTATTCTCTATCTCACTTTTACACACATATTTATACGTGTTTTATCAGGTTAAAACCTACTTATTGCTTTAAAAACGTGTCTAAATATTTTTTAATTTCAAGCTTTGTCCGTCGCTATTTTAATTCATTACGAGTATTTGAACATATTATTTGAACAACATACTGTGGGTACACATATCAATTGCAGACATAATTTGAGCTCATTTGGAGTGAAATAAATTTGTAAATATATATTACAATATACTATGATAACTTCAACCGTACAGTTTAATTCAACTGCGTTTCAAGCTCGAAATATAGATGCAAAAAATGACGATTTTTGGCCTACTTCCTTCTTTGAATCAGTTCAATTATTTAAAGACGATAACTTCCGAAGTTGCCAGTTATTTAACTAAAAATTATATTTCAAGTTTTAAACTTCTAAAATAAAGATAAAATGAAATCGTTCACACAAAATATAAGAAAGACTATTCGCTTTCTTTACTTCTTCAGCAGTCTGTAATCGGTACTTTTTGTGGCTTATATTAGATGAATTAATATATTTATTAAAAAGGATAATTTCGGAAGTTTTCTTCAGTAGATAATTGAACTGTTTTAATAAATAATTGCATTGACAGTAAGTTATAATTGATTAATTTTCGAACTTCATATTTTTTCTGATTTTGGGCTGTTTTGGCCTAAAAACGTATATTTTGAGTTGTATAATTTCTGTATTAATTGAAATCAAAAATATTTGCACGGTGTAAGTTGTTATCATTGATCTAGTAAATATATGATAAATTTATTCCACTTCAAATGAGCTCAAATTATGTCTGCATTGATATGTGTTCCCACAGTATATATTTTTTCAATTAATTTAATTGGATCAAATGAGTAGCTATAAGTGAATTACATGAATTTTAAACCTGACTTAGAGAGACTGGAATAGTTTAACGTCATCATGTTAACTTGTTGTTTATATAAACATTTCCTGTTCTAGGGTGGAAATAATTTAAACAGTAATTCGGTGAGACCAAACCTGGCAATATGGCGATATGTGAAGCCTTGTTCCACATGCAATGCATGTAGTTAGTTTGATAAGGGTTAAATGATCACCCCCATCGATCAATTTACTTCTTCGTTATTTCGCTTAT
Source organism: Hexamita inflata (assembly GCA_963988835.1). Classification (NCBI taxonomy): domain Eukaryota; phylum Fornicata; order Diplomonadida; family Hexamitidae; genus Hexamita; species Hexamita inflata. Next base: position 43,100 of record CAXDID010001241.1, read on the forward strand.
ACTTTATAACTACGCATTCAATGACTCGTAATCCTAACAGTCCTGGTCTCTCGCTGAGCCAGTTCATAAAACGGTTATTCAGTCAAAGTGACAGAAATCTAGTTCCTTACAAATATTTATAACTGACTGTGCCATACGTATTACCACAAAACGACTTAATTCCGTGTTAGCTCTGTTTTCTGAAGTTGTGTTAGCCTTTTGATAATTAGACACATTAAATTGAGTCAGTATTACGCTTAGATTTTACATCTTCTGAATTCATTCATGTAATAAGACAGCTTTCCTTATAAGCGACGAATTTGTTATTAAGTATTGTATTTAATTGGATGAAGTCGCTATTAAATGAAGTTGGAGTTTGTGTATGATGCTTATTCTATAACATAATGACTATATATTGTAGTTATAATCATGTTGATCAGCGCAAATAGATTAGTGCGCCGTATCTTCTGATAGCTGCGCTATTATAATTGAACACAATGGTAATATCAAGATGTTAATGATTTTAATTACGAGTATTTCGCAGCGCGCTATATTTGTGCGTTTAGGCCTATTTTCTTATATTCATCCAACCTGAATATTATCTGCCACATGACTTAAACACATTCGACCTTCTTAAAACAGCATTGATACGCAGGACGAATATTTTCAACGGTTCATATATCACGCCTCCTATCATTTATTAGCTTTATACTGCGCAAAGGCTCATTTCCACTTGTACAACTGAGAGCTATCGTATCTTATTACTAGACTACTATGAAGATACGGTGCTTCGGTAATAGAATATTTAGCAATAATAATATTGTAATAAAGTACATGTCGGAGTGTGTAATAAACTAAATCATTCAGAAGAAATTTGTGTATTATCGACCTGAATGGTCAACTAATTCGTCAAACTATGCAGCAGGTAGATCCCATCTACGTCCTGTCAAAATTAATTGCCCATCTGTGCATAATAAGTAGCCTATAGCGTAGTATACAATCGGAGAATGATAATCTTACCATGCATAAATTAAGTTAGCAACACATATTTAATCTAGAATGAAACCTTAATATGACGCAGTAAATAAGTCCAGTACTTCATCACTCTTAAACTCGAGATGGTGAGATGGATTACCATACCACGAACATTTGCATAACCTATCACCCTCACTTATTGACCCCGGAGTTTTCGCATAATCTTCACTCTGAATCCTGAACTGATATTTACAGATACTGTTAATTTAATTAGCCAAACCAGACATTCGCTATGTTAGGAATTTAGATTTTCTAGTCATGCATACTACAGACTCTTAGTTACAGGTAAGTTAATAATATTTGAAAACCTTGAAATTGTCATTTGTTTCATGGTTAGTTAACCGGTATTAAGCCCTGGCTAATGAAATATCAACTTCATCTACCTTGCCTAGTCCCTATAAACATTTTTACCTGTTGAGTTTGGGTTTGTGTAACTAAATTTTTGGGGTTAGATTGATTATCATTTATTAGTTTTGTCAAGTGTTGTTCAATTATACATTTAAAGCAGAAAAAAATAATTTTAAGTTCGTTATTAATAATCTGCAACGATCACCCGCGTCACTATGACGCAACAATCTGTCAACATTTAGCTATGTCTGCTGAGGATTTTGGAGATCGCTTATACTATTGTGGAGGGTTTCATCGGTGGTGTTGATATCAGTTTAAATGTTGCTTATATGTGTTTAATTAACCATATCTCGATAGACTTTAATAAATTACTTACTTTGACTCTAAGTCGTAAATGAGTTATTTTAATTCATATTGTTTGAATTTTGAATTTCACTGTATAACTTAGTTTCATGATGTTATATTTGAAAAAGTATATATGTAAAACTCATTTATTACATTTATACAAATTGTATTGTTAAGATAGTATCCATATTTGCATACACATTCGTTATGTACATAATCATAATCAAATGGATGATCACATATAACTGTGTTATTGCTGATAACTGTCGAAAACTATATTTGTTCTTAGCATATCCCATAAGTCACAAACTAATTAGTTAAAAGCAAGTAAATGGTGCGCATTAAAATACTTCTTACGTTGAAGTATTAATTTAATAAGTTGTTTAGCCAGATCTTTTGATACTACTATCGATACAAATTATTGCCGTATTTATTTCAATATTAATATCAACTTCAACTTTCGAGCATAAATATCCATTTAAAGTACTAATAATATCATTAAATCCAGTAATAATTAAATTATTAATGGAAAAAACACCTATTTTTTATAATATTTAATTTGCTATACCGGACGAAGTATTACTTGAAAACCTATATGATATATTTACATTATCTATTTATATACTATCTTTTGATTTCAGTATTAGAGCAGATAGTTACAAGCCATTTGCAATAAATTATAATTCTGAGTATTTTACAACAATATCGCACTATATACACACTAAGGCGCCAGTTAAAATGGAATAATTAATTTTAACAAAAATTTATGAGTCTAATACTATCTAATTATTTGAATTAAACCCAAATACAGCAAATTAATTCACTTAGTATAGATCTAATTGCATTTTTGAAGACTTCATGTGCTTAGTGTATATAAACATATAATTCGACTACTAAGCAGTGTACAACTACTAATTTACAATAATACTATTCACATTCTTTAATTTTTAGCAATAATTATACTATTAATTATCAACAAACAAAAAGTTATCACAAATATTTTTGACTTAAACAACACTGTTTTATAATTCTTTATATGATATGAATATAGAAGAAATTGATAGTAACATTATTTAAAATCTACAAAATATTTGCAAATGTATACTATCTACAATTAACTGGGTTTGATTTGAATTTAAGGCTTAGTGAAAATACGCGACGCTTGTTGATAGATAATTTATCAAAATAATCAACGCATAAATTATCACGTTTCGAGCTATGATACTAAAATGTGGTTATTGTTATATTTTTCATTATGTAACATAAATCATAAAACCATTGTTCGACGGCAAAATATTTGCTTCTACTTAACCCTTATTAGACGGTGAGCTTTTTCGACTCTCTCAGCAGCGCTCCGTAGATCTATTCAATATAACTATATGAATATAAGTACTCACCTATCTCAACAATATTACATTCGCCATTAGTTATGGCTTGTTCTCGAATTATCAACAAATATCTTGTATGGCACTTTTGACGCAAATGTGCTCCGTTCTTCCACAGATTCTATTTATTCTCTATCTCACTTTTACACACATATTTATACGTGTTTTATCAGGTTAAAACCTACTTATTGCTTTAAAAACGTGTCTAAATATTTTTTAATTTCAAGCTTTGTCCGTCGCTATTTTAATTCATTACGAGTATTTGAACATATTATTTGAACAACATACTGTGGGTACACATATCAATTGCAGACATAATTTGAGCTCATTTGGAGTGAAATAAATTTGTAAATATATATTACAATATACTATGATAACTTCAACCGTACAGTTTAATTCAACTGCGTTTCAAGCTCGAAATATAGATGCAAAAAATGACGATTTTTGGCCTACTTCCTTCTTTGAATCAGTTCAATTATTTAAAGACGATAACTTCCGAAGTTGCCAGTTATTTAACTAAAAATTATATTTCAAGTTTTAAACTTCTAAAATAAAGATAAAATGAAATCGTTCACACAAAATATAAGAAAGACTATTCGCTTTCTTTACTTCTTCAGCAGTCTGTAATCGGTACTTTTTGTGGCTTATATTAGATGAATTAATATATTTATTAAAAAGGATAATTTCGGAAGTTTTCTTCAGTAGATAATTGAACTGTTTTAATAAATAATTGCATTGACAGTAAGTTATAATTGATTAATTTTCGAACTTCATATTTTTTCTGATTTTGGGCTGTTTTGGCCTAAAAACGTATATTTTGAGTTGTATAATTTCTGTATTAATTGAAATCAAAAATATTTGCACGGTGTAAGTTGTTATCATTGATCTAGTAAATATATGATAAATTTATTCCACTTCAAATGAGCTCAAATTATGTCTGCATTGATATGTGTTCCCACAGTATATATTTTTTCAATTAATTTAATTGGATCAAATGAGTAGCTATAAGTGAATTACATGAATTTTAAACCTGACTTAGAGAGACTGGAATAGTTTAACGTCATCATGTTAACTTGTTGTTTATATAAACATTTCCTGTTCTAGGGTGGAAATAATTTAAACAGTAATTCGGTGAGACCAAACCTGGCAATATGGCGATATGTGAAGCCTTGTTCCACATGCAATGCATGTAGTTAGTTTGATAAGGGTTAAATGATCACCCCCATCGATCAATTTACTTCTTCGTTATTTCGCTTATACTTTATAACTACGCATTCAATGACTCGTAATCCTAACAGTCCTGGTCTCTCGCTGAGCCAGTTCATAAAACGGTTATTCAGTCAAAGTGACAGAAATCTAGTTCCTTACAAATATTTATAACTGACTGTGCCATACGTATTACCACAAAACGACTTAATTCCGTGTTAGCTCTGTTTTCTGAAGTTGTGTTAGCCTTTTGATAATTAGACACATTAAATTGAGTCAGTATTACGCTTAGATTTTACATCTTCTGAATTCATTCATGTAATAAGACAGCTTTCCTTATAAGCGACGAATTTGTTATTAAGTATTGTATTTAATTGGATGAAGTCGCTATTAAATGAAGTTGGAGTTTGTGTATGATGCTTATTCTATAACATAATGACTATATATTGTAGTTATAATCATGTTGATCAGCGCAAATAAATTAGTGCGCCGTATCTTCTGATAGCTGCGCTATTATAATTGAACACAATGGTAATATCAAGATGTTAATGATTTTAATTACGAGTATTTCGCAGCGCGCTATATTTGTGCGTTTAGGCCTATTTTCTTATATTCATCCAACCTGAATATTATCTGCCACATGACTTAAACACATTCGACCTTCTTAAAACAGCATTGATACGCAGGACGAATATTTTCAACGGTTCATATATCACGCCTCCTATCATTTATTAGCTTTATACTGCGCAAAGGCTCATTTCCACTTGTACAACTGAGAGCTATCGTATCTTATTACTAGACTACTATGAAGATACGGTGCTTCGGTAATAGAATATTTAGCAATAATAATATTGTAATAAAGTACATGTCGGAGTGTGTAATAAACTAAATCATTCAGAAGAAATTTGTGTATTATCGACCTGAATGGTCAACTAATTCGTCAAACTATGCAGCAGGTAGATCCCATCTACGTCCTGTCAAAATTAATTGCCCATCTGTGCATAATAAGTAGCCTATAGCGTAGTATACAATCGGAGAATGATAATCTTATCATGCATAAATTAATTGCTAGCAACACATATTTAATCTAGGAATGAAACCTTAATATGACGCAGTAAATAAGTCCAGTGTTTTCCCATCACTTTAAATTGATGGTGATGGATTACCATACCACGAACATTTGCATAACCCATCACCCTCACTTATTGACCCCGGAGTTTTACATCCACTTGAACTTGAACTGATATTTACAGATAATTAGTTAATTTAATTAGCCAAACTAGACATTCGCTATGTTAGAATTTAGATTTAGTCATGCATACTAGACTCTTTAGCACAGGTGTTAATAATATTTGAAAACCTTGAATTGTCATTTGTTTCATGGTTAGTTAACTCGGTATTAAGTCTGGCTAATGAAATATCAACTTCATCAAAATTAGTCCCTATAAACATTTTTACATCTGAAAGTTGAGTTTGGGTTTGTGTAACTAAATTTTTAAGGTTAGATTGATTATCATTTATTAGTTTTGTCATGTTGTTCAATTATACATTTAAAGCAGAAAAATAATTTTAAGTCTGTTATTAATAATCTGCAACGATTAATTGTGTCATTATATTTTAATCAGAATTTGTTTTCAATTATTTAGTTATGTCTGATTTGAGATCGTTTATACTATTGTGGAGGGTTTCATTTATGGTGTTGATATCAGTTTAAATGCTTATATGTGTTTAATTAACCATATCTGATAGATCTAATAAATTACTTTTAATTTCGACTTCTAAGTCGTAAATGAGTTATTTTAATTCATTGTTTGAATTTTGAATTTCACTGTATAACTTAGTTTCAAGTGATGTTATATTTGAAAGTATATATGTAAACTCATTTATTACATTTATACAAATTGTATTGTTATAGTTGTGAATCTCTATAACCATACAACAAAATAAATAATATAGATCAAATTAGTGATATTAGTAACTATTAATTTACCTACATTGAGCCTGCTGAAAACTTGTTTGTGTAAATCATAAATTATATTTTGAATTACACAAATACTCAAGTACATAAACTATTGAGTAAGAATCAATATAGTTGTATACTATCTTGAAATAATAATACGTTAAATTATAATTATCTTCTTCATGATCAAAAATATTTATTGTAATTAATATTGAATTTTGCAGCAATAGATAAAAGTAATATTAACTACAGTAATATAACTACAATAATATTAATACTCATTGATGTTCTATATATTATATTATGATTCAAATGCTTTTAGTAGTCTAGTTGTACATAATTAGAGTGATCTTAATTTCGACTCTGGATTTGATGGATATGGAGTGAAATTAAAAAGTAAACTATATACAACCTCTCACTAATACATATATCATATTTATTTTGCTCTATATTCTATTTAAATTTTTGAAAAACCTCTGTGGGTTTTTTAAGATTAAATTGGAATTAAACCCAAATACAGCAAATTAATTCACTACATATATATAATTCGACAATATATATATGAGATATCTTTTAATATACAGTGGTGGGCCCTCGAAATGCTTTTTTGAATTAGGAAGAAGAATGAAGTTTATTATTTGAATCTTACTTATATCACTGCCCGGCTCAATAATGAGTGTGTTCTCCCTCCTCATCAATACACTCATTAACTCTATTTACTATTGATTTGTAAAGTGCTTCAATCACATCAAGGCCTGGTTGAGCCTTGGATAGCTGTGCTACAATAATTAACGTATATAACTCTGTATATACTTCAATAATAAGTTTCAACTTTACCTAACGTTGTATAATTTAACAATCAAGAAAATTGATTTCTCATTATGAAATGGAAGTGGAAGATCATAAGTAAAATAACTGTTGTTTTAGAGTAGCATCAATATATTATTTAATGCTGGGCCCGACTAACCCACTTGATTCCATTCTTCAAGAAACAAAAATGCATTCATTATTTGAATATTGAGAATGAAAGCGACTGTAACTACCTGAATTATAATTCTAATTAAGCGAAGTACCAATACTTCATCTTGAGCTCCCGGTTGAGATTGAAAGAAAAAGTCCTCCATTGTTTTTCGTGATTAAGAAATACCTAAAATCGTTCAGATTGACCCAGTTGAAGATGAACACCGAGGTCCTCTGCAGGTCCAGTGCTTGCGCTACTAGTTATAAATTACATATTGCGTCCGTATACCAATCATTGGATCCTCTTATTCTTTTCTCCAATCAGGCTTAACTACCATATATTTTCGAGATAAAATCTTTCATAAATTAGTTTTGTTGACTAAAACGTAGAAATTACACAGGGACATCTTAAACAAGTGATATAACTAGTTCAGATTGGTACAATATTTTATGAATTCATCCGTTGGACCCAGAAATGAAGAGAATACAAACGCTTCAGAACTGCCTAAGTTTGTTAAGTGAATTAGTTGACCTTCCCTAAACATCTTCTACCGCGTTTATTTTTGTCATTGCCGTCCTTTTATTGCATGTGGTAATTTCTATTTTTCCTTTTTGGAATATTAAATACCGACTTTGAATAGTCGATTATGGTCTAATACGATCGAAATCATATTTTTGGCCCTCTTGTGTTAATGAGTAGTTCATGAATAATCTCCAACTTGAGATTATTTATTGGAATTTGTCATCCGCATTAGAAGTGGCAAAATATTTTAATATATAATTACTCACATAGTAAACAAGAAAAAGCAATTCCACCTCCCATAACTGTAATTTACTTTAGTTATTATTTTATATAGCATATAAAATTAATTCTTTTTGGTGTCCAAAATTGAAAGCGTCGTTTAGATTACTCTGATTTTTATAAATTAAGCCACTTCCAGATATCTAAGACTTGAGGCAAAACCTATCTGAAAAGCGAAAATAATAAGTGGAGTGATTTTGGTCTTTAATCAATATTATTATTTTAGCGAATGATTAACCACTTCACTAATGCAAAACTTTGCAAAATAAGCCTTATCGCTTATTACATCGCCGAGTGATCACCTCACTCAGTATCTGGAGGAGTTATTTGATACTTTTAATGAAGCGTTTATTACATCGATTGAGCCTCTATTGGAAACGAATGATGAGATAGATGAGTATCCGACAATGACTTTTGCGCCTCCTCCACCGGGTTACGTGGGCGAGAAGTTAAAATTGTAAAATCGTGGTTTGTAGAATGTGCTCTCCATAATTAAGCCTGAGGCGAGTACGAATAATTTTTACAGGTCGTAGCGTGTGATGAAGGCCAAGTACATCGAACCCGTACGCGAAACCGGTTAGTTATCTTCCATTCAGCCGATGTATGCCTAATTCACCAGCAACAGGCGCCCATTAAAGAATACGAACTTAAACTCCAGTTACATTCAGGTTCCTCAATAAGTGCCTGAGCCAACAATAGACAGCGATGTTGACTACACGTAACAGGCAATTTTGATCCAGTCCTTCTGCAGGCGCAAACTCGCTCAATAAGTAGTAATAGATCTTTACACCAATATCGCAAAAATACAGCAAACGTTCAGGGTGCTAAAAATGCGCCACGTGTTCAACCTTCGCATGCGTTCCCTCCACTCCAAAACTCAGTTACCTCCTGTCCACTCCACGCTGTACAAAACGTTCAAGAATCTGCTCAAGAATCAGAACGACTTCAAGAACTTCTCGAAGGAATTCCTGAACAAAAACGAACTTGTTCTACCCGTGTTCCCCTTATAAATGAACAAAAGCGCATTCTTCGACTTTGAAAAGGCCGAGAAGGAATTATAAGTTTATTTACAAGAAAATAAAGGAACGGCCCAATAATACATTGATCAGAATAAAAACAATATTAATTTGAATATTAACGTTGTACTCATAACAACTAGCATTGGAATCGGTGAAATTGCACTTTGCTAAAACGAATACGTTCAGGCGCTCACAGTGATTACAATTGGAAACTAGAAAGCAACTTACTACTAGAAAATACTCAACTTAACAGAGAAAGAATGCAGCAAATTGAAACTAATCAACGTAAAAAGCACAAACGGGAACGTATTCCAAAGCTTCGAAATGGACAACAACGCTAAGCTATAACTCGAACAAAACCTGAAACTGAACCCGAAACTACAAACATTTTTACTGGTTTCTGGCTCAAACACAGTATCTGACATAGTTTACGATAAATCACTACAACACTTTTGCAAAACGTACAAACTACTGAACCTGAACAATTACAAACAACAACAGAACAAATTCAACGCCGGAATAAAACAAAACTCGTTCGTTCAAATCGTCCCATTTAACAGTTTCTCAAATTACATCCCAGAAAACGTAACAGCCACACTGTAACTGAATAACTTCATCGACTACGACTTCATGCAACAAGCTGCTAGAAATACATTCATTATTAAACAAGTTGAAGTTGTAAAACCAAGGAGCCCAAATAGCTAACAACGCAAGATTTAATGGAGCGGAATCTCAAACACAAAGAAATAAGATGCGTCAGAACACGAAATATCAGAAATTCCAGTGAGAGAGGTGTCCGGAGGCGGTATTTACCAGGACATGACCTACGAACCTCTCGTACCTATTAAAGAATGCGATATGCACAGCGATTTCAGATCATAACACATATTAGAGTACATAAATAAGAAACCATATGAAGTCTGGCTTTTCAACAGACTAGCTTTCTAATTCGAGGTACAAACTGTTATTCAGAAACAGAAAATTCACACTGAAAAGTAAAAAAGAACTGTAACTCCTAAGGGAATCATGGTTTAAGAATTTCAGATTCCAAGTGATGTTTCTTCAGTTGCTCCAGCTACAAATAACTAGACGCATGGCTTTGTGACCTAAAAGGTAATCTCAAAAATAATCCCAATCAGGTTCTGCTCAACTTGGTTCACTTTATTCGATAATGTTTTTACTCCGTTATGCAGCTTCGAGGACCTTGTTGAATTCATCGAAGACGTTCCAGCTAGATGTCACGGTCACATAACGGCCAGTTAAGAGGATGAAAAAGATATGAAAGAAAACTTAGTTGAGATTGTTAACGAACTCATGGCATAAAACTATAATGGCGTGTTTGGCGTGCACTTCGCCATAAGCGAAACTGTTGAACCATTCAGAGTTACATTCGGAGTAACGAGATAAGTGCTTAATATTATGGCATCACGTCTGATCAGAGAGTAAGGAAGATAATTATACGTTTAGTTCTCACACAGCTCCATTTGGAAGGCCAAAAAAGAACTCACGTAGGTGATTGCGTAAATGTGCAGCTTTGACTCAAAAGACAAAGATGGGTGGATTGTAGAACTAAACGATAGCCTTGTGTGCATGTACTACTGCGGAAATAAAGAAATTGAGCAATAAAAATACTAAGTAAAGCAAGTTGTGAAGAAAATGATTGCCATCACACACCAGAATGACCCACAATGTGCAACCAGTATTTTGAACGCAGAGGCTAACGACAGAGATGTTGAAACTACAAGCTAAATTGCGGGTTTATTCAGAGTGCTGGAATGAGATTGAAATAATAATGTTTTGAATTCATTTTATATTAATTTTGAGATCAATTACCATTAGTAACAAATTAACACTTCAAAATGGCTGATGATGTGAAAAATTTTGTAGGGTTATCCTCTGTTTGGTCACAAATAAAACAGCAATTACATCCGGAATTGGTTAATTAATTGGAAATGCAAATAGGACACACAATTATTGAAGACAGCATCGATCATTTCAATCAAGCATATTCTCTTGCTGAAATTTTATGCGGCAAAATTTCAGATATTAATTAATTATTATGTAAAGCATAGTCTATACCTAAATATATGTTTGAACCATCGTTTGTTGAACAATATACAAACGACTTGCTTTAGCAACAAAATATTGAAAAGTATTTTTAATAAAAGAAGAAATTAGACGACTTATTAAGCACAAAATCGGTTTAGAGATTTAGAGAAACATAATAACCATAATCGAAACCGCTAGCAGCTCAACCTCTCAATATAGAATTTACAAAAGAATTTATTGATAAAGTAAAATAAATACTTGTTTTTGAGCATAAGGAATTGGATTAGAAAATACTTTAAATTTCGGAAGCAATTTACAACAATCATAAAATTGAGAGAATTTCAAGAAAAGTTTATAGGTAATATCAAGAGGCGGAGTAAGCCGTATCATAATAAGAATTAAGAAACTTTAGCAATAAGGTCGCTGAATTCATGTAAAATAAAAGAATTAAGGAAGATGATGAACTTCTAAACGAATTATAAGATCCAACAGATCTACGTGAAGATAAGTTGGCACAAAGCCTTCGGCCAGGACAATTGCTTAAATAAAGTTAGTTAAAGCCTATGGATCTTAGACCAGGTAGTGGAATATTCATGCAAAGCTTCAAATAACCCCCTAGACCACTTACTGGGATTAAAAAGTGACTTTTATTATAAACATGTAGCAACGGCATTATATAAATCAACTACTGTACTAGATGAGTTTTTAAATCAATATAACATTGCAAACAACTAATAACTAGATTCTAAGATATTCTAACAACGAATTGAATTATAGAGTATTTTATACAAATATAGACTGAAAATATATTAACCACTTCGCACTAAATTATGGAAAGCCCAAATTCGGATCTTTCACCATTAATAGACGCAGCTCAAAAATCAGATTATCTATCGATTTTAACAAATTTGTAGTACGCTCGACGAACAAATTCTAATGGTTAATCAGCTTTAATGTTATGTGCGGTTAAAAGCTGTGTGGAAGGAGCTGTAGTTCTAGCTAACAATGAAGCAAAAATGACAGATATTTCTGGTAATACTGCGTTAATGTATGCAGTAAAGTCAAACTGCATGCCAATCGTAAAGCTATTGCTGCCTTTTGAGTAAAACATGGTGAATAACAACGGTGAAACGGCTTTGTAAGTGGCAACAAGGTATTCAAGCAACTAGCAAATAATTTCTTTGTTGGAATAAGTCGAAATAGCGCGACCGCCATTTTAGCAGTTATTAGAGGAGGTTGTGTGATTTTATCTTTACAATCATATAAGTAATACAATTCACTTTCTGATTTCGGTGAGGAACATGGCTTCAATTTCTTCTTTCCCCTGATTATTGTTGGATTTTGACCTGACTTTGCTGTTGTTTTTAACTTGGCTGTGGCTTCTCGCGATGCTTTCTCTGGATTCTACGCGCATTGTGTCCAGTCCGTTGAGGCCCCATGTGCGTCCGAGTTGGCTTCCCATTCTCTTGCGCATGCTTTCTGCGTACCTCTTAGCGTATTGTTTGCTGTACCAGTTCATCGTTTCAAGTTGCTCGTTTTTGTCGACCAGGTTCATGTTTGACAGGTCATCTTTGAGAACGGGGAGGTTCGAGTACTGGTCCTTTGAGAACTTCCAGTCCATGAAGTCCTCGTCCTCTCCAATTTGACCGTGAACGAGCATTCTGTTCTTTCTGTCGTCAATTTCCTTGTTGTCGGTGATTTTAGCGCCGTTCATGATGGGGGTTACGTTGACGGCTCCCTTGGACGGGGTCTGGCTCACATTGTTCGCGCGCTTGTACAGGATTTTAAATAGCTTCTTCTGCGTTTCGTGGATGTCAGAGGCCTTTTCAAGCTGCCCACAGGATCTGTACGCTGCCAGCCGCGTATCCAAAAGCGATATGGAACTGCGCATTTGGTGTGTATATAAAATATTGATATAATATTGATAATTTCGCAAGTAACTTTCACATAATACACTACATGTAAATTTAGAAAGTTATTTGAAAAATTTTGGAATGTTAAACAGTGTATTAAACAGTAATTAAACAACCTTTGTTGCTGTATATGCATTAATTTAACAGATTATTATTTAATTCCACTCCCTCGCATATTAATGGAGAACGCTGGTAAAGATCACGACTCTGATATGAGCTTTGGTTCCTCTTCCAACTCGTCAAAGTCTTCTAAGCAGACTAAAGTCGACGAGGAGACCTTAAAGATGGGCACAGAACCAATTAAGAAGCTTATTCCAAAAGGATATATGATCCATTTGGTATCAATTATTTTCCCACAAATAGCTAAGACAATTGAAATGTCATTAGTTGTTCGTTTTGTTGGTATCGAAGCAGTTCCAGATTTGATTTTACTTCAACCAATCTATGAAATGATTGCATTCCACGTAACAGCTGCTGTTGCTCAATCAACAAACATCTTCGTTTCAAGAAATATTTCTAAAAATCAATTGGTTGCTGCTAATATCTATTTAGCTCACTACTTTTTGATCGCTATTATTTGGGTTATTATTGCGCTTGTGTTGTATTTCGCTGTTTTAAAGAGTGTATTTACAAACGAAATTGTTGGTCAGTACCTTATGTTACGTGCAGGAATAGGTTCATTCACTTGCATGTTCTCACGTTCACTTACTTCCTATCTCAAATCAGAGAACAGATACTTCGTTATATTAGTAAGAGATATCGCTGAATAATTGATGTTTATTGCTATTTTAGTAACAACCTATGTTAATAGCCAATACATCGGCGTTTCCCTAACTAACGCTGGTATTTCTTACATTGTCGCTAATGGTGTCATAGCTGTTTGGATGTTCATTCTTATCATGAAAATACCATTTTTAGATGTCGAATATCGTGGAGTATGCAGATTCTAATTCAGAAGACTTAGCCCTGTAAGACCAAAAATCATTGTTCAAATCCTAGGATACACCGTTCCACAACTTTTAACAAATGCAACAGATACTCTCCTCCAATTAGAAGCTGTTCTCTTTGTTAAATATCTTGTTAAGCAAAGCGATTACATTACTATCTAAAATGTAAGATTACTTGTTTTCACTCGTGTCAAGGCTCTTATGCAATCTTTCATATTAGCTTTCCGTGATATATTCCAATAACTTGCATCATACAACATGGGTATTAAGAAGATCACTCGTGTTTATGAAACTTTACACTGGACTTTGGTTTACTAGTTTGTATTGTGCATCCCACTTCTTATTATTGCTCTGTTCGTATCAAAATATCTTGTCAACGCCATTCTTCCTGTCGCTAACCCATAAGATCCATTCTTTTTGAATGTTGTTTCTGAATCTTAATCTGCAGCATTAGCTGGTGCTTGGTGCATGTTCTTGCCACTTCCATATTATATTGTTATTCAATTATTGTAATTAGAGTCTAAACTACTTTTAAGCGCCTTACTCTAATTACCTATGCTTGCTTTTGGTGGTGGTTATATGTATTATGTTCTTGTTGAATTAGCTGATAACGCTCCATTGTATCTGGTCATAGCTCTTTCTGAAGTAATTAATGCTATTATTGGATGGGGTTTCCTCATTTTCTTCTATGTTAAATATTATAAGCTTAACAAACTTAATGCTAATCACAAAGACATAGTTGTAGATGAAGCCACTGTAGCCGCGAACGATGAAGTAAGACAGTCTGTTATGGTTTAATTAACATCCAATGTTGAAGTCGAAGATCCAAAGAAAATAAGACAAAGTGTTACTAATTTATTCAATAAAGGAGCTGTTCTCAAGACTTCAAGAGATTTCTTAAGCTTGAGAGAATCTGTATCTACCAATTTAAGAGCTAGCGAAATGAGAGCCAGTGAAATGAGAAGTTCAGAAATGAGAGGTTCTGAATACAGAGGTTCTGAAATGGGTAAAAAATGAGGTGAAAATATAAAATAATTAAATAACTATAATTGTAATTATATTAACAATAATCGAACACTTCTCATAAATGCAATTGAGTAAATAATAAATGGACATATTTAAGGTGCTATCATAACCATCAAATGATTTCATTCCTATATTAACTCAGTTGGTCATGGAGGATCTAGCTATCTAAAACGAAAAGGCTAGCGTTTTATCGGCTTTGCTTGCTGAAAATAAATAAACAGAGTTTCAATTAGAAAAATAAGAGCAATAAATATAGTCTCTTTAAAAAGCTAAAGAAATTATAGCGGATATAAATTCATTGCACTACGATTTTCCTAATAACTAAGATGAATCAAAAGTTGAGTTGTAAATAACAGCCTTAAGCAAGCAAAACTAGGAGTACGATTTTTTGAACAATAAAATTAATAATATTCTAGATTGGGCTCAAAAATATTAATGAAGATAATGAAATAGTTTTATATTATTAGAAGTTTGTATAAATTGTAATTATATAAATATCCCAGAATATATTACTATATCAATATTTCAAAACGAATCAATCACAAAGTCCCATCATTTGGCAGGCTTGTTGTGGAGCATATCCAGCAATAATATATTGAACGAGTTGTTCATAGTACTTACCGATGAGTTGTTTGCACCATTGGAAGAAGTCGATTGGTGAAATAAGTTCGCAGGCTTGGTCGAGGAAGGCTTCAACGGCTTAAATGTTGGATGGGTCTTGAACGTAATCTTCAACACCTTGAACGACGATTTGGCACAATTCGCAGACGACGTCGAATTGAGATGGTTCTGGGGCTTCGGTTTGGATAACAGATGTCAATAAAAAGAGCATTACTGGTGAAGTGGTGTGTCCCACTTCAGTTTAGTATCTATATATCAAATTTGTTATTTCGGGTAAGTTTTAGTTACTTATATACATTCAAAACTTTTGTAATCTCAGCATATTTTGTAATGTTAATTTGTAATGTATATTTATAACAATATACTAAAATAATCTTACTAATATGTTTATAATATAATGTAATTCTTTTCGTGTTACTAGACTTTTAGTATGTAGTTCGTGTTATCTTTTTTAAATACTACATAACCTCGAATTGAGACACCCACCCTTGTTCGAATACAGACACCCGAGCAGTTTTCAAAAATGGCCAGGGTGTCTATAAGTGAGAGCAAATCTGGCTCAGTTTGGTATATTTCTTGTGTTAGATTTGGTTTTCCATCTCAGTTACAGACACCTTTTCCAAAAATTATTCTGAAAATTTTATCAAATTTCTAGTTTCTTGATCTAATTTGCATAAATTTCCATTATATAGAAGATTAAGTAGCATATAATTTATATTTATAATCATACAAAGCTCAAAAGCTCAAAATATATTAATAAATATAATAGAGATTTACAATGTTCAATTCACTTACAACCTCTTTTGTAGTTCAGTTATAGACACCTTTACTATAAAAATATCGAAGGTGTCTGTATCTGAGCACTTCGGGTGTCTGTAAGTGAAAGGGGGTGGGTGTCTCAATTCGAGGTTATGTAGTAGTTATTTTGAAAACAACGCTCCTATTTTAATAACATACAATATTTCAGATTAAATATGCACCTTCTAATATCAGCACCTTCATTACATTTTTTCTTTCCTTACTCACCATTCAAGGCCCATTTCCATCAAGAGCTTAGTAATCAAGCTGGATAATGCATTTGTTTAGTTTGAGTTTTGAGATACTTACTCATCTAGATATATGATTAGTATATATGATTAGTAATAATAGATGATTAGTAATAATAAATAATCAATTTTTTCTCACATCGTTTTTGTTTCATATTTTCCCGCACGTTTCCGGGTTGCTTCCGACTAATCTGAGAACGTCCTGTGATGGATCGAAAACGAACTTCATCAGGTTCATGTCCATGAACGGTGTATTTGCTATTTGATAGTTCGCGTGTTAGATTTGAGCATTCACCCACTCCAAAACCACTTCGTTTTCATCGTTTTAAAGGTCTGAGGTGTACGTTTGGAACTTGAAGAAAATCTGAGTTACGTTGTGAGTGGAGGAGCCCGTTTTGTTGTGGATTATATCAGTGCGCAATTGTGGTAAGCCCACTAGCTGCAAATCGTGCTGGACCCCGTTTTTAGATATTTAGAGGTTCATCACAGCTTGTACATTGTAAAATTCAATTGTTGGAGTGCTAATGACCTCGAATGAATCAGGTTTGGAGAACACGTTGTGGTACTTGTGGAAAATGTAAAGGAAGTTGTTGAAGCCGGCCCGAGTAAGCTCGAACTGAATCTCCTCGTTAAAACGATTGAAAGTCTTCTTCGGAAGCAAAGTGCTGTTGATGAACTAATCGGAAAGGTTATCGAACTTGTAAATGTAACCAGCTAGTTAAACCACCATGAAACCGCGCTTATTCACCACGTCGCCTGCGAAACGATCATCTTTGATGATATCCGGGTACTTAGCGTACTCCTCGTAATAACCATTACTCTGAAGCATTTGGTTCATCAAGTCTGTCATGCCGTTAACCAAAACCTTGGAAATAATATCACAAATGCTGTCCTAAACAGCATTTATCACCAAATCAATCAAAGATTGATAAATCCAAGAACTACCTCCAGATAAAATAATTGACAACGCTTCAAAATCTAAAGAAGCTCTGTGAACGTCCACCTTCAAATGACCAGGGCACTCAATGAAATCACACAGAATATCAACCACAACTCGTAAATTAGCACCTTTAAGTAAAATTTAACCAGTACCCTAATCATTTATGTAAGGATAACTTGATTACTAGAATTTCCAGTTAAGCTTAAGCTCAACATTGGCATTTAATGCTGCTCCACTCATTGGATTGTCGTCAGGAACATCAACTTAAACTTCCTCAACATTAAAGTTGGCAAAGTTAATATCAGATAATATCAATTTAATTCTAGTTACACCCAAATCAATATCGAAATCTAAATTAGGAATTGTCATTTGTGAAGCAAATACAATAGCTGATTCCAAACCACAACCGATGAATTTCTCCATACCTCTTTCAGTGAGAACAAAGGAATACGCAGAATCTTCAGCGTGAAGAACTGAAGGGTAAGGTGGTGCATTGCATTCCTATAGATACTATCTAAGCAACAATAACATTATGGTGTGAAAGATATTGAAAAGTGAATTGAGATAAATTCATTATTTTATATTATTAACTGTAATCATGTTAATCGTTGCAAACTTTACATGATTTAAACCACTTCTATGTATAGGTTCTATATACTTATATTCATTTATGAATTGTTGTTCTATTTAATAAATAGTTGTTATTTTGTGTATTATTAAAATTGCTAATTCACCAAAATTGCATTGTACATTTTTTACAATGTTACATTCCGTTCCAGGTATCTTCATAACAAATAATATTTATTATATAGATTCTTTATAATTATTCGCATGTACATGTATCATATTAAAGTAATATTCATTTATATATTCATTTTAAAATAAGTTTGAGACATTATTATATTGTATTTTGATCACACCGTGTACGTTATGTCCGAATTGTCAACAAGTTTCCACTCCTAAGGACAATCCAAAACATCTGTGAAGCATTTCGCTTCAACATAACTCATATATAACCTAATGGCTCCCGAAACGAAGTCTCCAACCACGAATGAGCTCTAAAATCCACGCAGAACAATGTTCGAAAGCAAGTTGTTCACGTCTTTTGCAATATTAAACTATCCGAAAACGATCGGGAAACTACTATGCGATGTAAAAAGCGATTATTTAATCTCCAAAGCAGAAATAGTTGTTTGTGCACCTGAAATTTATCCATAGACAAGAGAGCTTCTTGCGAGATCCTAAACAGTAAAGAACTAACCATTTATTTACAAATTGTAAATATAACTGATCCCTCCAATGCATTTTTACACAAAGCCCACGTCTGAAAGAGCGGTCACGTTGCAACGGGATACATTCACATTGTTTAAACGAAGACCGCCCACAATACCAGCCAAGGAACCAATATTTAAACCTTTGACCGACTCAATGCACGAGTCAGAAATCGAAGAATTCTAGACATACACCTTTACTAGAGCCTAACCTACAATCGCTCCTACAAATCGAGAATCTTCACAACTTACTTTCACAGTTATTTAACATCCATTCACTTAAATAGATGAAGTACTATATGTAGTTTAATAATTTGCAAACCCAACCATTCCTATATCTCTAGAATCCTTATTAAATGTTCCTTTCAATTAATATTTAACTTTGAGTATAGAAATTCTTACTTAACTTGTTATAGCTGCATTATTTAAAGATACTAGCCCAAGACGCTAAACTTATTCCAAATTTACTATCTGAATTACGTTACAACTCAAAATATTGCCTGTTGTAACAACAACATTACCAAATATAGATTGTGTAAACTTTTAGTCCACATTGTTCGTACATGCATATTAAACGTTGATATTCGTAATATTAAGCGAAGTGCCAACAATTAACTAAAATAGGACGCCGGATGGAACTTCCATGTTTTCAGTACTTTACAGTTTCTACTTTACTTCTATTTTCAAGAATTTGAATTCTCCTTGGCACGCTGTATTTTAGTCTTAGTTGACGTTTCCAACTATAAGGCCATTTTTGGTCGTGAAAAATGTAGTTGTAGTGAAAAGTGAGTTCCTAATGCTCAGATCAATAAGTTTAACAACTTGAACCCCGAGGGTAGACAGCGCGTTGCTAGAAGCGACTTCTCCGGTAATTTGGTAGTTGATAATAACACTCGCTTGGTCGGCCGTGTAGCTCGCCGCAGCTGCCACGGCGATGGCGTTGAAGGTCTGGAACTCGGTCGAAAAAGAGCCGTTCGCCAGGAAGGAGTTGATCGTGAACTGCGCCGAGATCGAGTTGGTGACCAGGTTCAGCTTGCACTGAGACAAGGCGCTGATGCTTACTTAAATCACTATCTTCCGGAGCACCAGCGCCTCCGTCATGTTGCTGCCGAAGATGTTCGCGTAGCTCCCGAGCTCTCCTGTCACCTGGTAGCGCCCGGATACCTTCAGGTTGCTCACGCTGGCGGCCTGGCCGAAGACCGAGAAGTTGCCCTGGAAGCTGAAGTCCCGGCTCGGGTCGAACACCACTTCGGAGTTGTCCGCTGGCGTGCCCTGGGTCAAGACGCAGCTGGAGGAGCTCCCGATCTGGGTGACCGCCGAAACCGGGAGTACAGTCGTGATGGGCAGCGGCCTCTCGCAGAAGCCGGAGCAGCTCCAGAGGTGGGCGGTGTTGTTCGTCTGCGGCCCGGTGATGGTGATGAGAGAATCGTCTGAAATGTCGATCGTCACGTTGATCCCGGCTCCGACGAGGTAGCCGTTGTCCGCCGCCGCGTACATATTCCCGGACAGGGTGGAGTTGGAAATTGTTACCACGGCGTTTTGGGCAACGGCGGAGATGGCACCGCTGTTGGAATTAGTGGTTGAAATCGTATACATGGTGAAAATAGCACAAAGTTGTTATAAAGTTACTATTGAGCAGGAACCGACAACTCCAGAAATATCTCCCACGTTAGTGTACATATAAACAGTTAGATCAACTCTT
The DNA here is from genome assembly GCA_963988835.1 of Hexamita inflata. Classification (NCBI taxonomy): domain Eukaryota; phylum Fornicata; order Diplomonadida; family Hexamitidae; genus Hexamita; species Hexamita inflata. Next base: position 63,654 of record CAXDID010001241.1, read on the forward strand.
ACAATTTTTATCGAAGAAGAGTTCATTGATAAACCAGCTGCATTTAGAGCCTGAGAATTATCAACAAATGAAAAATTAGCTTTCAAAATCGAATCAATTACCTATACTGCTCTTGAGTCAATGCATAAAAGTGCAGATGAAGATGAATGAGTTTCTACTTCTATACGACTATTTTCAACAATCAAGTTCCCGACCATGGCGAATGTGGAGAAAGACGGCGCCGTGATATTTGCAGACACTTTGAGATTCTTAGAAACTTCAGTGTGCACAAAGAACGAAATAGCAACATCATACGTTTGGGTGAACTATATTGCTTTGTCAACTACATAAACAGATTTTTCACAGTATTTGCTTTTTTATCTTCTAATTAAGACCTCATTACAATCTGATTGCAATAATATGAATACAATATTTAACATTAATGTGGTGTGTTATATTTTCAATTCAATAATAGTTTAAGTTAAAAGAAAAAATGATTCAAATTTATTTGTAAATTTTTAATAATAATATTAATTTTTTGTTTGCAAATTGTGAATAATATACTACCAGTTACTAAACTACCATTACGCATAACTTATACAATATACATATGTATATACTTATTATAGTATATTAACACAAGTAGTATTAAGTAAACAATTAGTCTGTAATCTAATTTTAAAGGGCCGCTTCATGTATGAAAAATCAATCATATTCACTCACAAAAACATTTATTCATCGTTTGGTCTTATGTTGAACTTCAACTTAATATGATCAATATAGACGTAAATGTATATCGGCTCACTCTTTTGGTACATCTCAAAAACATCAACTCAATAATCAATTACTTTAATCACAGGAACATTTTAAAATGTATTCTTTACTTCTGTAATTATGTACATAAAGGACTCTATATTTTAGTTAATTTTTTGAGATGTCATCAAATTATTTCAATTCAGAAATGATAGTATTGTTTTATACTTTATCGTGTTATTACTGTGCTATTAATATTTATATAACATTATTACTGTGCTAGGTTATTAACTAGCAAAGATTAACAAAGGTATAAATAATAACATGACTCACTCAACAGCACATAAATATTATCTTTGATATTATTAAAAATATTTAATAATTGTGTTTGTTCTTTCAACTTTCAATTCAGTTAATAAAAGTACTTTAATAAACGTCCATTTCACCAGTTTATTTTAAAGAGAGTCACTAACTTGAACTGAAATGAAACGTCAATCTAAAAATATTCTCCGGTTCAAATGAACGATTTGGAGTTTTAATTGGTATTTTATTGTCCTTGTGTTTTCAAATCATATTACTGATATGTACAATCATGCAAAATTACAATAAACTACTTTCAGCGAAATGCGACAATTTACACACAATTCCACTCCCCAACTATGAGATCCAGATAATATACCATGTGGAACCAAGAAGAAAAACAGAGACTCCAGGAAGTCGTGCTAAACAACACATTCTGCGGTAGAATCAGCTGGGAAGAAGTATCCAAAGAATTCCCACAACGATCCAAGCAATAATGCAAATCCATCTACATGAACTCAATTAAAGACAACACAAGCCAATCCGTCATGGACTCAAGCCTAAACACAGAATAATGGACTAAAAGCCAAAAAGGATCACTTTATATAATCGCCCGCTTTTATAAATTAGATTGGGAAATGATACGATAAAATTACTACCAACTATATTCAATTTAGTAACTGAACAAGCTCTATTTTGCATTTGACTCTGATTATGCACGTTTCCGATCCAATTTATTTAAGCTAGAAAATTGGGATCATGTAAATATTAATATTATGAGCAAAGAAGAAGCCATCGATGTATATAATACTGCTAAAATTATGGAATATCGGTTAGAAAAGATGCACAATTCTCTTAGCTTCAATCACTAACAAATAAGAGAACCAGAAATATTTGCTTAAGAAACGTTTTTAGAATTAGAAAGAAATTTTGATTTCATTGAAATATAAGTACTAGAAGAGATTAGTAACTTACATAACATATAAACATTGTACGAAAATGCTTTGTAATTGATTAGAATGAAGTGATTATGTATGATTTTTTATGATTTTTATGTAAAAGACATTATCAAACTTTTAAAATCCTATATATATGTATTATAAAATGATCGTATCAACTACATGTATATTTTGATCATACTATCCGTTGGATACTATATACAGTTCTACAACTGTATTAATTGTACACAAGCATGTCATATTAACTAAAATATTATTTTAATGATGTACTGGTTAAAATCGTACGTAGTTTTTGTTGTCGTTGTTTAGGTGATGAAGTATGATTTTAGTTATTATTTTTATATAATATACACAATAATTAAACAATACATATAATATCAATGATTAAACAAATATTAATGTAAATTATTTTGTAATTTGTTAACTGTTTAAAAAATATCTTATTTAACTATAATAAAATACACAACGTTGTTTAATTTCACTTCACATAATGGGAGATAATCAATCATAAAGATCTCAATCTGTAGTTTCATATTCTTCGTCAATAGCAACTGCTAACTAAGAAGGTTTAAGAAGTGTTCTTATTAATCCAACATAATAAGTTATGATAGAAACAAATCTGTTTCCTACAATAGGAAATGTAATATTTGCGATTTGTGAATTAATAATTTTGCAGTTAATTTTCACGCAATGTGGATATTTGTCCGTGGTAACATATGTAGTTGGTAGTATGATCCAATATATGATTCGCCATGTTATTAACAGTACTATAAATGGTTCAGTTGTACTCATATAATAAAGACTGTTATCTGAATAATACACAGCAGCAAACATGATATTTGACCACACAATGGTATTAAGTTTTCTTTGTTCAATTATTGTAAGTGTAATATTATGGGCTGAAGCTGGTGCTATATAAACAAAAGTAGTTACTTGGGAAACAAGTAACTATTTAAAACTTATATTGATGGGAAATCCTATTACGACAACTTTTTCTACTTCAATATTTTTGGTATTTAGCTCTGAAAACTCAACCATAATGAAAGGCGCCATAGAAATGGGGAAATACATTCTTAAATTACTTGTAACATATCTATATACATTAATTATTGGTGGATTAGGTAAAAAAGTAACTTTGGAAGTGTTTGCTTATGCTGAAATTATTTCAAATGTTATTATGGCTATCGGATCAATAGCATTTTTCTATGACACTAAGAAGAAACAAATATTTACTATATTCAAAATTGGACCTGATACTCTTAAAGGTATTAAATGGGCAGTGTTTAGTCATGTATTTAGATAATAACTTCTGTATCTTGTTGTTCATTCTGTGTAACCAATAGTATTTATAATGTTAATAGCGTCTACTCTTCATGAAAAAGCTGATTCTCGAAATTCTGATTTACTTGCAATTGGTTTGATGATTTTCTTCTATTAAATCAGTACAGCATTACCAGATTCGCTTTAAAATTCAATTCCACACATGTTGGTATCTAATCTATAGTTAAAACGATACGATAGAATTTCATCCCTAATTATGGGAAATTTCTTATCTGTATTAGGAATTGGTGCGCTTTTAAACCTCATATTCTTTTATCTTATGAATTAATTATACGAACTAATATATGTAGGTCTAACGTATGATAAATTATCCTTCACATTTTCAACACAAATATATAAAACGACCAACTTTTCTACTATTCATTATTTAGCTTTTGAAGCGATGTTTAGACCATTTTAATCATTAGTTGTAGGCGCAGCTGGAATATTTAAGTTCAGAGATTGTTAAATTGTTATGATTGTATTGTAATATGTGTTTGTTCTTGCTGTATTCTACACGATATATTCAGGAAATTCGTCTGTAATTGAGTTTGCTATAATAGTAAATGTGGCTTTAGATTTTTGTGCTGTATTCGCGTATATTATTATACTTATTAGAATTAACCGAAACAGAACAGGTTCAATGGGATAGGATCCTAAAGTAAATGAAAGTGGAGTTAATAAGAAAGATGACACTGCGGATGATGATGAAGATGATGATATTGGTGTTCCAACTTTAGAAGGTTTCATTGATATTCCAAAGCCTAATCAGTTGATGACAGTTAAAGTGTCGTAGTTCGTAGACAATTTAGATTAGCATTCTAGTAATAATATAATGAGTGGAGCCATTGACAAGAGTGGAGTTGAAAAAAGCGGTATAGAAAAAAGCGATAAGTTCTAGAAAATGGAGTGATTTGTTTTACAATAATTTCGCTTTACCTACTTGAATTCTATTATATTTACTGATTATAAGTACTACATAACCTTGTTTGTATAAGGGAGTAGCATATTTGCTTATAAGGGAGTTATCGATTTCAACTCCCTTATAAGCAAAAATGTATCCAAAATGTATCTTTGGAAAATGTCGAATTTGAATGATTTATGGTCAAAAACGTGGTTAAAAACTATATTATTTGTCACTTGCTTACAAGAGAGTTTTACATGATAGAACTCCCTTATAAGTGAGTTGACCTACACCCTTAGCGAAATAGCACCCTTTACAAGCAAGGTAATGTAGTACATATACTGAGAATTAATAAAGAAGTCGATTATATTGTATAAATATCGTTTACTATCAATTTTTCTTGTCTATTATTATTTATTGATTTGTCAAAACTGATGAATACATAAATATATTAAACATAATAATACAATATAATACATTACAACAGTACATATAATATTATTAAACTAACTACTTTTGTAATTGTACCAATTCCGCCAGAATCTGTAAAAAATGTCACTTTCCCTCGACCTTTTTGTTCAAATATTATATTCTGTTCCTGAGGCTCATGATCTCGCTCAGCATTGAGATCCTCTCCACGTCCTGCCCGATTATCCCGTACAATTATGGTAGCCGCCTGTTACTGAACGCGTACGTGACCAGGTTCGTTAGTTAGCATTCAATTTGGCTCTGAACGATCTCCTGTTCGTAGCAGTTCACGCACTCGTCCTTCTTCACGTTCCCCTCCTTCGCGAAGTTCTCGAACTCGCCCGGAAATTACTTGTTCAATAATTTAGCAAGGTCAGAGAAGAGCTGCTTCTTGTTGATCAACTGGTAGAGGCAGAGCTTGTAGAGCTCAATTTGCACCTGCTACCCGGCCTGCTGCAATGACCGATTCTGCCTGATAAACGTATCGTAAAACTGCAGAAAGAGCTTCTGCAAGGCCTCGAACTAACCAGACTTGGACAACTAAAATAACTAAGAAGTGGTCTAGGCAACGTCCTAAAATAAATCAGGCTGCTTGGACGCCTGCTTAAACTACGCAGATAAATCGTGAAACCCGCGAAACGTCAAATACTCGGCCACATAGTCGTCAATCTGAGAAAACTATGACATTTGGAGTGAATAATATAAATAACACATAAATAACGTATTTACATAAAATATTTATGTTTATTTTAATTTCAAAAATGAATGACCAAAAACGGTCTAGAATTACAAATGAACCGTTATACTTTGTCTGATCCACTGTAAACTATATATTAAATCTAAAATGATAAATAAAACGAATATGGCTCATAATAAGTTCATAAAATATCAATAAAATGTAAATAATCTAAAAATAATTCAATTGCTTCAATTTAGTAAAACAAATAAATGAATTTGTAGAACTTCTCACTTGGAAGCATAAAGGCGAACGTTTTTACGAACAGTTTCGACAAATTCTACTTATGAATCCTTCAAAAGACGAGCAGCCTCTGCATTCAATGGGCTATCTGGATTAGGATCATTTAATAAGCTGTAGATTTGAATTATTACCTTCTGAATCGTTAATATTGGGGACCATTCCTTTTTCAATATCTCTAAACAAACTACGCCTTCATTATCAACATTAGGATGGAATATCTTGGTTTCAAAAACAACTATTGGTGCCTTTAAGGGGTATTCTGATAAGTCAACAGCTATCTTAAACTTACCACCTTCATAGGGTGAATGCTGTGGACCATCAATGATAATTTACCACTTACACAAGTTGTCACCAACAGGCCCGCCGGTACAGTATGTCAACGGATTTTCTTTAAAATCTTTGAGGTCTTTTTGGATTCTTCTGATATTACTCATTTATAAATGATTGAAGTGGTAATCAATATCCCAACTTTGACTTTGCAATTGAATCTAGCGTAATTTAACAATTTACTAACCTTAAGTTAAATGAGAGTAACTAAGTCACCTAGTCTTAAGTCTGTGAATAATATAATATAATAATAATGAAGTGAATTACTATAACAATTTCCGAGTAATACTAAACTATCTTCTTAAACTGGTATGGTGTCTGTATTCGAGGCACTGTATACTTTGTGTAAAAATCTATCACAATCAATCAATCGATCAACTGTACAAATTCTTTAGTGAATTTGAGTCACATACAGTGTTTCTAACAATGTGTAAAGTTGATCACCCACTCCCTTCTTCATGGAATTGATTGGTCAATATGCGAAAATGGTCTCTAACTTTGCTAGCGGCAGAGTGGAACAGGTTTTGATAAGCCCAGAGGGCAAGCCTATTTTCACCACTGGGTTGAATTTGGGCGCGGAAGGTGTTTTGGTGAAGAACAACGAAATGAACAGAATTGACAGAGTCACCTTTGTCAACGGAGAGCTCGTTGTGTTGTCCACCAACCAGAAGTTCGAGAGGAAGGTATTTGTTCCAATCGAAGTTAAGAACAAACAATCTGTGCAAAACAGAACTATTTAGATAATGATGTGACGACTTTGGTAATTATTATTTATTCTTGTCCTGGAATTAGTTCATTCTAGTTCCACGTTATATTATGTATTGTAATTCAATCCATTCTGATGTATAGCAAATGTACACCAAAATACTATTTATTACAATTTTCAATAATTATAATGAAATAACGATTCCTTACTACCACATGTATATTCTAATTTTAATAATATTTTTTGATAAATCAATCAATATCAATCGATCAACATCAATCGATAAACTTATATTAAAACATTGTTAGTACATTAGTACGTTCGTTTCCGAATAGTCGATCCCCACCCCTTCTTTATGGAATTTACACGTTAATACACAAGAATGCTCACAAACTTCTCCGGAAACAGAGTTGAACCGGTTGTCATTAGCCCAGAGGGTAAGCCAATATTTTTCACTGGACTTAATTTCGGTGAGGAAGGCGTTTTGGTTAAGAACTTGGATAAGAACAGAATTGACAGAGTAACTTTTGTAAACGGGGAACTGATCGTTTTACAAACGGATTTGACTTATGAGAGAAAGATGTTCGTTCGCGTTGAAGCCCCGAACAAGCTTGAAATATAAATTTGAAATGATAAATATAATCATTTATATATCCCACTCACTTAACTTTCGCTTATACATTTATATTATTAATATCTTAGTATTTGTTAGCGGCAATTTACAATATTATTCACTGTCAATACTATTATTGCATTTTTCAAATTTCGTATTCGATTCTGAAGTGTTGAAATTGTTTTTATAATGATTAACAATTTGATTATGAGTTTAAATAAATAATATTTTTATTTATACAGTACGTGTATTGTTAAAATGAAAATCTTTAAAATGTATTAGGTGTTCATATTCTGCCAGCTCAATATACAATAATGCGCTTAATGGTGATCTTATCAACAATACCAAGTCTTATAAATATGCAATAAGGATGTTAATTCAGGTGGATGTTAGTTCAAGTGCCGAACTGTGAGGAAGAAGGAATGATTGAAAGAAAGGAAAATTATATTCCAAAAAATATATTCATCTTATTATCAAAATTTATAATGGGCACAAGCATGTTCATAAATAATTTTCTAAGTTTATACGGAATTTCGCGAAAAGACTCTTGGATACACTCGCGTATAGAACCAGGCAAAATCGCGTTTAAGCTTTCAATTTCCAAAGTATATTTGTTAGATACCCTGTCTCAAGAGTAATAAATATGTGTAATAAATACATGTAATACAGTGTAAACTTGTAATACTAGTAAAGCTAAATGTAAAATATAATAGTGTTAATTCTTCGTGTTAAAGAGCTATGATAATAACAAGCAATTAGTTTATTCAAGCACCAATCATCAGGTAAAAATATGCACGTTATGAGATTAGGTTACGTGAAAAATCTCAAAATATCGATAATTGGTTCAATATACTAAAACTAAGTTTGTATTACGAATACAGTAAGTAAAATAGAATACGTATCAGTTATATTTATAATTTTTGTATTTAATGGAGTTTGTGAATTGTGAAATTGTATATTTTATTATTTATGTTATTTTTTAATTGTCTAATGATAATTATATAGTTGTTGGTTGTCAAACATAAATTAAACAGTATCATAATTGAATCACACAATCATTGTATCTATAATTAGATGTAAACTTGTAGCTATTTTTCTGCTACATTCTGCTGTACACTAACATCGCCTTTTACTTTTATTCAGTATATTAGTCCAAAATATATTTCCAATTTTTACACTAAATTTAATATATACCATCTTATAATGATTACTATTATACTCAATCATAATACATCATTATGGTTTCATTTACGCATCCACTCCAGAATGAACGGCAACATTTGCTTCAACTGCGTTTTACACAGCTTCACATCAATTGATAAGCGTTATCAGCAAAGACTGAATTAACACAATATGATTTTGAACAGCGTTCAAATATTTGGGCCCTCACACGACTCAACCGATTCACTCGTTGAACTCAGTTCAAACGAGAACATTTCGTTCAGTGAGCAGTTTTAAGCCGCCGAATTTTTGTTTGACTTGGCCGAGTATTCCATTTCAGAAGCAGATGCTGAAATCTCGTTCACAGAATGAACGGTTTAGTTTTAAGATGTTATGAAGAGAATGAAAGGTTGTAAAGCTCTTGAATGTAGAGGTTTTAATGTGTTTGACGTTGAGCTCGCTTTGATGTGATATGTGTAATCATAAGATAGATATCCAAGAAATAAACAACTTTATAAACATTTCGTACATATTCTTGTATAATGCTACGTAAGTAGAACAATATATACATTTTGTTTATATACTGTTTATGAAGGGACTGAGGTTCGTTTACAGATACAAAATTGGAGAAATGAAAGAAATTCCAGATTCGACATATTATACCATAAGATGATTGCCTGTTCGTGTTTTTAATATTTTCTCAACGTTTTTAAAATTTGAATCTCAGTTCAACTTCTAAAATTATTAACTGTATTACAGTACAATATAATAATTGTAAGCTTAAAATATAAATATAAAATAGAAGTACAAATATTACAAATATGTATACATAGACAAAGATTATCATAATCATTGTAAAATGTGGATCATTATATTTGTGATATAATTAAGAATTAATTCCACCTCCCTCAACAAATATGCTCTTCCTCATGCAAGCTGTTATCCAAGAACAAACCCCAGAACCAATGCAATTCGACGTTATCTGCGAGTTGTGCCAAATCGTCGTTCAAGGTGTTGAATCATATGTTTCTGACCCATCCAACGTTGAAGCTGTTAAGGAATTCCTCGACCAAGCTTGTGAACTCGTTTCTGCTTTCGACTACTATCAATGGTGCGAACAACTCATCGGCAAGTTTTATGACCAACTTGTCCAATACATTGTTGCCGGCTATGGACCACAACAAGCCTGCACCATGATGGGCGCCTGCTGAATGAGTGTTAAAAATCATTTCACTATATCTTCATATCAATAAATATCATTCATATTGCTTAGTTATTTCTAATTTCGACATTTCTTTTATTCTAAAGAGAACGTGACCCCAGAAAATCGCTAGATAATTTATGACGCTCCCAGATTTAAACCTTGAAAAAATAAAACAAAAGCTAAGGTACTATCCTCACTCGGAAGGGATCGCATTTTCGCTTACAAGGGGTTGAACATGAAGTTACCCCTTGTAATTACCAGCGAGTGACAAGTATCATGCGTTTTAACCCGTTTTTGACATCAATCCTTCAAATACAATAATATTTTTGGACATAATCATACTACATTACCTCGAATGCATTCGAGGTAATGTAGTATAATATAATCATTCTTTTTAAATATTTAAAACATCTTACTCTTTAATATCTTATTCTTTAGTTCTTTAGTTATATTAAATTATAATTTGTTCAATTATATCACAAACTGTCACGTGAACGTCGTGTCCTGCCCACTATAAACCCACTAAGCAGGGCAAACTCCACTAACAAGCGAAAAGCAGCTCACCGATTAAATTTCCGAGCTTGAGATTTGAACGGATCCCCCAGTGAATTCTCCGACTAGAACCAATTATTTCGGGTTCAAAATATTTATTTTGCTCTTTGAAACGGTCGAAACTGTGTTTCTAGAGGCTCCAAAGAGGACCCCAAAAACGGTTTCAAAATTAATCTGAGCGTTAAAAATTGTATTTGTTATTACAACAGTTCCACTCTGGATTTGGCCCAAAATAATTGCGGAATTCGAAGCGGATAACGGGTTTAAGCTAAGAGATGTGAATTGAGAGTTACTTATGGTTAATTACTTTACTACAGATTAAATAAGCGCTAATTGTTAACCAGAAACAGTGAATGATTAAATAGATAATTTATATATGAAGCCCACACGGACCACTCCACAAACTATCCCAACATACTGTGATGCGCTTATATTTGAGTCAAATATTACAGACGCCTAAACCTGGACGCGAATTTACGCACAACCAACAATGGAACCAACATACTGTGCATAAGGGCTCTATATTTACGTTTTAACCGAGCAATCGCTGAGAATAGCTGAATATGATAGAAAATCTAATGTATGATCAGAAACGCCCAGCATCCCAATGTTTTTAGAATCCGTAGATAAATAAGCTGTTAAAATATAGCTTACTTGATTGAATTGAGCAGTTAAGGTAGAAGAACCAAAGTTAAAAGTAATTAAACCCAAACGTTACGCAGAAGATGCAATTACATTTTACGTAATATTACATTTAGTAATTTATATTACTGTTGCCAAAACGTTTCCAAAAATCGTGTAAGAATTTACTTATTACGAGTTATTAGAATAATATTACACTGTTGCGTTGACCATCGTTATGTTTTTCCCTTATTAGAGATTGAATAGAACGCCAGACGGCATATTTTACGAGCTTTAAGTTTTTTACTTAAGTAAGATGTTAACATAAAGAAACTTCCCGTCGTAAGGAGCACTTAAATCTTGGTTGGCTTTCCCCACGACCAAACCGTTTTAGGTTGCAAAACTTTAGCTAATAACGAAGAACGAGTTCTTAACGCTTAGGTCTATTAGTTTAACAACTTGAACCCCGAGGGTAGACAGAGCGCTGCTAGAAGTGACTTCTCCAGTTATTTGGTAGTTGATAATAACACTCGCTTGGTCGGCTGTGTAGCTCGCCGCAGCTGCCACGGCGATGGCGTTGAAGGTCTGGAACTCGGTCTGGAAGGAGCCGTTCGCCAGGAAGGAGTTGATCGTGAACGGCGCCGAGATCGAGTTGGTGACAAGGTTCAGCTTGCATTGCGCCAAGGTGCTGATGCTCACTTAAATCACTATCTTCCGGAGCACCAGAGCCTCTGTCATGTTGCTGCCGAAGACGTTCGCGTAGCTCCCGAGCTCTCCGGTTACTTTGTAGCGCCCGGATACCTTCAGGTTGCTCACGCTGGCGGCCTGGCCGAAGACCGAGAAGTTGCCCTGGAAGCTGAAGTTCTTGTCCTGGTCGAATAACACTTCAGTGTTGTCTGCCGACGTGCCCTGGGTCAAGACGCAGCTGGAGGAGCTCCCGATCTGGGTGACCGCCGAAACCGGGAGTACAGTCGTGATGGGCAGCGGCCTCTCGCAGAAGCCGGAGCAGCTCCAGAAGTGGGCGGTGTTGTTCGTCTGCGGCCCGGTGATGGTGATGAGAGAATCGTCTGAAATGTCGATCGTCACGTTGATCCCGGCTCCGACGAGGTAGCCGTTGTCCGCCGCCGCGTACATGTTTCCGGACAGGGTCGAGTTGGATATCGCTATCACGGCGTTCTGGGCTGCTGCGGAGATGGCGCCGCTGTTGGAATTAGTGGTTGAAATCGTATACATAGTGAAAACAGCTTGGAGTTGCTCTATTGTGATAATTGAGCAGAAGCTAACAATTCCAGAAATATCTCCCATATTTGTGTTCATGTCAACAACTAGGTTTATTTTGATAACTTTTACTGAAGAAGACTTCATTGATATCCCGGCGGCATTCAGAGCTAGATAGTTATCTACAGAGTTAAAATTTGCTTTTAAAACAGAATTAATAACGATTACATCTCTAGCTGCGAGACTCAGAAGCGCAGATGATTCAGATGTCGCTTTGACTTTAATCACGCAGTTTTCGACGACTAAGTTGCCGGTCATGGAAAACGTGGAGAACGATGGTGCTGTTATGTCCGCGTGTATCTTGAGATTCTTGGTTACCTCTGTGTGCAAGAAAAAAGAAAAGGCCATGTCATATGTTTATGTATGTTCTATAGTTTTATCAATTACAAAAATTAATTTTTCACAGTATTTTGTAGATTAAACTCTTGTATAAATAGAATTGCATTATATTGGTAATATGCCAATTGTATCAGCTTAAATTTATATTAAAATACCTATCATTGAAGTGAAAAATCATGTATTATTTAATTCGATATTTAAGCAATACTAATATAAACAATATTAATAATTTACATTAACAAATTACTATATAAAAGCACATTAGTGGAAACATTGTATCTTTTGCAAAACATACATGTGGTACGATACTACATCTTAATATTTTTTATGTATTGGATCAAGTATATTTCTAACAAACTTGACCCAAAATTAACTGGCTGACAAAATAACTGAAATTAAAACTATATTTAATCTATCAAAAATAATTAAAGAATTTACAAATTGTACCTTCATCTTGACTTTAATTAATGAATTAAATGTAACAAACAAAGTCACATAAACACCGCGTCATTAACCTCGCCTGAAAACACCCATTTACTTGGGCAAACATCTCCCTGAATTGAAAAACAGTTTGTGGTCGTTTAAATAATTGAATTTGAAATGCGAATAAAGCCGGTTGAAAACGCTCCAACGAGCACCGAGTTAATTGCATTTGCATTTATTTTACACTTTGAAACGGTTGAATATGTGTTCGTATACGAGCCGAACAGAATTCCAACGCGGCCTTCAACTTAGATGAACGCGTTAATTATTGTGTTTGCTATGGTAATATTTCCATCAGATACTTGGCCAAGAACTAAAGCGGTATTATATTGAGAAGATGGCGAAAATACGCTGAGATTCCTAAATTATGATATACTCAATGTTAATTACTGAACCACACATTAGACTAGTGCGATTTACTCTCCGGATATCGTAAAAGATTTTATTGACTAATTTTATAAGCTTACGATACGAACCACTCCACAGACCATTCCAACATTCAAGCCACCGCTAATATTCGAATCAAAGATAACAGAATTTTTGACTACCAAAAGAATTTAAGCACAGCCAACAATAGACCCAATGAATTAAGCATTTTAACATTATATATATGTTTTGATGACACAATCGATGAGAACCGCAGAATAAGAAGGATAATTTAAGTTATGATCAGAAACACCTAACATAGCAATATTAGTAGATTAATCCTTCAAATATGCTCCAAAAATATAAGCTACTTTATTTATTGAAGCATACATGTGGAAATTTGATACATAATTAAAAGTAACCAAACCTAAGCGCTAGGCAGAAGATGCTTAAATTTTTTGAGTTACATTACATTTTGTAATTTGGATGGCTATAGCCATAACAGATCCAAGAATAGTGCAAGAAGATAATTAATGGGTACTTTCAGAAATAAATGAACAAGTTATATTGACCATTGTTATATTTTTACCAAGTATCAGATTAAATATAACGCCAGCCACATTTTTCGAACTAAAAGATGTCTACTTAACTTGGATGTTGGTGAATACAAACTTTCCTTCATAAAATGTGTTTTAATCTTCATTAGCTTTCCCCACGACCAAACCGTTTTAGGTTGCAAAACTTTAGCTAATAACGAAGAACGAGTTCTTAACGCTTAGGTCTATTAGTTTAACAACTTGAACCCCGAGGGTAGACAGCGCGTTGCTAGAAGTGACTTCTCCAGTTATTTGGTAGTTGATAATAACACTCGCTTGGTCGGCTGTGTAGCTCGCCGCAGCTGCCACGGAGATGGCGTTGAAGGTCTGGAACTCGGTCTGGAAGGAGCCGTTCGCCAGGAAGGAGTTGATCGTGAACGGCGCCGAGATCGAGTTGGTGACAAGGTTCAGCTTGCATTGCGCCAAGGTGCTGATGCTTACTTAAATCACTATCTTCCGGAGCACCAGCGCCTCCGTCATGTTGCTGCCGAAGACGTTCGCGTAGCTCCCGAGCTCTCCGGTCATCTGGTAGCGCCCGGATACCTTCAGGTTGCTCACGCTGGCGGCCTGGCCGAAGACCGAGAAGTTGCCCTGGAAGCTGAGGTTCTTGTCAGGATCGAACACTATTTCGGAGTTGTCCGCTGGCGTGCCCTGGGTCAAGACGCAGCTGGAGGAGCTCCCGATCTGGGTGACCGCCGAAACCGGGAGTACAGTCGTGATGGGCAGCGGCCTCTCGCAGAAGCCGGAGCAGCTCCAGAAGTGGGCGGTGTTGTTCGTCTGCGGCCCGGTGATGGTGATGAGAGAATCGTCTGAAATGTCGATCGTCACGTTGATCCCGGCTCCGACGAGGTAGCCGTTGTCGGCCGCCGCGTACATGTTCCCGGTCAGGGTAGAGTTGGAAATTGTTACCACGGCGTTCTGGGCTACTGCGGAGATGGCTCCACAAGTTGAATTAGTTGTCGAAGTAGTGAATATAGTGAAAACAGCTTGGAGTTTTGTCAAAATAGTGGACTAGCAGTTACTGACGATTCCCGATACGTCTCCTGTACCTGTGTTCATATCGATTGTAAGATTAACTCTTGCGACATTTATTGAGGAAGAGTTCATTAATAAACCAGCTGAGTTTAAATAACCAGATACCTCAGTAGATATAAAATTAGCTTTCAAAACGGAGTCGGTTATTAGTACATCTCTAGCTGCGAGACTCAGAAGCGCCGATGATGTTGAAGTCACTTTGACTATTATCACGCAGTTTTCGATAATCAAGTTTCCGGTCATGGAAAAGGTGGAGAACGATGGAGCAGTTATATAAGCGCGTATCTTGAGATTCTTGGCTACTTCAGTGTGCAAGAAGAAAGAAAATGCCATGTCAGAGGTTGTTGTGAATTGTATGTCTTTGTCAACAACATATAATTATTTATCACAGTATCTCACAGACTATGTTCTCGAATAAATATAATTGCATTGAATTGCCTATTTTTCAACAGTTGCAGTTTAAATAAATATTAAAGTTCCAATCATTGGAAGTGTTTTATGAATGTGGTATTTTTTCTTGTATTTGAACAATGTAGAAAAATTGTAAAATGTGCAAATCATTGCTTCACAATACACAAATGAATTACAATAAGATAATTGTCATTATTGTGTTATAGTCTTTCATCCTAACTTAAAATAAAATATAGTATTCAAACAAATTATTGTATCTTAAAATTATGAGATATACTTTGTTGAGATATTATGAGATAAATCAATGCGTTACAACAATGATGTAAATTACGTCTAGAATATTATGAGAATGAATATATGAATATGCTATTACTTGGATTTTGATAGTTAATCTTTAATGTACAAAATCACATAAATACAGCATCCTCGCCTGTAAACACCCATTTACTGGGACAAACATCTCCTTGAATTGAAAAACAGTTTGTGGTTGTTTAAATAGTTGAATTCATAATATGAACCTCTCCGCTTTAAAACTCTCCAACGAGCGCCGAGTTAATTGCGTTCACGCTGATTTTACAGTTTGTAATTAGTGAAGTTGTGTTCGAATACGAGCCGAACAAAATTCCAATATTATTTTCAATTTAAAGAAGTGCGTTAGCTCGGAAATTTAATATATTAACAGTTCCATCTGATATTTGACCAAGAACTAAAGCTGAGCACTAAGCGATTGAAGTTAGTAAGTTTAAGTTTGTAAATATTGAGTTATTTATCATAAGAGATTTAATAACAGATTATACTAGTGCTACTTACAAACCGGATATCATAAACGATTTTGCTGTCAAATTATAAATACTGGCAATACGAATAACTCCAAAAATAATTCCAGTGTTTTGAGCTGCACTAATCTTCGAATCAAAGATATCAGAATTCTAAATTCGTATTTGTATATAAGCACAGCCAACAATTGAACCGACATACTGTGCAGCAGCGCTCTAAATCTGTGTTTTAACCGAACAATCCTTGAGAATAGCTGTAAATAATGGATAATTTGAAGTGTGGTCAGAAACACCCAACATCCCAATGTTTCTTGAATCGGTTTCCAAATTAATAACTAAAATATAAATTACTTTACTAATCTGAGCGTATAAGTAAGAATTTGCCAAACAATAATTAAAATTAATTAAACCAAGACGTTGTGCAGAGGATGCAAAAACATTTTAAGTTACATTGCATTTCGTTATTTAAATTGCAGGAGCAAATATGTTTCCAAATATTGTCATAGATATGAATTATATATTACTTTTCGAATAATATGAACAAGTGATATTGACTATTGATATATTTTCCCCAAGCAATTAGTTAAATATAACACCATTTATGTTTTCTTAACTTAAAGATGTTTGTTTAACCAAAATATTAGCATAAATATACTTCCCGTTGTAAGGGGCACTTAAATCTTGGTTGGCTTTCCCCACGACCAAACCGTTTTAGGTTGCAAAACTTTAGCTAATGACGAAGAACGAGTTCTTAATGCTTAGGTCTATAAGTTTAACAACTTGAACCCCGAGGGTAGACAGAGCGCTGCTAGAAGTGACTTCTCCAGTTATTTGGTAGTTGATAATAACACTCGCTTGGTCGGCCGTGTAGCTCGCCGCAGCTGCCACGGAGATGGCGTTGAAGGTCTGGAACTCGGTCTGGAAGGAGCCGTTCGCCAGGAAGGAGTTGATCGTGAACGGCGCCGAGATCGAGTTGGTGACAAGGTTCAGCTTGCAGTGAGGCAAGGTGCTGATGCTCACTTAAATCACTATCTTTCGGAGCACCAGCGCCTCCGTCATGTTGCTGCCGAAGACGTTCGCGTAGCTCCCGAGCTCTCCGGTTACTTGGTAGCGCCCGGATACCTTCAGGTTGCTCACGCTGGCGGCCTGGCCGAAGACCGAGAAGTTGCCCTGGAAGCTGAGGTTCTTGTCAGGATCGAACACCACTTCGGTGTTGTCCGCCGACGTGCCCTGGGTCAAGACGCAGCTGGAGGAGCTCCCGATCTGGGTGACCGCCGAAACCGGGAGTACAGTCGTGATGGGCAGCGGCCTCTCGCAGAAGCCGGAGCAGCTCCAGAAGTGGGCGGTGTTGTTCGTCTGCGGCCCGGTGATGGTGATGAGAGAATCGTCTGAAATGTCGATCGTCACGTTGATCCCGGCTCCGACGAGGTAGCCGTTGTCGGCCGCCGCGTACATGTTCCCGGTCAGGGTAGAGTTGGAAATTGTTACCACGGCGTTCTGGGCTACTGCGGAGATGGCTCCACAAGTTGAATTAGTTGTCGAAGTAGTGAATATAGTGAAAACAGCTTGGAGTTTTGTCAAAATAGTGGACTAGCAGTTACTGACGATTCCCGATACGTCTCCTGTACCTGTGTTCATATCGATTGTAAAATTAACTCTTGCGACATTTATTGAGGAAGAGTTCATTAATAAACCAGCTGAGTTTAAATAACCAGATACCTCAGTAGATATAAAATTAGCTTTCAAAACGGAGTCGGTTATTAGTACATCTCTAGCTGCGAGACTCAGAAGCGCCGATGATGTTGAAGTCACTTTGACTATTATCACGCAGTTTTCGATAATCAAGTTTCCGGTCATGGAAAAGGTGGAGAACGATGGAGCAGTTATATAAGCGCGTATCTTGAGATTCTTGGCTACTTCAGTGTGCAAGAAGAAAGAAAATGCCATGTCAGAGGTTGTTGTGAATTGTATGTCTTTGTCAACAACATATAATTATTTATCACAGTATCTCACAGACTATGTTCTCGAATAAATATAATTGCATTGAATTGCCTATTTTTCAACAGTTGCAGTTTAAATAAATATTAAAGTTCCAATCATTGGAAGTGTTTTATGAATGTGGTATTTTTTCTTGTATTTGAACAATGTAGAAAAATTGTAAAATGTGCAAATCATTGCTTCACAATACACAAATGAATTACAATAAGATAATTGTCATTATTGTGTTATAGTCTTTCATCCTAACTTAAAATAAAATATAGTATTCAAACAAATTATTGTATCTTAAAATTATGAGATATACTTTGTTGAGATATTATGAGATAAATCAATGCGTTACAACAATGATGTAAATTACGTCTAGAATATTATGAGAATGAATATATGAATATGCTATTACTTGGATTTTGATAGTTAATCTTTAATGTACAAAATCACATAAATACAGCATCCTCGCCTGTAAACACCCATTTACTGGGACAAACATCTCCTTGAATTGAAAAACAGTTTGTGGTTGTTTAAATAGTTGAATTCATAATATGAACCTCTCCGCTTTAAAACTCTCCAACGAGCGCCGAGTTAATTGCGTTCACGCTGATTTTACAGTTTGTAATTAGTGAAGTTGTGTTCGAATACGAGCCGAACAAAATTCCAATATTATTTTCAATTTAAAGAAGTGCGTTAGCTCGGAAATTTAATATATTAACAGTTCCATCTGATATTTGACCAAGAACTAAAGCTGAGCACTAAGCGATTGAAGTTAGTAAGTTTAAGTTTGTAAATATTGAGTTATTTATCATAAGAGATTTAATAACAGATTATACTAGTGCTACTTACAAACCGGATATCATAAACGATTTTGCTGTCAAATTATAAATACTGGCAATACGAATAACTCCAAAAATAATTCCAGTGTTTTGAGCTGCACTAATCTTCGAATCAAAGATATCAGAATTCTAAATTCGTATTTGTATATAAGCACAGCCAACAATTGAACCGACATACTGTGCAGCAGCGCTCTAAATCTGTGTTTTAACCGAACAATCCTTGAGAATAGCTGTAAATAATGGATAATTTGAAGTGTGGTCAGAAACACCCAACATCCCAATGTTTCTTGAATCGGTTTCCAAATTAATAACTAAAATATAAATTACTTTACTAATCTGAGCGTATAAGTAAGAATTTGCCAAACAATAATTAAAATTAATTAAACCAAGACGTTGTGCAGAGGATGCAAAAACATTTTAAGTTACATTGCATTTCGTTATTTAAATTGCAGGAGCAAATATGTTTCCAAATATTGTCATAGATATGAATTATATATTACTTTTCGAATAATATGAACAAGTGATATTGACCATTGATATATTTTCCCCAAGCAATTAGTTAAATATAACACCATTTATGTTTTCTTAACTTAAAGATGTTTGTTTAACCAAAATATTAGCATAAATATACTTCCCGTTGTAAGGGGCACTTAAATCTTGGTTGGCTTTCCCCACGACCAAACCGTTTTAGGTTGCAAAACTTTAGCTAATGACGAAGAACGAGTTCTTAATGCTTAGGTCTATAAGTTTAACAACTTGAACCCCGAGGGTAGACAGAGCGCTGCTAGAAGTGACTTCTCCAGTTATTTGGTAGTTGATAATAACACTCGCTTGGTCGGCCGTGTAGCTCGCCGCAGCTGCCACGGAGATGGCGTTGAAGGTCTGGAACTCGGTCTGGAAGGAGCCGTTCGCCAGGAAGGAGTTGATCGTGAACGGCGCCGAGATCGAGTTGGTGACAAGGTTCAGCTTGCATTGCGCCAAGGTGCTGATGCTTACTTAAATCACTATCTTCCGGAGCACCAGCGCCTCCGTCATGTTGCTGCCGAAGACGTTCGCGTAGCTCCCGAGCTCTCCGGTCATCTGGTAGCGCCCGGATACCTTCAGGTTGCTCACGCTGGCGGCCTGGCCGAAGACCGAGAAGTTGCCCTGGAAGCTGAGGTTCTTGTCAGGATCGAACACCACTTCGGTGTTGTCCGCCGACGTGCCCTGGGTCAAGACGCAGCTGGAGGAGCTCCCGATCTGGGTGACCGCCGAAACCGGGAGTACAGTCGTGATGGGCAGCGGCCTCTCGCAGAAGCCGGAGCAGCTCCAGAAGTGGGCGGTGTTGTTCGTCTGCGGCCCGGTGATGGTGATGAGAGAATCGTCTGAAATGTCGATCGTCACGTTGATCCCGGCTCCGACGAGGTAGCCGTTGTCGGCCGCCGCGTACATGTTCCCGGTCAGGGTAGAGTTGGAAATTGTTACCACGGCGTTCTGGGCTACTGCGGAGATGGCTCCACAAGTTGAATTAGTTGTCGAAGTAGTGAATATAGTGAAAACAGCTTGGAGTTTTGTCAAAATAGTGGACTAGCAGTTACTGACGATTCCCGATACGTCTCCTGTACCTGTGTTCATATCGATTGTAAGATTAACTCTTGCGACATTTATTGAGGAAGAGTTCATTAATAAACCAGCTGAGTTTAAATAACCAGATACCTCAGTAGATATAAAATTAGCTTTCAAAACGGAGTCGGTTATTAGTACATCTCTAGCTGCGAGACTCAGAAGCGCCGATGATGTTGAAGTCACTTTGACTATTATCACGCAGTTTTCGATAATCAAGTTTCCGGTCATGGAAAAGGTGGAGAACGATGGAGCAGTTATATAAGCGCGTATCTTGAGATTCTTGGCTACTTCAGTGTGCAAGAAGAAAGAAAATGCCATGTCAGAGGTTGTTGTGAATTGTATGTCTTTGTCAACAACATATAATTATTTATCACAGTATCTCACAGACTATGTTCTCGAATAAATATAATTGCATTGAATTGCCTATTTTTCAACTGTTGCAGTTAAAATATACATGATAGTGCCAATCATTAGAAGTGTTTAATCAATGCAATGTTGTACATTGTCTTCAATAATGTACACAAATTGTAATACACAAATAATACACTACACAAGGAATTACATAAGATAATTGTTATTATAGAATTATAACAGAAAGATGTGATTATTATGTGTCATTACTAAAAAAGTATTCAGAACAAAAGTACTCATAAAATATATTTTTGTGCAATATCTATACTGTTCAATAACTATACTTATAAATATTATATTGATTTATTTCTAGAATCTCTCAGCTGAACGTCTTATCCCCTCCCAAAACCCACTTGTCCGGACATTTTCCGTCCACAAACGCGAAACATTCTCCGGTCGTTTCAACTTTCGAACCGGAAATCTGAACGGATCCGCTCACGAAACTGTTCACGGCCGTTGATTTCGCCGCTTTTATTTGAATCTGCGCGTTCAAAACGGTGCATTTCCCGCTGAAAATGTTGAAAAGGACCCCAACGTTTTCTTTTGAGCTGAAGGAGCAATTATTTGTAATTATTTTATTTATTGTTACCTTTGCGTTTAAAGCAGAGTTAATTAAAAAACCGCCAGAAGTGAGTTAAATTGAATTTAAAAGTAAATTAATTAAATCTATAAACTTGGTGCAAGTTTGAACGAGGCTGGATTACCCTGCGAGTGTTTCAAAACCGGTAACAGAGGTGCTAGATATACGACCGCTTAAAACCACTCCAAACACTGCGCCGATGTTCAAACCAGTATTTATAAACGAATCTGAAATAATTGAATACTAAGCTTAAATATACATGTACGCACAACCAACAATCGCACCAGCGTATTACACAGCTGGGCACGAAATTTAAACACTGATGTTACACTTATCCAAGACCACAGAAGAATACTGGTAATTAGCGGTGTAGTCAGCAACACCAAGCATTCCAATATCAGTTGAATCAGAAGTTAAATTAGCAAGTAATCTGTAAATCACCTTTGATATCAAAACAAACATATTCTAATTCGACGAACCATAATTGAACGTGATGAAACCCAAACGCTGCACAGAAAATAAATAAACCGTTTAAGAAATATTGGATTGCAAGGTTTACATAGTAGGTACAATCACATTTCCAAATATTGTTTGAGAACACGTTTACTGGGCTTTGCTTTGTGAAAAATGAGACAAAGTGAAATTTACAATTGTTAAATTATTCCCAACAATCAAATTAAAAATTATCCCAGTAGGTAACGCCATATTTTCGGAATTGAAGTATTTCTTCACAGCTATATTTATGAAATAAAACTATCCGTCACAAGCAACATTTTGATCTTCATTTGCTTTGCCAATAATAATGCCGTTTTGGGTGCTGAAAAATGAATTAACTGTAAATTATGAGTTCTTAACGCTCAGATCTATGAATTTAACAACTTAGACTCCGAGTGTGGATAACGCGCTGTTAGCTGAAACTTCTCCGGTCATTTGGTAGTTGATAATAACACTCGCTTGGTCGGCCGTGTAGCTCGCCGCAGCTGCCACGGAGATGGCGTTGAAGGTCTGGAACTCGGTCTGGAAGGAGCCGTTCGCCAGGAAGGAGTTGATCGTGAACGGCGCCGAGATCGAGTTGGTGACAAGGTTCAGCTTGCATTGCGCCAAGGTGCTGATGCTTACTTAAATCACTATCTTCCGGAGCACCAGAGCCTCTGTCATGTTGCTGCCGAAGACGTTCGCGTAGCTCCCGAGCTCTCCGGTTACTTTGTAGCGCCCGGATACCTTCAGGTTGCTCACGCTGGCGGCCTGGCCGAAGACCGAGAAGTTGCCCTGGAAGCTGAGGTTCTTGTCAGGATCGAACACTATTTCGGAGTTGTCCGCTGGCGTGCCCTGGGTCAAGACGCAGCTGGAGGAGCTCCCGATCTGGGTGACCGCCGAAACCGGGAGTACAGTCGTGATGGGCAGCGGCCTCTCGCAGAAGCCGGAGCAGCTCCAGAAGTGGGCGGTGTTGTTCGTCTGCGGCCCGGTGATGGTGATGAGAGAATCGTCTGAAATGTCGATCGTGACGTTGATCCCGGCTCCGACGAGGTAGCCGTTGTCGGCCGCCGCGTACATGTTCCCGGTCAGGGTAGAGTTGGAAATTGTTATCGCGGCGTTCTGGGCTACTGCGGAGATTGCACCACATGTGGAATTAGTGGTCGAATTGGTGAGCATCGTGAAAAAACCACGAAGTTGTTACAGAGCGATGGTCTAACAATTACTAGCGATACCGGATATGTCGCCGATGTTCGTGTTCATGTCGACAGTTAGGTTAACTTTTATAACTTTTATTGAGAATGCATTTATTGACAGACCAGCTGCGTTTAGAGTACCATAAATACCAGCGGATATAAAATTAGCTCTCAAAATTGAGTCAACTACTTGAACAACTCTAGCTGCGAGACTCAGAAGTGCAGATGATTCAGATGTCGCTTTGACTTTAATCACGCAGTTTTCGACGACCAAGTTGCCGGTCATGGAAAAGGTGGAGAACGATGGAGCTGTTATGTCCGCGTGAATTTTGAGATTCTTTGCAACTTCAGAGTGTAAAAAGAAAGTAAAACTAGTATTAAAACTCTAGGTTAAGATAATAGTTTAATCTATGACCATTTTCTATTTTTCACAATACTAAACAGTAATCTACCTTGAATATAGATTGTTACATGTTTACTCTGTGAGTATTGAAATGAATATTAACATATTTGAAGTGGGTTAACACATATTGTATTTATGCAGTCAATACTAAATATTTTAAACAAAATTGAAGTTGTATAATAATTCTTTATTTATCATTATTTGTTTAGTGTGTTTGTGAAATAGTAGACTTCGTTACACCATAACAAATTAATATACAATTACAAAACTAAAATGCAAATACTCAATTGCAAACAATTAACAATAATTATTTGCCTACTATCATATTTCAATTATTTCCTATGTATATTATTGTACTATTGTTGTTTTGTAATGTATTTGTAATTTGTTTCTGTTAATTTGTTTCAAAAGTGTTTCAGAAAGAATTATTCACACCAAAGTAAATACTTTTTCAAAGATAATCTTGAAGATTATAAATAGTTATTCAGATTATTCATAATCAGGCTAAATCAGAACAGAGTCGACAATTGAAGAATTGGAACATGAGCTAGTGAGAAAAATAACTTATGAATATTATATATCATTTTATCATTGATCAAGCTATACTAGTTATTTTACTACAGTATACAGCATAATTCATTAAACTGCAAAAATATATCGATGTAGTGAATCCAATAGTATAAATAAATAGTATAAATACAAAATGCATATATAATTACCGTACGTCTCTAAAAAATCTAACTGATGATAAGGTTACAGTTAAGTGAGTCATTTTATAATTACCGTACGTCTCTAAAAAATATGTTATAACATATTTTATTAAAATTCAACTTATTAAAATCAATGTCTTAAGTAATAGTTTAACCAATACTACGTCCAATACGTTTTGTTCTAATTTATTTATTCCTGATGGCTAATATTATATTCTTTACAATTAGTGAAATAAATCTCACAACTTCATCGTATCTTAATTATTTCATTAGATTCTTTTATATTCTTCCTCCTTATTTTTGATACTATATAAATCATGATATCCCTATTTTTTTCATTATTTTTTACTAATTATTTCTTTCTCATTCCGAAAAAGAAATTTCAACTTCAATATCTGAAAACGAGCAGTCAGCCAAGTTGAATATAAATTCTTCTTCTTGAAACTGTTCAATAAAAGAATAATTTTCATTTGAACTCATTTCAACAAACGAGTCAACGGAGTCGTAAGAAGGGCCGAACTGTTAGATGCGGTTCAAAATTAAATAGTGCTGATTTATTCTTGATTAATGACGCTTATCTATGCTTTTGAGCTCAAATGTAGTACAGTTGAAAGATATATTACAGTTCATCTGGAGTGGATGCGTAAATGAAATGATTCTGCTAAACATTGTGTGATGAAGAAAGTTCAATCATAATTATCAATTCAAAAAATAGTGTAAATCAGAAATAATTTTTTGTACTGATATACTGGATAAAAACTGAAGGGTTTTGGTTGTATATAGTAGAATGTAGCAGAAAATAGCTACAAGTATACATCTAATTTTAGATACAATGTTTGATACAATAATAACATGGTTACTAATTTCTAATTATCATCAATTATCGTCAACTTTATATGGATAATAAAAAACATTAACTAATATACAATTCACAAACATGTTTTATTAAATTAAGAAGACATCACTCCGTAAATTACGTCTATACATATATATGTTTTATTAAATTATAACATACTAAATTCAACGAACATGATTGTACTAATTGTAGATAGTAATATTTATTTGTTATAGAATAAATAAATAAGAAAAAAGATATTAACAATTAACTGAACTGATGAATTTGACTATAAGATTACAATCGTGAAAGCTCAATATCATACATCATCTTAAAGACAAGTTCTTAAAGAGTTAGTAAAGCAATACTTTGATTTAGATTATTAGAATTTTACTTTTAGTATATTGATAATAGTATATTGATACTATGATTAACTGTGTAAATATATTTAAACTATGTTATTGTTATTATATATTACAAAATAATACAAAATATTATAATTATTAAGTTAAAAAATTGATATATATTGAGAGTATATTGAGCCGCTGATACGCTAGTCCCAAGATTCCTACCAGCCATCCCAAAGATAGTTACAAAGATAACTTCCGAGGTCAATAATGTTAGTTCAAGTGCCGAACTAACTTAGGTTGTCTGAGGAGGCTATTCAGAGTGACAATCCTAAAGGATGAGGTATGCTGTTGAGATTAGTTTATGGTAACGTTATGTGTAACTAAGTTTGGATTTGTGGATTGTCATAATTTATGAGATGAAGATGGAATGATTGAATCGAGCCTTAGTACTGATGATATGGTTACAGTTAAGTGAGTCATTTTATTTTTGTTAATAATATAAAAAATATTAGAAAACAGATCTAGAATTTTTAATACAATTATTTATGATAAATAAGTTGTTATGATAAATAAGTTAAGTGAGTGGTTGTAGTAAAATTACTAGTATATATTTATTCATTGCATTTAGATGTATTGAGCCTTAGTACTGATGATATGGTTACAGTTAAGTGAGTCATTTTATTTTTGTTAATAATATAAAAAATATTAGAAAACAGATCTAGAATTTTTAATACAATTATTTATGATAAATAAGTTGTTATGATAAATAAGTTAAGTGAGTGGTTGTAGTAAAATTACTAGTATATATTTATTCATTGCATTTAGATGTATTGAGCCTTAGTACTGATGATAAGATTAGGTAAGTCATTTTATATTTAAACTCAGACCATGCAAAGTTATTATTATCAACAATACTTAGAAATTAATAGATGATTATTTATATCATTTCAAATTTATATTTCAAGCTTGTTCGGGGCTTCAACGCGAACGAACACCTTTCTCTCTAAAGTCAAATCCGTTTGTAAAACGATCAGTTCTCCGTTTACAAAAGTTACTCTGTCAATTCTGTTCTTATCCAGGTTCTTCACCAAAACGCCTTCCTCACCGAAATTCAATCCAGTGAAAAATATTGGCTTGCCTTCCGGGCTAATTACAACCGGTTCAACTCTGTTTCCAGAGAAGTTTGTGAGTATTCTTGTGTATTAACGTGTTAATTCCATAAAGAAGGGGATCAACTAGTTGAAAACGAGCGTACTAATGTACTAACGATGTTTTAATAAAAGTTTACCGCGATTGATGTTGATCGATTGATATTGATTGATTTATCAAAAAATATTATTAAAATGAAAATATGCGAAGTAGGAATAGTTATTTCCTTATAATTATTGAAAATTGTAATAAATAATATTTTGGTGTACATTTGCTATACATCAATGGATTGAATTACAATACACAATATAACGTGGAACTAGAATAAACTAATTCCAGGACAATAATAAATAATAATTACCAAAGTCGTCACATCATTATCTAAATAGTTCTGTTTTGCACAGATTGCTTGTTCTTAGCTTCGATTGGAACGAATACCTTCTTCTCGAACTTCTGGTTGGTGGACAACACAACGAGCTCTCCGTTGACAAAGGTGACTCTGTCAATTCTGTTCATTTCGTTGTTCTTCACCAAAACACCTTCAGCGCCCAAATTCAACCCAGTGGTGAAAATAGGCTTGCCATCTGGGCTTATCAAAACCTGTTCCACTCTGCCGCTAGCAAAGTTAGAGACCATTTTCGCATATTGACCAATCAATTCCATGAAGAAGGGAGTGGGTGATCAACTTTAACACATCGTTACAAAACCAGTGCACTACTAGAAATACACTAAAGAAATTATTATGCACTACCAATCGATTGATTGTGATTGATTGAGCTAAACGATTGAAAAAATATTAATAAATCCTGTATTATTTGCTTTATGTGTTATTGCATTAATATTTATGGTATTTATGGATTTACACAAATTGTAGTGTTATTTATCAAACATTTTATTGTTTGATATTGGCTATAGTGGCGGAAACGGAATGACTCGCACAGACACATATATAGGTCATATTGAGTTGTTTAAGCAATGTTGTAGATATAACTCTCGCTTATTTGTTTTATAGTCTTCATTTAATATTTCATTTTATAATTGACACAATATTTATTCATTATATATGAATTTAAACAACTTTTATACATTTTTCACATCCTAATATAAATGTATTAGTAGCAGAAACAAGTAAAACGTTGTCACATTGCTGAATTTATACATAAAACATAATATTGGTGATTAAGCTTTCAACTCGTAGATCTTAGAAAGATAAAAGTTAACCAATAATTCGTTTATTAAATAAGAAGTACTAATAATGTTGAACAAAAACTGTTAAGTAAAATCAAACGTTTAATATATTAAAATACGAAATTCACTTGTAAATATTTAGATAATAAACTAGTTCTGGTTAAACTAGTAAACTGTGAAATATTATTTTATTCTGGCGATCACTCGACACAGCAACCTTAACAAAAAATGGCAGTTCATAGAATTTTGTGACGGAGCTTACTTTTAAATGCACTTGAAGTTCAGAATTGTTCATTTCTGACTCATCTTTGGAGTGAAATAGTGTAATTTTTTATGTTGTCAATATGTGTTGGTTAGCACTGGATTATGGTCATTCCGTTTCCGCCACTATAGCCCAATAAAATTAGTAAACTGTGTATTGAATACACTGTATTCTCAATAATCTAGCTCAAATAAGTGAAATTACATATTATTCATTTAATATACTCAAAATAATTGGAAAGTCTATAACTTCTAAGTCTGTAAAATTTGTGCATTGAGCTCATAAGTTATGACCATTATGAGTTATAACCATTAGTACATATATAATCACTAAAATACGTAAAAATTCACACACATTCCAGTCACTGCTGCGATTGAAAGTAGTCCAGCGGTTATTAGCTATTCAGGTTGCTCTACGTTTTGTACTGCGTTTTCCTCGGAGCTGATAATCCAAGTTCTCCCAATGTGTCAATTACTTGCAATCCGTGAGGGGTGAAGGATTCATTGTCCTAACTAAATAAGTTGTGCCTGTTAATGAGCGGTTGGATTGTGTTCTCCTCCGTTTTCTCGTAAACTATTTCAAGTTCTGGTTCTTGTATTTGAATTGAGAGCTCGTAGGAGTTGTTGAATGACTATATAATTTTCATGTGCTGGAGGACCACGTTTATATCACCAATGCGCTTTTACAGGTAGGTAGCATTTATAAAAGTTGCCATCGCTGCGTTCGTACCGCGAAAGCTGTTGTAGTAGTTCTGGAGCATTATTAACGTTAACTCCACGTTGTCCGTTTTTATATTCACGTTAAACTTACGCGCTTTCAACTCGGCCAATAAAAGACTAGAAGCTGCCCGAAACTTCTCAAGGCCCTGAAACTGGTAGTTGCGCCCATTCCGCGTCACCCACCGCGCAGCATCCATCACCTGACAAATCTCGGACAAACGACGCTAATCCACCCTCATCTACTCCTAAAGCTTCGCAAGCACCAACGTCGTCGGCTCGCGCAAACCCAAAATATAAGAGACAAACATCTTAGACGCCTCGTGCAATGAACTGCACAGTTTCTGCATAGTTTGAAGTGAAAAATAAGAAAAATAGATTACTTGATATATTAAACAACATATTTCACATCAAAAATTATGAATCTAAATATAAAATATTACGTGAATTAAGCTGAAATGGTGGACGCTGTCACTCTACCACCAAACTAAGATTTAAATGAATGGATAGCCTTACATGTTCACGTATTTACGGAAATAATAAAGCAAATATTTCTGCAAGTACAATAACAATGCACTTGCACACAAATGACAATATAAAATATAGTTTACGCCAATGAACCTGCATACGACTACATATCAAAATAAATAGAAGAAATACAAAAATATTTAGCTGATGAAAATATATTTCCATAATAAGCTGGAGTTCCTTTCGGCAAAAGTTTTTTACCGGTTGCTAGAACCATCTTTTTCAAATAATTGCGTATCTTTGGACATTTTTTCCAACATGATAACTAGTTGTAGAACTAATATTTATTACCTTAACACTTTAAACATTTTGTTTTATTTACACGGGAGTACGAGTTATTATAAATGACTGATTTTGACTGTTTACAGTCAGTTATTTAAACAATTATGTGATTTAAGTTTCAAAAATTATAGTTTATGTTGAAAAATATAACATATTTCAGTTAATAATTTCACATTATTATATTTTATAACATTTTCTACATATAATTTAGAAATCCACTTCCTTCATATGAACGAATCCTAAACAGCCAAAACAGAAATATGTAATTGTTGGCTCGAATTCGACGCATGTCCATATGGAGATAAATGCACATTCGCACACGGATTTTAATAATTGTAATAGAGAATGGATCGATAAAAGCAGAACGACCTTTGTAAATCATATCAGTTTGAAGGAGTCTGTTATTATGGAAAACGATGCAAATTTCATCATGACTAAGTTGCTACTGGAAAAACAGAATAACCATGTTATTCTATGATCCATAAAGATCACATGATAAACGAATAAAGTTTTGATATAAAATTACCAGCTAAAAATGACGCAGACTAAATATTAAATGAAGAAGAAAGAAAAATCTGCATTGGAGAAAATGATTTAATGTCTAAAGAGTGCAATGAAAAATAAAAATCTTTAGAAGCCATACTCAAAACATTTTTATGAAACAGTGAATTTAATAGGTATTTTATGTTATGATAAGAATAATTGATAAGATAATATCAAAAATTAAAATAAACTCAGAATCCCCACATTGTCTTTCTCTTTTTGCCTGTAAATTTTGTTGGTGCAACAACATCTTCACCTGCTTCCGCTTACTTAGCTTTCTTCATTAATATCCATTCTCTTGAACCTTTTTCTAACTTTGTACTTCTTTGAACTCTTTGTTGATTTCTGTCTTTATTTTTCATAAATTCACGTTTATCCTTTCCGGCTATGGCCGTAAGTCCACATGATAATACTAAATACATTTTTTTAGCCTTAGCAGAATTTGGGAAATCTACCTGAAGTCTTCCCGCAAACCCAGCTTTTGCTGCTGCATCTTAGATAAGTTATAATTATGAGGCATGTTCAGGATAAAATTGAAATACTGCTTTAGCTCCTGGCTTTAGGCAACCAAATAATGATGTGAAAAAATTAAATAAACGTTTAAACGGATCTTATTACGTTTCATTTGAATAACAAAGCCACTATAATACAGAAATTGAAACCGCGCCATCAAATGTACCCGGCTGGAAGGGCAAACCATTTCCTATATCTAGTTACATTAAATTATCAGTTTCATTGTGTGCTAACATTTGCTCTGAAATATCAACACCTATTGTCAAATAACCATTTTCGTTAAGGAATGAAGTTGACAAACCAGTACCACAACCAATATCTAATAACAATAGAGGTGGATCTTGTATTTCAAGCAATTCTAATGCTCTATTTGTAAGTTGTATTTAAATTTCGTTCATACGAGCATTTTAGGCATATAAATCTGCATTTTCTTCATTATAAAATAAATCGGCTGGTCCTGTATCTTCTGGTCTAGGCATTTAATTACATGAATGAAGTGGTAATAATTATTGTTAAAATATAATAAGAGTTACTATTTTGTATTATTACATTAATTAAATTATCAATACAACATGAATGAATACAACAAAAATGAAAGAAAATATCTTTGAAAGTGTTTCTATGACATTCATATTATGATGTATCAACTATATATGATGTAACTATATTATTTACTTTCCAACAAACATACTATTCAACAAAACTATGATTATGAAAAATTATTCTTTAAATTAATCAAATAGGTTAAAAATCTAAGGAAATAATAATTAAATAAAGTATTTATACTAAACAGTTAATGATATGTTTAAATCCTAATCTACAAACTTATAATTTTTGAAATGAAAAGTGATGTACTTATAATAAATTATAATAATTATTCAATTGCCACTTCTTGTAATGGAAATATAGATTTTTGATAGATTGGCAGATAATTGTTATCAGTTTATAGATTAAAGGTGTATAAGAGAGAAAGGAATATATCGAATTCCAGGAAATAACACAGAATCTTAAGAAATATACTAAAGATATATACAACATGACTTTTGTGATTTATCCACAACATTAAAAGACGACTTTACCGTAACGACATTGCTCAAATATTCAATTACTCAACTTGAAACACCGCTCATACCACATTCGTTGTATCCAATATTACGGTCGATTTTATATATTAAGGAAGAAACCGGAAAATTACCCAGACGTGCGTTGACAAAAGTAATTTAAATGATTCCTGACAAAAATATGAAAATATTAGTAAAACTCATAAGACATTTAAAACACGTTGCCGATTTGAAAGAATTCAACTAAATGGGACTAGTTAACTTGTTAATAGTTTTCGGCCTAACTTTATTAAAAGCTTTTAATGAAAATCCATTGGAAGAGATGCGAGCTAATCCCATAATTTTGAAAATTTTGTTTGATGAAATCATTGCTCTCAATCATTTGTGAGTTTCGCATATATATTATATTTATAAGCGTTTAATAATAAATTTCACTTCATTTTTCAAATGTAGGAATCAGCTACAGAATCTAGTTCTATAATGTCTACTTCGTCTAAAAGACGGGTAAAGAAGGTTAAGCGTGTTAAAGTGCGCCGTGAGAAGTCAGATTTAGATTTAACTAATCAAGAATTATCAAATAACTCAAATCCAGATGTATAACCGTAACTTGAATAAATTGAATAGTATTCTGAGCATAATAGTCCGTAGTCGGTTATATAAGATTTAGGAAGTGCATAACACTTAATTGAATAAGAGCTTATTTTTATTCCTAAGTAAACAGATGTTAAGCAACCAGATACAAACTAAGAAGAGCCTGCTATACTCTCAGATTCTAATCCGCGCATGGTATCGTCTGACCATAACTCTTAAACGCAAAAAACATTAACACAGCCAGCTAATCCGCAAGTAAACTCTGCGACTCCAAAATAAAAATAGCCAACTTCGCAAGTTTAGAGCGCGAAGCGGTCTATTCCATGTTTCGATGACACCATACCAGTTCCAAAGGTAGAACCAGCTGTATCAAAGCCAAAATCTCAGTCAAAACCGCAATTAGTGTATAACGCGCAGCCGTAACAATCAATGGTGCAGAAATCTCTGCAGTAGAAGGAAGAGGAGAGGAAGTAGAGGAATTCGATGCTTCTTTCCAAGAAGTACGAGTACAAGAACGTTGAGCAGACTCCGTACACTCCGAACAGATTTGGTAAGACCTCTTACAAGAACTTGGAGTAACACGCGCAGCCAACCAAGACCACCATTTACAATCCGCACCACACGTAAACGGACGTGATAACCAAGATCCAGTACTCAATCGAATAAGAGCAGAAGAGACAGGCGGAGCTCAAGCAGCGCATAGCAAAAATAGCCGATCCGGACCGCGAGATCGAGCTCCACGACCAGGAGCAGGCACTTTTAGCTGAGATTCGCGAGGCCGAGAAGAAGCTTTCAAAATTAACCAACCAGTTCAAGTCAATTGACGCAAAACAAACCGCCATCATAAAAAACAAGGACAAGAACTACGACGTTGACTTCATCCGCTAACAAATCAGAGATTCGAATCAGATCTACATCTCAAAGAGGGACAAGCTCCAAAAAATAAACAACGAACTCGTCCAGTACCAGAAAAGGAGCGAAATATTCGAAGGACTCGTTCCACTCCTCCACGAACGACTCGAAACCGGCTGCGAGGAGAACAACCTCAGTTCATTAATTGAGTTCTTCAAAGAAATTCAGTAAAAAGAACTCGTTCAGAAACCTCAAAGTGAACAAGTGGACCAACTTTACGATGAACAGCTTAAGGAACTGAAGAGACTCCAAGAAATTCACGAAACTGGAATGAGAGCACTCGAAAAACAAGCGGAAGTAAACTCAAGAGAAGAAACAAAACTGCAAAAAGAAATCGAAAAAATGGAGGCAAAAAGAGACGAATTCGTCAAAGAATACGAAATTCTGTACGAAAAGTACCAAAAAATCGCTGAGTGAGTTATCAAAAAATAATAATAAATAATAATGTACTTCACTGTTGATTTTTTTCATAGTAGCGTTGACTCGAGAAAACTATTAAAAATATGGGGTATTTTCAAATTTGCATGTGGAGTGCCTGCTCCCTATTTTCCCTAAATGGTTTTAAAAATCTGTAATACAAATTAGAGTTCGGCTCAAACTGCTCTAGTGCTTGATAAGTAGAAACAGTATCCGATGATCAACGCTAAAACATAATTTACTTATCTTAAAAACTCAAATGGTTGAAAGAACTATGTCATGTTGAACATAATTGAGCTGAAGCTTGTATATCCAGTGCTTCTTTGAGGTGGAGTGAATTAAAATAATATGTTGTAAAATTTAATTAAACATAACTTCCTTCATTGTTTTATCATATAAACTTTGATTAACAAAATGCCAAATAGTAGAAGCACAAGAAAGTCTAATAACGATGATGAAGTGAGGTAGCTCTAACAATTTGCTGAATATATAATCTTTATATAGTATTTGTGAAGAGGACTCATACGGAACCTTTAATCAATGATAAATAGCATGAAATAGATATGTTAAACTTAAACTGCTTTGTTGATGATACATATGATAACCTTGCAATCGATTAAGGGGTATTACATTCTAGAACGGAGCTTAACTAATATACTTTTATGAAGGATTGTAACTATGTTTGAGTTAGGTTATGATACAAAACTCAAAAATAGACGTTTTATGTAACACAAAAAATACAGAGATCGTGGCAAATGACTAAGAATAATAAAAATCTGGATTGCTTGGTTGGAATGTGTGACGAAAGATAAGACCACTTCAGTTATCAAAAATAATATAAGTAACGTAAAAAAGGATATTGTAACAAAATATCTTGTTATTTTAATTAAAATACTAAAATATAATAAAATATATCATGAATTTAAGATTTAAGATTTTTTGATAAATATTTTGTAATTCAGTCTCTTCGTCATAGTCAGCTAGAATAAAGGGTTTAATCACGAATATAAGCTTATTAAAATGCCAAATATGCTAAAAATTACCATAATATCTATTAACTTGAGTATTTGAGTTGAAGGTGCATTATACTTAGATAATATAATATTTTTTAACTTTAGTTATATTTAACGATTGTTCTATTGGACACAGGCCAACTATATAAAATATTTACATAGTTCTATTTTTAATTATCTGAATAAGTCTCACTGAGTTTGCGTAATACAAATTGCAAAAATCCCATTAATTATTATTTTATTTATTAACTAATTTGTATGAATAAGAGTTTAAAAGAGAATGAAGTAATGAATATAGTTTACATTGAATTACATAATAATGTTATTAATGTTACACAACAGTATTTGTTAATCGTTACTATACTGATACTATAAAATAATATATTTCTTTAAACTTTGGACAATGGATGAAAATGATAGATTTTAAATGTAATTATTAATTAGTAATAAATTATAGCCTTAGCATGCTTGCTTATGTTAGGTTTGTTAAATCACTATTTGAACAAATATTTTAGATTTAAAGATTCACAATGAGAATTTACAGGTTTTGTTAGCATTAAACTGTTAAGTAACTATATACACAATTATTTGTTATATCACGAGAAATATAGTTTTCCATTCCATAAATAATGAAGTCTGATTCGACTCAAATGAAATAAAGTCCTCGTTCAAAATGAGCTGGATTCTATTTTATTGTATTCTGAATATAAAAATTAGTAAAAAGCAAATGTCCCACGATTTCTCACGAGACAAATATTTTTAATATTTTTGAGTTTTAACAGATAAATAGATTTTGGCATTTGAAAGGTTTAGCCGAGAGTAACACATAAACTGAATGTCGCTATTATTGTTGAACTCAGGTCTGATAATGATGTGAAGCAGAATGACTGGATTGCTCTTGCTTAAAAGGAATCCAAAAATGAATGGAAGTCAATTAATTTGAAAATAAATAGATTAACGAAACTTCAAGAAGTTATATTCTATATTATACATACATAAATGAAAATTAATATATTTGAAATATATTGACCCACTCCCATACGAGTCAACGCTACTATTTTTTTTCTTGTATTTTCACACTACTCAACTATCATAACTTCTTCATTTTTATAGCAAGTTTGTGTGATGATAATTATTAAAATTCACCGTAGAAAGAAAACAATCTATAATATAATTACTTATATATTATATATTATTTTAACTTAGGTTGTCTGAGGAGGCTATTCAGAGTGACAATCCTAGAAGATGAGGTATGATGTTGAGATTAGTTTGTGGTAACGTTATCTGTAACTAAGTTTGGATTAGTGGATTGTCATGATTTATGAGATGAAGATGGAATGATTGAATTGAGCCTTAGTACTGATGATAAGGTTACAGTTAAGTGAGTCATTTGGATTTGATTAGATCCATAATTGTATTTTCACACAATTGTATTAATTACTTCTTCGTTTTCGAAGTTTGTGCAAATAATAATGCTCGAACACGGTGTTTACTCAACTGCCACCTTTTCTTGGACCAACTTTGTGTTAATTTTCTTCTGCTTGCATTTGAGAGAGATGTGAATACATAAAACAATAACCAATATTAGGAATATTATCATAAGAGCAATAATAATTATTATGAACAACTATGGGGTCTCATTTATCTCGCTTAGAAGAATACTTTGACTGAAAATTTAATCACCTTCACTAACAACTATTTTAATATCAAAAGAAATGTTGTTAAGTTCATGTTGAAAAAACTAATTTTTGTCAAAGCCGATCAAATTGTAATTTAGCGATTATTTAAACGACTAACAAACGGTGTCATTATGTTTACATTAACAATTCAACTCTAGTAACGAATTAAATGGTAAATTCTCGTAGGTACACGATATATTCATATAAGGCTAAATTATTGTCACGTTAATATATATAATAGGATTATCCAACTATGGAATGCAATTTTAGGTGTATTTAAGGCTAATTTGAAACAAATCTTAGTAATTCAATGATAAAAATGCACAGCTAAAGCAGTCCACTTCAGTCTATAAGTATAATTTTATAAACAGCATTTGAAGTGGTATAAACAAACCTAACTATTTAGATTAAAATATAGATACTTTATTATAATGTTTATATAATATATTAAATATTAAGTCGTGATGAAGAGACAATGTATATATATATATATAAGAAATGATGAAATTTGGTAATTAGAATATTTTCATAGAATATCTGTGCTTAGAATTTACATGAACTAAAGGTTTATAGTTACATACTCAAAATAAGAAGATGACATCACACCATAAATTACGTCTCATATACTCGTCATCTTTTTTCTCTTTAAAATTATAATATTATATAGTGTTATTGTGTAACTAAGCTAAGGTTGCAAATAATTATTTTAGTACACTAATGAATATACACATAACTTCATAATATAATTAACAATAATTAAGGATTAACATATTGTTTAATATTTCATTAGACCAAATGCGCAAATTTTCAAAATTAATTTTAATGGAATTATGTCATCATTAAACTCCTAAGATAAGTTCTTCGTCTAGTTTTATTGTATGCTCGGTTGTTTTGAGGCATAGCATTGCCATGACTCTATACGTTAAATGTTCGCCTTTGTATTTAAAATCTTTGCACACCTCAGTATCTTTTAAGAATAAATGAATGACGTTTTGAGAAATATATTACTTGCATTCGTCATACGCGAATCTTTGCAGCCTATTTATCATTTCTTTCCTCATTTGCGCGGTTATTCCGAAGTACAGCATTACTGTGTCTTTTAATTCCTTGTCGTAATTGAAATTCTGAGTAAACAGGAAGCACTGTTTGAAGAACTCAAATTTCTGCGTTTTTGACACTGAGTTTATAAAATCTGGCAGTGGGTACGTGGATCATATACAGGCAGCGGTTTCTGAATTTTGGTTGTTTATTTTGAGATTAGTGTTTGTAGTTCGTCTGCGATTTATCTTTTCTGTGTGTTTACGTTGAGCATGAGTATGAGTAGTTTGAAACTTGGTTTTATGTGTGTTTCTGTTTTAACGTTCATTTCAAAGTTGTTTTCAACGATGCTGCTTACGCATCCGAATAGGTTCTTCAGTTCTGTTTGTTTTATGTAAATTTTAGAGGTTTCGCATTCAATTATCTCCGTTGAGTTGTAGAATCTGTGTAGTGCGCCCGGGATCATCTCTTTAACCCGTAGATAGTCCAGCGCTGATTATTTCTTTGCTATTTTCTCCAGGCATTGTGTAATCTCAATAAAGTCGTTGCATTTCTTTATATTAGTGAGCAGTTGTGGGAGAACTACTCTATCACTCGAATCTGTGTTTTAAAATGCAAGCAGTAATTTAAACAACACTAATTAATCATTATCTCTCTCAAAAACCTTAAAATACTTTTTTAGTAGTTTTTTGGGCTGAAAAAGTGGCTCAAGTTTCGGCTGTTTCTCCAGAATCCGGTTCAAATTCAGCGACTGGGAAGAATTCAGGTCCGTTTTCAGGCCGTTAAAAAGTTGAATTTGCGTTTTTATGAGGGGAATAAAACGGAGGTCTCGCTTTAGAAGCATAATAAGTATTTTGTACGTTGGATTGAAGCGGAGGGAGTACGTGATTGATGGAGCTAGGCACTGGTTAATGAGAGTGTTCCAGTCATCGGCGAATAATAACTGACGCTCTGAAACGCTCATAGTAATTGAAGTAATCGGCTCGGGCTTCTTATAAAAATAATTCAAAACCAAGCTGTCGAGAGTGCGCTCCTCCTGAAGGACAAAACCGAATTTACGGCACAACTATAACTGATCGCGCAACGCAGCGTTGTTCCAATTAAATTCAAGCAACTGAGACGCCAACTGCTGAATATTGCAATCTTTCTAAAAATACTGCTTAAATAGCTATAACTCAAGCTAATCGGTCTCATTCTACTGTAATATAGAAATTCCCATATTTATCTAAGAACGATGAATCGACTACCTCATAATTGACATAGACTCATTCATTTGTTATGAAGTGAAATATATTCAAACACGATCAAAAATATGATTAAATAAATCTACGTCAACTTTGTATCCGCCATTTTCTTTGCAAGTTAAAACAACAACTACAAAAACTACAATCAAAGTCCACTTCAGCGCTGCATAACTGACCAGTTAAGTATAGTAAGGTTTAAGACTAGGAAAAACATAATAAGCATCATTTATTTAATATTAATGTTCATTTGCTTTTTTTATGATTAATTATATTATTAATACTGCTTTAGAGTAAACAGGTACATTTTGCATTATATATTATATTCTTTACAAGAATTGATATAAATCATCACATCTTTACTCTTTCATTAATTTCTTTATTTATTCTTCCTCCTTATCATTCTGAAAAAGATATTTCAACTTCAATGTCTGAAAACGAGCAGTCAGCTAAGTTGAATATAAATTCTTCTTCTTGGAACTGTTCAACGAAAGAATAATTTTCTTTTGCACTCATTTCAATGAACGAGTCAACGGAGTCATGAGAGGGACCAAACTATTATTAGCTGTTCAATATTAAATCATGTTGATTTATTCTTGATTAATAACGTTTATCTATGCTTTTGAGCTCATAAGTAAGGCAGTTGAAAGATAAATTGCAACTCATTCTGGAGTGGTTACTTAAATGAAATTAATATACTATATAGTAAAAGAAGAACATAGTTCAATTATAAGATGAGCAAGTATATTAATAATTCTTGAATTTTGTGTAAAAAAGAAACAGTTTTTGTACTAAAATACTGCATAAAAACCGAAGGCGTTATTTGTATATAGCAGAAGAAATAGCTACAAATATACATCTATTTTTAGATACAATAACAATACCGATTTCAAATTGTTTAGTTATCAATTATCATAGGCTATACATCTATCAAAAATATAACTAATGTACAATACACACACACGTGTTATATTAAATTAATGCATACTAAATTAAATTAATCGGACATGATTGTACTAATTTTCATTAATGGTTATAAGATGTATTGTTTACCATTTATTTTAATTATCATTAATAATTAAATTTTAAACATTTACACTAAATTGAACCGAAACTAAAGTTATTATTTATTGCGAAAAATATAGAATACAATTATACGTATTTAAATTCGTATTCAACATGGAATTCATTCAAAAATATTAAACTGTTGCCTGATCAAGCTTTGCCCGATCAAGCTTTGCTTCGGGCTCCGCCTTCTTGCCTTGCTCCCACACCTTATGGTGCCTTCTTCTGATATTTTGACGGTTTTTCTAACCTTACTTCGTTGCGATAGTAAATTCCTGTTATTATTGAACCATAAATATCACAATCTAAAAATGAGACGAAATGTAGAAACTCTTTGTTATAAACTGAAACTCAATTGAAAAGCAAATTTTTGCTGTAGAAAAAGTTGCCACTCAAAGTATTGACTATTGAACATGAGTGAGAAAACTAACTAATATGTTAGTGTTATTATGCTTTCGCTTCCAAGTAAAGTAATTTATAAAGTAATTGAAATAACAACATTATTATAAATTTAATAATAATGTAATGCGTGTTATTAAATCTAAGTTGCAAGTTATTATATTTCATAATACCTCATTACACCTCATTAAATATTAAATGCAACTACCACTTCGAATGAACGATAATTTTACGATTTCGAACACGGTTTTGGGGAAAGGTGCCTTTGGCACGGTCTACAAGGGCATGAATAACGAAACAAACGAGGAAGTTGCGATAAAGGCTTTATTTAAAAACAAGGTTGATGCGAAATCACTCGCTAAGGAAATCGGGGTGCTGAAAAGATGCCAGCACGAGAACATAATCAAATTCCACGGCTGCTACGAGGACGAAAACTTCTTTTACGTTGCAACTGAGCTCGCACGCGGTGGAGAACTATTCGACCACATCGTGAACAGAAAACGGTACTCAGAAAACGACGCGAGAGCAATTATTAAACAGGTACTTGCAACCCTCGTTTACCTACACTCGATTGGTATAGCTCACTTGGACCTCAAGCCGGAGAACCTCCTTTTAAAATCAGTTCCAGAGCACTATGATGAGAAGAATTCTAAATTTTTACCGTGCGTTAAAGTAGCAGATTTTGGAACGGCTTTTGTAATTAATAGAACGCAGCCAGGGTGCGAGGGCACGCCGGGATATATTGCACCAGAGGTGATTCTAGGAAGGAAATACACAACTGAGCCGGATATATACGCGCTTGGAGCTATCACTTATGTAATGCTGTCAGGATAAATGCCATTCGGAGGCACTCAGGAGTAAATATTTTAATAATAATTGAGCGGAGATTGGAGCTTCACAAAGAACTTTTCAGGAATTTCAAAATCAGCTCTGGACTTCATTACAATCTGCATGAATAGGCACCAAGAGAAAAGACCGACAGCAGCTTAATTAATGACACATAAATGGTTTACAGATGCTGAAATTGATGTATAACTCGCTGGGACTCAAGAAAACCTAAAATAATATCTTGCTAAGCTCAAACTCAAAGCAAGCTTCCAAGCAGTTAGAATTGGAATCGCATTAAGCTCTGATATCGGACTTAAGATGGTAGAAAACGAACACGTGATTAAAGAGTGATTATCATCAATTTTCATTTTTCTATTCAAATATTCAAATAGTTTCTTTTGCAACTTACAAAACAACTTCTTACTTTTACATTTTAATTGTTTAATCATTATTATTAGTCCGGTTTCCCTTAGGTTTAGAATAATTTTAAACTGAATTACAAAATTCATTAAAATACTCATGCAAAGATTCTTCATCTAACAAAGCGGAAATTGCTACAAAATTATCTTCTTTTAAGTTACTCATTGATTTGTCTTAATCTATTTTATTGTTTATTATAAGAAGAGGTTTATGAGTATCCTTTAGTAATTGTAATTAATTCTAATTAAAACTAGAAGAGTCGAATATATAAACTAAACCCTAAGACTTATATATGTATACATTATTATCCTTTTCTATACAATCATGTAAAATATATTTTTTAGTACCACAATTCTTATACTTATATTTATATGATGTAGTTTAAGTTGTATGTTTCATTTGATCCTATATATTGCATATACTGTGAATTATAGATGTTTTGCCTGTATTTGGTGAACCAATAAATGCAATATCTCGCATTATATATATTTTATGATGTGTGGAATTAGTCCTGTAAAAAGTTGATTACTATTGGCCAAAATTATAAAACCACCACACCCCAACCTAAATTTCATGAAGTCATTTTCTGTATCTTCTGAAAAACTCTAAAATTTCAATTGCTTTACATGGATATCTACTGATACTGCAGTGGCTGCATCATTATCCGACAGGTGCTTATACGAGATCATTTTGTCGCCCTCTCTTCAGGGTGTGCGCGCATCGAAAATTTCTCAGCCTTTCCCCGCCTCCATTTTGTGTATTCAGGCTTTGATTCCTGGGTGTGGTGCTGCACCATCTGCGGCTTCAAATGCGCCAACGTCTCAGGCAAATTAGAAATCTCCATTTTAATTGGCTCGTGCGTCCGGATAGTCCTCTGATTTTGGTCAGACTATAATCTCGGTTGGTTGCTCCGACGGTACAATCTCATTCTTGTACGCTGACGTGGTCCAGCTTGGTGGTTAAGGCCAGCGCGTGAACATCCGCAGACAGAAAACTCACAATTTGAAGGAGTTCATTCAATCCCCAGACGACGTGATGCCAGTTACTTGCATGTGCCTCATGCAGCCACGTGGCTCCAATTTAATAGTCGGTACTGAGACTGGTTACTTGTGCATGTTCAGCCTGACCTCTGGTGCGTTTTAGTTCAAGTAGTTGCTTAGAAACGATTTACAGTCTCCAATTCACTGTTTGTGCTCAATCAGCAAGAACTTGGTTGCGTTCACCTTCAAGAATTAATTGTAAATTATTTCTCTGAACAGACCTTCTTCACCTGAAGTGGTGTACAAAACACCTGAGAACACGGCCATTACCACATTAGCGTGCAGCTCTCAGATACTAGCTATCGGAGCCGAGCACGGCGGTGTTGTGTTCTACGA
The DNA here is from genome assembly GCA_963988835.1 of Hexamita inflata. NCBI lineage: Eukaryota > Fornicata > Diplomonadida > Hexamitidae > Hexamita > Hexamita inflata. The sequence goes on from CAXDID010001241.1 coordinate 106,394, forward strand.
TTTACTCCAGAATCTCGAGGTGTCCACCTGCCCAGCTCCACCTGGTGATGCAATTTCTTCATTGAGTTGCTCCATAACTAGTGAGGACTTCGTGGCTGGTACCAGGCGCGGTGCCATCCTCGTTTACAGCAAAAACGGTGTGTTAAGGGAAGCTTCGTCCACTTTCGAGTCGATTTCCGAAACCACCACCCCGGGCGGTATTACCACGCTTGCTTACGCTCCATACGGTGGTGTCTACTTCGCCCTCTGCCACTCCGGCTTCTGTTATGGTGTGATTTACCCGCGCAGGATCTCCAGCGGCTCAATCGTGTTCGAGCCAATCGACGAGCTCAAGCTGAGAATAATTGACAACAACCTCCAAATTAATGATATTTACACCTCGCCAGAACCTTTAACTGGCCTCTTCATGTCCAATTACTCTTCCTCGGCCGTTTTCATCGCCACCACGATGACCTCCGTCATGGTCTGGATCCCTCCCTCAACAGCCCAAGCAGCTCAGATGAAGAACGTGAGCGTTACCCTCAAAAACCAGTGGATTTAGGAACCACTCAGAACCCAATCGTTCTCAGAATCACTTCAAATGAACAGAGGAGCTACTCAACAGAGCGAGTAAACATCAGCAATTCAGGCGCAAACTGTAGGCGGGGTCCAATTCGGAGTGTTCAACTTTGAAAAAACTGAGGAACAAGCGGCCAAAGCTGCCATAAGCCAGTCGGAATACTCACCAATTTGCAAAACGGCACTGTATCTGAGGCACTCAGTGTGCTACGCGACCGCCAGTGATAAATACCTCGTCCTCCAGGATATTTCTGGTGAATGCCACGTATGCCTATTACAGAATTTAGGGCTCGTGCACAGCATCTACAACGGAATCTGCTACGGAGATCAAATATCCGTTTCCGATGAAATACTCGTCTACACCGAAGGACCCATCATCAGAATCACTGAAATGGCCAGCGGAAACTACATCGCAAAACAAATCGTGCACCAACGCCGCATTTTGCAAACCGCAATCAGCTTTATCGGCCAAGTAGCTTCAAGCCAAGTACAAAAACAAGGAGAAGCCAAAGTTGATATTCAACTCGGAAATATTTTCGGTGGAATCGTCGGCGCAACAAATCAACCAACCAGTTAAATGACACAAGCTGCTACACAAGCCAGAAGCCAATAATAAACTATTATCGCTTTGCTTGATGCTTCTTCTGCTGTTTTCGTCCATCAATTAGTTAATAACGCCGCTTATTACTAAAAGATATCTTAAACACAATAAGCTTTCAACCAGCTTAATATTTAAACCAAAGTTCTGTCTATTTAATTCCCTCCACGCTCTCAAATTCTTACATGCTTAGCTCAAGACTCTCCTAATTTACAGGCACCAACAACCTTCTTAGGTACCCCAGATAATCCAGATTATTCTACCCGCCTTCGTTGCATACTTTTTGCTCAGCCAACAACTTATGATTTATCCCTCCCACTCCCAATTTTCGTTGCCCCAGTTGCAATTTCATTAACTCAAATTTTACGTCAAGCAGCCGGAATAGGTTTTGAAGAAGTTGTAGATAACTCCTCTCGCCAAATATAGTAATACAAATTATTAATAAGATAACGTTGTTACACTATAAGAAGAGTGAACTAAACCGTTAGATTGCAACAAACTGTCTCTGCTGGCTTGAATGTAACTAATTGCATAATTGAATTACTTTCTGGATCATGCTTTGTTAATATTCCATTACCAGAGTTCCCATTCTTGATTGAATAATTCTAGAAAGATAACTAAGTAACTCAAAGATTGTGCAGATATGTCCAACAACCAGCTTTGTGGAGCTTTTTGTGTGGTTATGCTAGATAATAACAAGATGTTAATACATTAAGATTAGCATTAGCTGCTGTTGGTTAGGTTCCAAAGGCAATACATGAAGCAGAAATATTAGACGTAGACTATTTGTGCGAATAAGGTAAGATCGGTAAAGCTGTCTAAGTTTGCTGCGATTTATGGGATTTCGAACGTGGTAGATAAATAGTAAGCAGAGATAGAAGATTTGGTCCATTACTTGTTTATTTAAGAAGATAATTGTATATGGAATTAGGCTCTATTGCTGATGAAAAGTCTGAACCTTGGTTAGGTCTTGCTAGAGAATTTGGTGACAAAGCTACTGAGCAAGTAATGTCCCTGATTGAAAAGTGATGATGACTTCATAAAATATAAAGAGATTTATGTAAATTACTACTCATATAATAACAATATATTTAATTCCACCACTTCAATTTCAACAAAACCCCACTTCCTATTACAAATGATATTATGTTAATACCTTTTAACTAATGTTATTACAAGCTCACATTTATAAGCGTAAATAACAGCTAAAAATACGGTATTTACGTAAGAGCTAGACTTATTTGAATATGGTAAGCTAGCGATATCATCATCTGAAATAGTATAAATTACAGCAACAGATGGTAATTACAGTATTTTAGATATTTTAAACGTCAAAACAATAATTTTCAATGGTAATATATTATGTGATGCCTAATTAAATTCAGTTATCACTAACTAAGCAAATTCTCTAGAACTAGGAAATTTCATAATAAATAATCCTTTGAAGTTATTATTGTAGGCATAATCTTCATATTCATAAGTTTGTTAGACAAATTAATATCTTCTCGCTGGTTCCTGTACTTCTGAATGTTCCTCCAAGTTCTACGACAACTCGACCTGGACCTGTGAAGATTCTTGCTCCTTTTACTCAGTCGTGTCTGGAAAGAGCTACTGCGTGGCCTCTTGTCCGGAGCTCACGTTCTAGATAGCATCCGGTGAAGATTCTTGCTCCTTTTACTCAGTCGTGTCTGGAAAGAGCTACTGCGTGGCCTCTTGTCCGGAGCTCACGTTCTAGATAGCATCCGGGAAGAAGCAGTGCAGATCATCTTGTTTAGCTTCAGAATTCCAGTTCTCATCTGGAGGTTAGATTTAGTGCGAGTCTTCGTGCACGATAATAGATCCGAGCTACCTCTACTACTCTGTAGACGGAAGCGGGAGTTAATTATGCTAATCCACCTGTTCCTTCAAGGAATCTCTGGTTGCGCCCATCAAGTGCCTCCAGAGCTGTGGTTCGTATCCGGTCGACGCGGATTCGGTCTGCTTGACTTCTTGTTCTCCGGGCTATCTCTTATCTGGTTCCTGTACTTCTGAATGTTCCTCCAAGTTCTACGACAACTCGACCTGGACCTGCTAGGATTCTTGTTCGTTTTACCAAATCGTGTCTGGAAAGAGCTACTGCGTGGCCTCTTGTCCGGAGCTCACGTTCTAGATAGCATCCGGGAAGAAGCAGTGCAGATCATCTTGTTTAGCTTCAGAATTCCAGTTCTCATCTGGAGGTCAGGCCCAGTGCGAGTCCTCTTGCACGATAATAGATCCGAGCTACCTCTACCACTCTGTAGACGGAAGCGGAAGCCAATTATGTTAATCCACCTGTTCCTTCAAGGAATCTCTGGTTGCGCCCATCAAGTGCCTCCAGAGCTGTGGTTCGTATCCGGTCGACGCGGATTCTGTCTGCTTGACTTCTTGTTCTCCGGGCTATCTCTTATCTGGTTCATGTACTTCCGACTGTTCCTCCAAGTTCTACGACAACTCGACCTGGACCTGCTAGGATTCTTGTTCGTTTTACCAAATCGTGTCTGGAAAGAGCTACTGCGTGGCCTCTTGTCCGGAGCTCACGTTCTAGATAGTATCCGAGAAGAAGCAGTGCAGATCATCTTGTTTAGCTTCAGAATTCCAGTTCTCATCTGGAGGTTAGATTTAGTGCGAGTCTTCGTGCACGATAATAGATCCGAGCTACCTCTACTACTCTGTAGACGGAAGCGGAAGCTAATTATGCTAGTCCACCTGTTCCTTCAAGGAATCTCTGGTTGCGCCCATCAAGTGCCTCCAGAGCTGTGGTTCGTATCCGGTCGACGCGGATTCTGTCTGCTTGACTTCTTGTTCTCCGGGCTATCTCTTATCTGGTTCATGTACTTCCGACTGTTCCTCCAAGTTCTACGACAACTCGACCTGGACCTGCTAGGATTCTTGTTCGTTTTACCAAATCGTGTCTGGAAAGAGCTACTGCGTGGCCTCTTGTCCGGAGCTCACGTTCTAGATAGTATTCGGGAAGAAGCAGTGCAGATCATCTTGTTTAGCTTCAGAATTCCAGTTCTCATCTGGAGGTTAGATTTAGTGCGAGTCTTCGTGCACGATAATAGATCCGAGCTACCTCTACTACTCTGTAGACGGAAGCGGGAGTTAATTATGCTAATCCACCTGTTCCTTCAAGGAATCTCTGGTTGCGCCCATCAAGTGCCTCCAGAGCTGTGGTTCGTATCCGGTCGACGCGGATTCTGTCTGCTTGACTTCTTGTTCTCCGGGCTATCTCTTATCTGGTTCATGTACTTCCGACTGTTCCTCCAAGTTCTACGACAACTCGACCTGGACCTGCTAGGATTCTTGTTCGTTTTACCAAATCGTGTCTGGAAAGAGCTACTGCGTGGCCTCTTGTCCGGAGCTCACGTTCTAGATAGTATCCGGGAAGAAGCAGTGCAGATCATCATGTTCTGCTTCAGAATTCCAGTTCTCATCTGGAGGTTAGATTTAGTGCGAGTCCTCTTGCACGATAATAGATCCGAGCTACCTCTACCACTCTGTAGACGGAAGCGGAAGCCAATTATGTTAATCCACCTGTTCCTTCAAGGAATCTCTGGTTGCGCCCATCAAGTGCCTCCAGAGCTGTGGTTCGTATCCGGTCGACGCGGATTCTGTCTGCTTGACTTCTTGTTCTCCGGGCTATCTCTTATCTGGTTCATGTACTTCCGACTGTTCCTCCAAGTTCTACGACAACTCGACCTGGACCTGCTAGGATTCTTGTTCGTTTTACCAAATCGTGTCTGGAAAGAGCTACTGCGTGGCCTCTTGTCCGGAGCTCACGTTCTAGATAGTATCCGGGAAGAAGCAGTGCAGATCATCTTGTTTAGCTTCAGAATTCCAGTTCTCATCTGGAGGTTAGATTTAGTGCGAGTCTTCGTGCACGATAATAGATCCGAGCTACCTCTACCACTCTGTAGACGGAAGCGGAAGCTAATTATGTTAATCCACCTGTTCCTTCAAGGAATCTCTGGTTGCGCCCATCAAGTGCCTCCAGAGCTGTGGTTCGTATCCGGTCGACGCGGATTCTGTCTGCTTGACTTCTTGTTCTCCGGGCTATCTCTTATCTGGTTCATGTACTTCCGACTGTTCCTCCAAGTTCTACGACAACTCGACCTGGACCTGCTAGGATTCTTGTTCGTTTTACCAAATCGTGTCTGGAAAGAGCTACTGCGTGGCCTCTTGTCCGGAGCTCACGTTCTAGATAGTATTCGGGAAGAAGCAGTGCAGATCATCTTGTTTAGCTTCAGAATTCCAGTTCTCATCTGGAGGTTAGATTTAGTGCGAGTCTTCGTGCACGATAATAGATCCGAGCTACCTCTACTACTCTGTAGACGGAAGCGGAAGCTAATTATGCTAATCCACCTGTTCCTTCAAGGAATCTCTGGTTGCGCCCATCAAGTGCCTCCAGAGCTGTGGTTCGTATCCGGTCGACGCGGATTCTGTCTGCTTGACTTCTTGTTCTCCGGGCTATCTCTTATCTGGTTCCTGTACTTCTGAATGTTCCTCCAAGTTCTACGACAACTCGACCTGGACCTGCTAGGATTCTTGTTCGTTTTACCAAATCGTGTCTGGAAAGAGCTACTGCGTGGCCTCTTGTCCGGAGCTCACGTTCTAGATAGTATCCGGGAAGAAGCAGTGCAGATCATCTTGTTTAGCTTCAGAATTCCAGTTCTCATCTGGAGGTTAGATTTAGTGCGAGTCTTCTTGCACGATAATAGATCCGAGCTACCTCTACCACTCTGTAGACGGAAGCGGAAGCTAATTATGTTAATCCACCTGTTCCTTCAAGGAATCTCTGGTTGCGCCCATCAAGTGCCTCCAGAGCTGTGGTTCGTATCCGGTCGACGCGGATTCTGTCTGCTTGACTTCTTGTTCTCCGGGCTATCTCTTATCTGGTTCATGTACTTCCGACTGTTCCTCCAAGTTCTACGACAACTCGACCTGGACCTGCTAGGATTCTTGTTCGTTTTACCAAATCGTGTCTGGAAAGAGCTACTGCGTGGCCTCTTGTCCGGAGCTCACGTTCTAGATAGCATCCGGGAAGAAGCAGTGCAGATCATCTTGTTTAGCTTCAGAATTCCAGTTCTCATCTGGAGGTTAGATTTAGTGCGAGTCCTCTTGCACGATAATAGATCCGAGCTACCTCTACCACTCTGTAGACGGAAGCGGAAGCCAATTATGTTAATCCACCTGTTCCTTCAAGGAATCTCTGGTTGCGCCCATCAAGTGCCTCCAGAGCTGTGGTTCGTATCCGGTCGACGCGGATTCTGTCTGCTTGACTTCTTGTTCTCCGGGCTATCTCTTATCTGGTTCATGTACTTCCGACTGTTCCTCCAAGTTCTACGACAACTCGACCTGGACCTGCTAGGATTCTTGTTCGTTTTACCAAATCGTGTCTGGAAAGAGCTACTGCGTGGCCTCTTGTCCGGAGCTCACGTTCTAGATAGCATCCGGGAAGAAGCAGTGCAGATCATCTTGTTTAGCTTCAGAATTCCAGTTCTCATCTGGAGGTTAGATTCAGTGCGAGTCTTCTTGCAAAACAATTAATCCTTTATTTTTGTTTTATTCGGTAATAAATTCAATGAATATTTGTCAGTAACTTTGTGATTCTTTAACCGTTTAACCCACCGTTTAACGGTGCGAGTTCTGCGCCTACATCCTTTTCGAGGGAAATTGTGTTCAAAACTGCCCAGATAACTTTGGATACGACGTTTTCAGCTCTTAATGCGTTAATTGCACCCATGTTGATGGATTTTGTGTTATGGACTGTCCAGTTAAAATTAACGGTATATGTTAGGAGTGGAAATATGAACAAGTGAAAGGGAGCGAATACGTTTTACTGGGTGGGGTTAGCGTTTTGGGCTTGATTAGTGTCATTTTGACTGGAATTGTGGTTGGAAAGTGGTGCAAAGCGAGGCCGATAAGAATGAGAGCAACTGATATGGGCGCTGGTATTTGAGAAGGTAATAAGATAACAGATTAAGAATATGACGCATTATTGAACTTGTAAATTTAATATATAGGAGTATTGATAACTTGCTGAATTCAGTGAAATAGGAAACATTTAATAAAAATTGTGTAAATCAGGCAATAATGGATTTAATCCAGATGCTAAAGGTAATAAATTAAAATTGTAGGATCTGCTAAATAAGTAATCATCTAAAAGTATAAAATTGTACTATAATTATAAACCTCAGATTCTATATGATTTAACCATTCTGTAATTTCTACTAATGTTGTATTATAGTGTATTTGCATAGCTATAAATTTCATACACTTCAATTTCATATGATGTTAACAATTTATTCATTAGCTCAATAATGCACTATGGCTGATGGTGCTATTCTTAACTGCGGCCACGCTAAATGTAATGCTACAAAATGTAAAGCTGACGCTGATGCTAAGATATGTAATTCATAATGTTGGAAAAAATGTGATTCAATATCATCATTTGTATGGAACATAACCAAAAATAATGTAATCACGTCAAGTGGAAGTGCTGCCTCATATATGTGCTATAATAAATTAGGAGCTGCATAGATATTCTTTTTAGTTATCGGTGTTGAAGTTATAGGTATTACTGGAGTCACTATCCTTAAAGAATATATGAAGCAAGGCAGTAAAAAGGCTAAACATACAGCTGAAACTGAAGAAGTAAGACCTGCAGTAGCTTGAGTTTTCAATTTAATTACATAATTGTACATTATTTTCAAATAAAAATCATTCTGCTACTTTGCGAGCAAATTCTAACACTTATTTTACAATATCTTCTGATTGTTGTGGTTGTTTTACATTTGACAGGTCTATTGTATTTTCTACGCATTTTTGGCAGTCTAGTTCAACTTTTTAATAGATTTGAAATAGTTTATTCTTTAGCGACAGTGTGTCTTACGAGAGCTTCAACTGTTAGATTTTACTCATTGTGGGATGGAAAATTGGCAATTTTATCACAAAATAATTATATTGTCTGAAAATCACTTTATTTCCACAAATTTCTCTCTTCAACCACTTATATGAGAATTTATTCCTCTATTTATTCATTCGTCGAACGCTCTTTCGACCGTTTGCAGGTAGTTGAGGTATTTATCGTTTCTGACCAGTTTTTTCTTGAGGAATTTCATCTTGTAAATGTTCTTCATGATCATTTTCGTCCTGGTGATTTCGTTCATGCACTTGCAGCACTCGAACCTCAATTTCCCGATTGACTCTTCCGCTCCAAATATAGCGTTATCTTCTAAACTAAGAACTTAGTGCGCGATCCGGAACTTGATGTCGTTTTGCAGAAATTAAAATCCATCAGTTATGAAGTCCAGAAAGTCCACCCTTCCGCTCCGCAAAGCCGTTTTGAACACGTTCTTGTTCGATTTGCTCACCGACCACTCGAACTCGATTGAGAGGAAATCGTCGTAAAAGAACCCGAAATTATCAACCGAGGACGAGCGAATGAACACCTCGAGGGCCAATTCCTCCCCCTCATTCTGCTGCACAAGTAATTGGTGCTGATGTTTGTGCATATATGAGAGAATTGAATCCAACAGAATTGCGTCTGAGATCAAACAGGCTAAATGAGCAATTGTTGAACGGGGCTGCAACTTTTTCTCGTTATAAATCAAGGGAGAACGAGTTAGGCACTGAAATTCGTACGTTATCAAGTAATCAACAAGCTTATAGTGCATATTCAACATCGCGTAATGAATCGCGCATACACCAGGCGTACGATGCTCGTCGCGGTCATAGGTGCCCACATTGTCAGCATGCAATTTTTTAATTGTATCCAGATCACCCTTAATCGCTGCCACAAACCACTAAGACGAACCTGCCTTAAAATGCAAGCAACTCATTTGAAGTGAAATATATTTAACAAATATATTATCCAACTTTAAATCGTAATGCATAATTGATAAATATATGTTTGTATCAATTTGTAATTAGCGAAAATTACATGAAATTTAAAGTACAGTGTTATATTATACATATTAACAGATTATTATGAAATATAACGTATATACAAAAAAGTTTTTTCACAAAGTTAAATTTATTCTAATAAAAGACTGGTAAAAGCTTTATTCTACACAACACTCTAGTATTATATGATATAGACGTCAAGAGGTTCATCTCATTTGTTTTCTATCAATAATAATTAATAATTAGTTGATTTATTTATGTTGCATATAATCAAGGAGTTTGCCAATTTGATAATACGTATTTTAGTGATAAAACTAAATTGCTTTTCACAAATTCCACACCTTTAATGATTTTAAGCGAAGTTCCAATAACCGACTGGTTTGAAGATGACGATGCAGAGGAAGAAATATAAAAATTACTAACAAAGTTTTTAACTACCATTAATAAAGCTTCGAAAACATTATATGATTAAACTATGATTGGTGCAACTGCAAAAGCAATATTATAAAAAGAGACTCATCGGCTTTTATTCGAATTCCTTTATACACATTCATAATTTGAAATAGAGATAGACCCAGCCTTAATAAATAAGAAAACACTATTTTTAACTGTGAATAATTGCTCATTATCAGATACTCATGGTGAAGTCGATTTTAAACCTTTCAAACCACTTTTAGCGCGTAGATTTAAAATGTTATGTGATGACGAATAATATGATCTCGCATTTAAAATTCCTTCAAACTTAAATGAAAATACTTACCACGTTGATGTCTCAGCTGAAGTAATGCACGGTACCATAATAGCACACTCTCCATACTGTTTACGCCTATCTATGTTAGAGGCATCGGCATCAAGAAACAACAAACAAATTAAAGCTATCGTAAAGCCATATGTTTCTGTTTTTAAACATTACTCTTAAGTTTAAAACTATTCGTCTATTTTATTGTTTTAATAGGAAAAAAGCATAATTAAAACAAATACTTAACTGGTCAAAGATTTCGATTGTTTTGATCTCTAAAATATACAAATAGTACCATCATTCCCATCTAAAGAAGAGACTATGTTTATATAAAAGAATTTAAATGAATTTTCAAACAAACACGTTGGCAATAAAGATGATGAAGTAACATTAGACGAAATTCCAGTCGCCGATTCATTCACAATATTCATGTTAAAGATGCAAAAGAAAATTGACAGCATTAAAGTTAAAAAAGGCATTGTGACTTAGGAAGAAAAAGTAACTGATGAAAAAGTTAAGACTGCTGTAACTAACGAAAAAACAGAAAAACCTGAAGAAGAAGGCAAAAGAACTAAAATAAAAGTAAAAATGACTCCCGAATAACTTTAAGCAGCTAAAGAAGAAAAAGAAGCCAGAAAACTAAAATAGTAATAAGAAATGCAAAAGCAATAGGAAGAAGAAAAACTCAAGAAAGCCTAAGAAAGAGCCGCTGAAAAAGCGGCGGAGAAAGCAGCTGCAGAAAAGTAAAAAGCAGAAGAAGCTGTCAAATAATAAAAAATAAAAGAGGTTGAAAAGAAAAAAGAAGCCGCAAAAATTGAAGATAAAAAATAAGAGGTTAAAGTCACAGAATAGAAACCCCAACCAAAGGAACATAAATAAGATAAGAACGTGATTGAATAGAAACCTAAAGAAGTTCAAAAACCGGTTTAACCAGTAGCTCCAACTAAACAAGTTTACTAAAATACTCATATTGCCCCGGCTGCTGTCATAGTTCCTGAAGCTGAGAAGAAATCTCTTTTGCCCGTATTTGTAAACTTAAAATTTACAGCTGAATCATTTACGCAATATTAGCCAAGTTTGTAATCATAGAAAGCTAAGGAAATCTAGAATTTATGTTAGCAAATTGATTAATAGTTTACATTGTTAGCACTTTATATTAATTAAATGAAGTTCAAGAAACCTAACATTTAAAATAGCTACATGTTAGCATTTTTAGTAGAGGTTTAGCACCTTGACGAGAAACTTTTGAACGAACTGAAAAACAACTTGAAATTGTTGATAGTCAACCTTAATTTTAAAACAAAATCAATCTACTTAAATTCTATATTACGTTAAATCCAAGTTACTGTTTAAAAATTAGTAAAGAATCACTAAAAATCATATAATCTTAACAACTGCCTTCAAATCCATGGAATGTAGATTGAAGATGAGCGTGTGAACATGGAATTATGGAACGGTAGAGAAGATTATTGTTTAGAGTTTTGCATTTAACTTTTGGGTGAAGAACTTGGGGAAACTGTTAGATCTATTTTGGACCAACTTTGAGGTATCATTTGTTTATTTATTTATATTTTCACAGTTTCATGAGGATGATATTTTATTTAATGAAGAAAGGAGCACAGAAGAATGTTTAGCGTTTAATATTCAGATATCGATTCTTAGTTTGTTTATTGCAATAGGAAAGTTGATAAATAAACACAATTCTTTTAAAGGTACTTTTTATTAGTTATCAATTACAATAATACTTCTATGAGTATTGAATACTTTAAGCCTTGATGAGTCGTGTGTTAAAAAATTAATCTGAACTAAGGAATGTTGATATTTACATAAAATTTCTCTCTATTTAACGTTTTGATCTTTATTATCAATTAAAAATATGATTATTAGGAAAAATTGAGTGAATGATACTATAGAGCCAACCAATGTTTCATTTTTAACAAAATTTAATAGGATTTTCAACGTTTTAAGTTAAACGAAAGTTAAAAGCAGCTAAACTTTAAAAAATTTTGTGGGGAATTGCATAATTTAAAACTAACAAAAAATCTTAGTACTCAATACTAATTTTCTGAGCCAGAGATTATTCTAAACTTAATTTTCATTGTGTTGTCATTGAGAATATGAAAACTCTTCAGTGTATGAAACTGACATACTTGCTGGTAGTTCGAAGTTAAATTGTGCCGGAACCGTGTAACTAAACTCGTGTTCGGAAAGAAATGAACTGAAGCTGAGAATGGAATCCAGCTCGTTACTTTGGAACTACTTTAGAAGTGTTTTCAAGTTATTATTTAATTGAATGTGGAACGGTTGACGAATAGTTGATAGTTTTTCAAGAATGTTCAGTTCATGTTGTATCAAGTTGTATGATTTCATGTGATGAAGCGGTAATTGAATTATGATTGAACAGTACCAGTTACATCACGATTTATTTTTAATAGTTTATAGGATTCCTTCAAATCTTGTTCATCTGAAAAGTACAATTATTTAAATTGATGTTATGAGATTATAAAATATCTAGCGATAGGAAAAGCTATATAAAATGAAAATATATTTCATTTTCATGTTTTCCAGTCCTTCTTAGTTTTTCAAGTTTACTATTTAAATAATATATAGAATATTGGTATATTTCATTAATTTTCTTCAAAATATAGTATCTTGCTACAATTGTCACATTCTACGTTATAATATCTTATTACATGTATAATTGAAATCACAAAGTTCCGTCTGAACAAAATCACAATAATGTTTTTCAAAACACAAATTAATTCCTTCATGAACAGATGTTACATGTAATATGTTATATTATTTAATATAGTATATACTTACTAATATTTATAATATATTCACTCGCAATCACTCTCTAATAAAAATCTAAATACGCACAGTCACTCGCTGAAGGAAGAATTCATCGAAACGCTCAAGCTCTCTGAGAACTCGCAGAGATACTCGTTTTGGAGCTGCGACTCGAATAGCTCCTGGCTCGGCTCTAGAATTATTTCGTTGTTCGAGTCCCGCTCAACCAGAGAATTCGACAGAGTGTACTTCTCGGATTCGCTTTCGACTACGGCCAAGATAAACATAAGGCGGCTTTGAATGCTAGCCTGGCGTTCGAGGCGAACTAATAGCTATTTGTAGTACATATATTGAAGTGGGGTTGAAATCTGAGAATTTAATCGCGTCGGCGGTAGGCAGCCGAACAATCTATAATTAAATTACTTTTGTATAAAATTGCGTTAAGTGTAAAATTGTTGTGTGACTTTTTAATATATAAACGTTTTACTGCGTGATGCGGTGGTGTTGTGTAATTCTAGGCGTATTATTTCAAATACCAAATTCTATAAATAGACTTGTTTTTTTTGCGGATCTTATTTCTGTAGAAAGTATTTATGACTTGAATATAAGCACGGACTTATGAACAACCATATTAGTCGTTTAATCCAAACTATCTAAATTAGATACATTTGTTTTTAATCCTCTTCGTGGAGCTTTTTGTTCTTACTACTAACTATTCTAACAGTTTTATATCACGATGGTGTTATCGATTGTGTATAATTTCAAATACCACTTTCTAAAAATAGAGATGTTATTATTATAAGTAAAACTAATATTATTTATATGTTATAGTATATACAGTATGTAGAAACTATATTCTAGATTATAATTTTGTATGGCAATATATTTAAAATACACAGAATCACTAACTGGACGAAAACTCCAGAAACGAGGTGGACAGGCTGGAGGGCAGCGTGAGGTACTCTCTGGTCTACTCTTCGTACTCGTAGCTCACCGATTGAAGCCGCTGCGCTCCCAGCTAGTACGGAGAGCTGTCGGAAGACGGAATCGAGACGCATTAATAATTCAGCAGCAATTGGTGCTGGCTGCATCTCTATTTGAACTGTCTCTCCAGCTGCTGTAACTAGTGGGACACGCTAAAGTAGGTCGCCATATTGAAGCGGTTGTGGCCGAAACAGTAATTGGCTTCGTTTGCCGCAAGTTGACATTTGGCTTTTAAAAGTATTGTTTGTATCCTGTGTTCTAATTTGAAACTAATTTGTATTCCACAATTTTATTAGAACAAGCGTCATCGCAACGCAATATTCACAAAATTTTAGTTTGACATATAAACTTTATTAAATAGTTATTTAACTTGTATATGCATTAGTCTGAAATGATTTATTTGACTTGAGAATATTACATCTAGAAGTATTCAGACTATGAAAATAATATACTGATGACAAGTTAAAAATACCATTCTATGTATTCAAAATTACAGTTTACATATAAACTGTACAAAATAGTTATTAAAATTCAAAATATTACCAATACATCGCTCATGATAAATATATTAGTTACATTTATTACATTTATATTGAGTTCTAAACGATGATGATTTAAAATATCTCATATCCAGTATTCAGATAAATGGAGTTCGTAACGTACTCAGCTTAGTAGCATATTAGATGTCAAGTGAACTAAATCAAATTTGAACTAATGATTTTCTTTATTCTTTTAAATGTCAACAATTCAATTTGATTAATTCCACAATTCCAAAAATGAAACCTATTTTATGTTATCATTCTAGTTATGCAAGCGAGAGAAAAAGAAAAGACATATGCACAACCCAGGACTTGAACCTGGAACCCCCTGATCCGTAGTCAGGTGCGCTATCCAATTACGCTAGTTGCGCCTGCGTACTATTTTCAGTTTGCATTTTGTATCGGCTGAAAAATTAATAACTTCAATTGTAGTAACTACATCGGTTAATGTTAAGTGACCAACTAACATTATTCAAGTGAAAAATTAATAAACATTATTTCATTATTTAGTAACTCGTTTAATTGCAGCCTCATAAATATCTTATCAAGATCTTAGTAAGATTAGAAATATTATATTCACTTGATTTATCATACATTCTTAATAAATAATATTCAATCAACTACAATCAGAACTATCATTGGTTGACTCCGGCGACCTCTTCTATTCAAACTGTCTTAATGATCACAGTGTCTTATATTATTAAAATTGTCAGATTACAGGACAGATAATTATAAGACGGCTTTATTCTTGGCAGCACCCAGCACACACAGAAACCGCTCCAACCCCACTCCAAACCATGGAAATCAGATAGGTCATCAAAATCCAGCTGCCCACCACCGGCCGCTCCGTCACCTTCTTGCTGCCAGGCACGCGGGCGCTCGTCAGACAGGACTTCTCGCTCATGATCGTGGACCTGAACCAACGCAAAGTGGCAATCAAAATAGACATGCCGTGCGCGTACTCGGGCCAGCCAGCCACATGCTACCAGGACCACTACTACGAGCTGAACGGCTCTCTCACCAAGATCAACCTCTCCACCCAGGTGGCCGAAGAAGTGCCGATCGACGTCGAGCTGAGTCCGGTCAGCTTCTTCGCCTTCGACAAGGTGCTGATGGTGCTGTCCAACGAAGACATGTTCTGCACCTACCTGGACACGATGGAGACCTCCTTCGTGTGCCGCTTCGTCTCGTCTCCGTATCTCTTCCAGTACAGCCCCACCGAGATGGCGGCCGTGCACGGCGGGAAGCTCCACGTGGCGAACCTGGAGAACCACGAGGTGGCGCAGAAGGACCTGGCCCTCCACGAGGCCTTCAGCATCCGATGCGGCGAGAGCGACTTCATCCAGGTCACGGACAACGTGGAGCTGGGCGCCTTCTCCTTCGCCTCCAAGTCCAGCTACAGGCAGGCGAAGCCCTACTTCAACCAGCAGTACCTCATCCTGGCGGACCAGAACGGGCTGCTGGAGGTGCTGCAGTCTCCCACCTTCGCCCAGACCACGCAGTTCAGCAACAACCTGCGCTTCTCCAGGCAGGTGATGGCTCCGTAGTAAACCAAGAAGGAGGAGAA
This sequence comes from Hexamita inflata, assembly GCA_963988835.1. Classification (NCBI taxonomy): domain Eukaryota; phylum Fornicata; order Diplomonadida; family Hexamitidae; genus Hexamita; species Hexamita inflata. The sequence continues at coordinate 122,092 of CAXDID010001241.1, forward strand.
AGAGGTAACTTCCAAAGACATCTATCTGAAGAACCTGAACTCGATCATCTCCTGGATCAACATCGTCAAGGCGCACGCTCAGAAGCAAGCTGAAGCCGGAATGGATGAAAATAGTAAGTAAGAGCTCTTATCTTTGATGTCTACGATTGGAATTAAGCCGAAAACTGAAGCTCAATTAAAGGAAATGAATTTGCAGTTGAAGTTAAAAGATGCTGAGATTGAACAGTGCAATGCTCAAATCTCTCAGAATGCTAAAAACAGCGAGGTAATAAATCAGTAGTTAAAACACAACATGAACCTCAAAAATCAGATTTAGAACGAATCCATGCTTGAGCTGACCGAATTCGCCGATTTAACGGACAAAATCGAATAATTGGAGCAAGAAGAACTTAAAAACCAGGCTGAACTTAAATTAAAAGAAGCGCAGATCAAATAACTGTACGAAGAATTCGACAGAAAATCAGCACAAAGCGAATAACACTAAAAAGAAGTTATTCAATTCGTAAACCACAAAATAAAAGAAACGGAACAAAAACAAGAAATAAAACTGAACCCAATTCAGAGCGAAAAAAGTTTGGCTAAGAACTTCCACCACAGAGGACTCACGATGCAAGACAGAATCGCACTGTTCTCAAAAACAACGTTAAAGTGAGGGATTGTTAAATTTTTAGAAAAAAGATATTCTTTTATTATATTTTTGATGCGTTTTCAAAAAATACTTATTCAAAAACATTAATTAAAATAAATAATGATCACTAATAACGTTAGAAAAATACATTTAATCCAAATATCTGATATTATCCTTATTCTAGATCTCTGATTCTCATATATGTAATGTGAAATAAGATATGTTTAATAAAGTTTCTTTATTAAAAGAATACACAAGTTGAACACAAAGTTTATAAAAGTTTTATTAAAAGTGTAATAAACACACTAATAAATTATTAGAAATAATTTACAACCACTTCCAATCTTATTCTTATGTAATCAAAAACCCCATAGGTGCCAGAAACGCTTTCAGAATACGATAATACTATGATTAAAAGGTATAAGTATTAAATTAAAAACGGTGAACTTAGAATTGCTAGAAGCGAAGTAGTATAAAGCTTAGACTTCATACAATTTTTAAACATTAAAAAATTAGTACTCGGAGCGTGCGAGAATATAATCCCAAAGTTATAAAGTCAGACAATTAAATAATTATAAATATATGAGTGTGATATTTTTAGTGTTAAAGATTTTCAACTAGAAAACCTCGAAGTTTTAGATATAACAAACATGTATGGAAATTAAAAACCCAATAAGCTGACGACAGAAATAGCTAAGTTTAAAAAACTGAAAGCACTACATCTACATCTATCAATTGATATACCTCCACTTTCGTAGCTCATAAATATCACAAAACTAGTGTTAAAATTTTGTAAATTGCATAGTACTACAGTTTTAAAGCCACTGTCAAACTTAAAAGAACTATATATGTGTGACAGTTAATTAATTGACATAACAACACTTTAATATTTGACTAAGCTAAGCAACTTAACTTTAATATGTTCCTTGGTTAACATAGACACTTTACGACCACTTGTAAATTTATAACAACTTATTATAACAAAAAACTAAATAATTTATATTGAACCCATTCTAGAATTTAAAAAGTTAACTTGGCTAAATGCAGACTAAAATAAACTAATAGATGTTTAAACCATCAGCCTTCATTCAAATATCAAGAATTTTACAGCATAATACGTTCAAAATTAATATCCTCCAACCTAATAAGAAATAAAAGCTGCCAATATGATGACAGACATATAAAAACAGATTACTATTCTAAGAAAAATCCGTTAGCAGTGCAAGAACTTTAAATAAAAATAATAACGAAACGTCTTTAGACTAAAAATAAAATAAAGTGTACAAAAGCTATTCAAAATATAAGTATCATTCGTAGCAAAAGCCGCATCTCTCTTTTAATAACTGAATAATTTTGATCAGTGAATCAATCTGAATTTTAACATATTTTTAGTGTTATTTATATTAAATCATTTTTTATAAACCATTAAAAAGTACAGTTTCCAATAGTTAAATGAAAAGATATTAACTGATTGTTCGTTCCAAACATACCTGGAGTCAAAAGTTGTATTGTGTCCATTTAGTACGAAGTGAAAAAATATGACCTGATCGTTTTACTTGAAAGAACCACTTATATTTAATAGTATGTGATAATAAATCCTTTTAAATTAATCTTAACACTTTGAGAACTGGAGCTATATTTTGTAATTTAAATAAGAACCCTAGAGTACTAGTTTATATCAATATACTTATATAAGACTTGACATGATAAATAGAGGCCGCTTATCGCAGTTGTACTATAATTTAAGTATGTGATATTGTGTAGTTCAATTATTTCTTCTAAGCGTATAATGTAATTGATATTATATAGTGCTTATTATTTTGTGTGTTCATTGTAGAAATATTATTATTTAACGTCTCAGCAATTTGCAATATTGTATAATATTGTGATATTTTTTAGTAACTTAGAAGTTCGTTTTTATATTCATACATTTCATTTTATCTGAATCTTCAAATTTTCTTATCTCGTTCTAGTTCTCAAAGTGTTAAGTGTTGTGACTCGTTTTAGCTTCCACTTTTTAAAAAATTGCAATTGGATTTGAAATATATTTTTAGTATAAGATTCACTTCAGACTATTAAATCAAAATGAGCAATATAATTAATTTAATATTCTCTTTTCTCCTTCTAAAGAATATTTTGAGTTCAATTAAAACGTCATTGAGAAAACGAGAAATCGTCAGTGAATGAAACGGACATGCTCAGCGGGAGGTCGAATTTCTGTTCGTGAATAAAGTAACTGTAATCGTGCTCAGAGAGAAACGAGCTGAAACTTTGAATTGAATCCAGTTCATTCGTTTGTAAAAACGTGTTCGCGTTAATTTTTATTTAATTGTGGAACGGGTTGCGAATTGTTGACTGTTTTTCAAGAATGGTTAGTTCAAACAGCATCATGTTATATGATTTCATGTGATGAAGTGGTAAATTATAACATAAAAATTAATACTCGCAGTATTTACATTTAATTGTTTATAAGAAGTTTATAGATTTCGAATCTGAACCTATGAATCAATTGATTGTCCCAAAAATATATTGGCTTTTGGTACAGTTAATAGATATGATACAGTTCAGTTAATTTATGTGTTAATTCTACATTATACCAGAAACAATCAGAAACATTTTAAATAATGTTTTCATACGTTCGTTGATTAATATAGAAATCAAAAATAGAGCACGTATTCTGAACAAAATCACAAAAATGTTTTCAAAAATATACTACATAACCTCGAATTGAGACACCCACCCCCTTTCACTTACAGACACCCGAAGTGCTCAGATACAGACACCTTCGACTTTTTATATGTGAAGGTGTCTATAACTGAACTACAAAAGGGGTTGTAAGTGAATCGAACATTGTAAATCTCTTTTGTATTTACTAATTTTTTTGAGCTTTTGAACTTTGTATGACCATATATATAAATTATATGCTACTTAATCTTCTATATAGTGGTAATTTATGCAAATTTGATCAAGAAACTAGAAATTTGATAAAATTTTCAGAATATTTTTGGAAAAGGTGTCTGTAACTGAAATGGAAAACCAAATCTGACACAGAAAATATACCAAACTGGGCCAGATTTGCTCTCACTTATAGACACCCTGGCCATTTTTGAAAACTGCTCGGGTGTCTGTATTCGAACAAGGGTGGTTCAATTCGAGGTTATGTAGTATCAAAATATTTTTTAAATTCATTCCTTCGTGAAAAGATATACATGTTATATTTTTATTATTTAAAATAGATGAGGTTTGATATTTAGTTTGGATTAGTTTGGATTAGGAATTTTTTGTGTAATTACGTGTTGATAGCCATGATTAATGATATAACGATGGAATGATTGAATTGAGCCTTACTGATGATAAGGTTACAATTAAGTGAGTCATTTTATATTCTTACTTTATAATTAGGATCAATAATAGCATCCAAATTGCTGTTGGCATGTTTTCCAGTTACCTTCTTAGTTTTTCAAGTTTACAATTTAAATATTATATAGAATATTGGTATATTTCATTAATTTTCTTCAAAATATAGTATCTTGTTACAATTGTCACATTTTAAGTATAATATCTTATTACCTGTATAATTAAAATCATCTAATATTTATAATATATTCACTCGCAATCACTCTCTAATAAAAATCAAAATACGCACAGTCACTCGCTGAAGGAAGAATTCATCGAAACGCTCAGGCTCTCTGAGAACTCGCAGAGGTACTCGTTTTGGAGCTGCGACTCGAATAGCTCCTGGCTCGGCTCTAGAATTATTTCGTTGTTCGAGTCCCGCTCAACCAGAGAATTCGACAGAGTGTACTTCTCGGACTCGCTTTCGACTATGGCCAAGATAAACATAAGGCGGCTTTGAATGCTTGCCTGGCGTTCGAGGCGAACTAATAGTTGTTTGTAGTACATATATTGAAGTGGGGTTGGAATCTGAATATTTAATCACTTCGGTGGTAGACAACCGAACAATCTATAATTAAATTACTTTTGTATAAAATTCCGTTTAGTGTAAAATTGTTGTGTGACTTTCTAATACATAAACGTTCTACTGCGTGATGCGGCAGTGTTGTGTAATTATAGGCGTATTATTTCAAATACCAAATTCTATAAATAGACTTGTTTTATTTTGCGGATCTTAACTCCACAGAAAGTATTTATGACTTAAATGTAAGCACGGACTTATGAACAACCATGTTAGTCGTTTAATCCAAACTATCTAAATTATATGCATTTGTTTTTAATCCTCTTTGAGGAGCTTTTTGTTAGTGTTACTTTCTCTAACAGTTTTATTTCACAGATGTAATCGATTGTGTATAATTTCAAATACCACATTCTAAAAATAGACATGTTGTTATTATAAGTAATATCAATATTATTTATATCTTATAGTATTGACGGTATGTATAATCCATATTATAGCTTGTAATTTTGTCTTGAATTTATTTAAAATACACAGAATCACTAACTGGACGAAAACTCCAGAAACGAGGTGGACAGGCTGGAAGGCAGCGTGAAGTACTCTTTGGTCTGTTCTTCGTACTCGTAGCTCACCGATTGAAGCCGCTGCGCTCCCAGCAAGTACGGAGAGCTGTCGGAAGACGGAATCGAGACGCATTAATAATTCAGCAGCAACTAGTGCTGGATGCATCTCTATTTGAACTGTCTCTCCAGCTGCTGCAGCTAGTGGGACACGCTAAAGTAGGACGCCATATTGAAGCGGGTGTGGCCGAAACAGTAATTGGCTTCGTTTGCCGCAAGTTGACATTTGGCTTTTAAAAGTATTGTTTGTATCCTGTGTTCTAATTTGAAACTAATTTGTATTCCTCAATTTTATTAGAACAAGCGTCATCGCAACGCAATATTCACAAAATTTTAGTTTGACATAAACTGAACAAAATTGATTTTCAAAATTGTTTAAAATTTTGCTTTTTAATAAGTATACTCAAGTTATTACATGTATTTTAAATTTATATATGTTAAAGGATTTATTAAACTGTGAATATTTCATTCCCAGTATTCAGATAAATGGAGATCGAAGTGGATGAATTAAAAATACAACTTAAAAAACATACTGATTTCAAATATTTTTCTAAAAATAGTATTTATTAATTTCGGGGTACACTTTGTTACACTTACTATTGAAAGAGTAGGCTATAATATTAAGCGTGCAGTGTAGAGAATATAAGTTTTATCTTGTAATTTTATAATTCACATACATTCACTAACTTTAAGAAAACTCTAGAAACGAGACCGACAGACTTGATGGTAAAGTGAAATACTCTTAAGTGTACACATCATACTCGTAGCTTAAAGATTAAAGTGAATTCAATTCTAATGAGTAGATAGAATCGTCCTAAAATATGATTGAACTGCATTTTAATTGTAATATCTATTTATGTTAACAACATCTATGTTCGTATTATCTTTCAAGTTGCTGTAACTTATAGGACAAAGTGTAGTAAGAAGACATTGAAGCGGTTGTCGCCAAAAATATTATTGAATTCATTTATTCCAAATTGTATAAATATAATGTTTGTATCATATATGCTATATTTCTAAATATATACTGTCTAAATATATACTGTAAAAACTATAAACTCTGGTAACTCTGTTGCAAATGATAATAAATGCATTTCGCCGTTTGTGTGTTATTTATGTGTGTTATGTACATAATACCATATATACCCATATTATTATTAAACAACTCTTGTTCATTGAATATACATGAATAATTTCATCGTTCAATCATTTTCTTTTAAAATGATAAATATTGATAATTTATCTAGAATTTGATTAATTCCACAATTCCAAAAATGAAACATCCTATTTTATGTTTTCATTCTAGTTACGCAGGCGAGAGAAAAAGAAAAACATATGCACAACCCAGGACTTGAACCTGGAACCCCCTGATCCGTAGTCAGGTGCGCTATCCAATTACGCTAGTTGCGCCTGCGTACTATTTTCAGTTTGCTTTTTGTATCGGCTAAAAGATTAATAGCTTCAATTGTAGTAACTAATGACATCGGTTAGTGTCTTAGTAAGATTAGAAATATTATATTCACTTGATTTATCATACTACAAGTTCTAGTTTATACCACATGTCCCTTTTTACTTATAACATGTGTGTGACTTTTTTATAACACATGTCATGATTCACATGTGTATACACCTACCTGATAAAATAGTTAGCCTTTATTGTCAGTTGTGTTGTAATAACCAATATAATAACATAATATAACAAAATTGAAATATAGATTTAAATAATAAAATCGATCTTCTTCAAATTTATAAATAATATAGTAATTATAGTTGCTTTACACAAATAAATACATTTAGAATGAAGAAATATGGTATTATAGCCGTACTATTATATTAATTGATAAGCAAAACCATACATTTCATGAATTTTGATGTGGATAACTTGCAATAATCAGTAATATTATTATAATAGAGTTATTTTCATAATTTCTTTGTTTCAAGGGTTGCACCTATCCTTTCACTTGTATTTCAACCGACTATCCAACTCGGCTATGACAGTAGTGTGATTTTTTGATTCACACTAAGATACAAAAGATACATGTGTTATAAAATAGTCCAAAGAAAGTTCTCACTTATGGCACATGTCCAAAAGTGCCAAAATGAGTTCATGTGTTATAAACAAAAAGGGACATGTGGTATAAACTAGAACTTGTAGTACATTCTCAATAAATAATCTTTAATCAACTACAATCAGAACTATCATTGGTTGACTCTGGCAACCTCTTCTACACATACTGTCTAAATGAGCCCAATGTCTTAAATTATTAAAATTGTCAGATTACAGGACAGATAATTATAAGACGGCTTTATTATCGGCCGCACACAGCACACACAGAAGCCGCTCCAACCCCACTCCAAACCATGGAAATCAGATAGGTCATCAAAATCCAGCTGCCCACCACCGGCCGCTCCGTCACCTTCTTGCTGCCAGGCACGCGGGCGCTCGTCAGACAGGACTTTTCGCTCATGATCGTGGACCTGAACCAGCGCAAAGTGGCCACCAAGATAGACATGCCGTGCGCGTACTCGGGCCAGCCGGCCACGTGCTACCAGGATCACTACTACGAGCTGAACGGCTCGCTCACCAAGATCAACCTCTCCACCCAGGTGGCCGAAGAAGTGCCGATCGACGTCGAGCTGAGCCCGGTCAGCTTCTTCGCCTTCGACAAGGTGCTGATGGTGCTGTCCAACGAAGACCTGTTCTGCACCTACCTGGACACGATGGAGACCTCCTTCGTGTGCCGCTTCGTCTCGTCTCCGTATCTCTTCCAGTACAGCCCGACCGAGATGGCGGCCGTGCACGGCGGGAAGCTCCACGTGGCGAACCTGGAGAACCACGAGGTTGCGCAGAAGGACCTGGCCCTCCACGAGGCCTTCAGCATCCGATGCGGCGAGAGCGACTTCATCCAGGTCACGGACAACGTGGAGCTCGGCGCCTTCTCCTTCGCCTCCAAGTCCAGCTACAGGCAGGCGAAGCCCTACTTCAACCAGCAGTACCTCATCCTGGCGGACCAGAACGGGCTGCTGGAGGTGTTGCAGTCTCCCACCTTCGCCCAGACCACGCAGTTCAGCAACAACCTGCGCTTCTCCAGACAGGTGATGGCTCCGTAGTAATCCAAGAAGGAGGAGAAAGAAGTCACTTCAAAAGATATCTATCTGAAGAACCTGAACTCGATCATCTCCTGGATCAACATCGTCAAGGCGCACGCTCAGAAGTAAACAGCTGAGAACATAGTAATGGACCAAAACTCATAAGACGAATTACTTAATCTAATGGCCATAGTTGGTGTGAGCCACCCGTAGAAAACGGCCGAAATTGAAGAAATGTAAAAGCTCCTCGAGCAAAAGGAAAACACTTTAACCGATTTGTACGCGAGCTGCTTGGACATGGGAAATTCAAACGAACTCCCGAATCTACTCACTCAGTAAAAACAACTCGACAGTGAACTTTAAACAATTAAAGCGCAAAAAGAAAAGAGAAAAGAGGAATTCGCGCGCAAAATCACCGAATTGGAAAACGTAAAAGCTAAATCGGAGAGGGAACTGAAAGCGAAAAACGCAGAAATCAACAAACTGAACGAATTCATAAAAGTAAAGAAGGAAAAGGAGCAGAAAATAGCCGAAATGAGCATTTAACCTAAATAAACGGAAACTGAAAAAAGCAAAAAGAAATGGTACCACTACAAAGCACCCAGCTTCTTACAAAGAGCCAGAATGTACAAAGAAACTAACGCAAGACTCGCACAACAGGACACGTTCTAGGTTAAACTCAACCCAGTACAAAGCGAAAAGAGCATCGCTAAGAACTTCCACCACAGAGGACTCTCCATGCAAGACAGAATCGCACTGTTCTCGAAAACAACGGTAAAGTGAGGGATTGTTAAAAGAGTTATTAGAAAAAAGTTATTCTTTTGTTTTACCATTAGGAATACTTGAAGTACTACTTAAAACATATATATCTCACTCTTTTGGTACATCTCAAAAACATCCACTCAATAATCGATTACTTCAATCACAGGAACATTTTAAAATGATATTTTTTATTTTAATGCGTTCTTTACTTCTGTAACTGGACTCTATATTTTTAGTGTTAATTTTTTGAGATGTCATCAAATTATATCAATTCAGAAATGATAGTATTGTTTTAAACTTTATCGTGTTATTACTGTAAATATTTATATAACATTATTACATGCTAGGTTATTAACTTTTCAGAGATGATGGGTGTGGATGTTACAGCTACTGTATACTTATTCTTATTAAAATATAATGACTCACTTAACTGTAACCTTATCATCAGTACTAAGGCTCAATTCAATCATTCCATCTTCATCTCATAAATCATGACAATCCACAAATCCAAACTTAGTTACACATAACGTTACCTCAAACTAATCTCAACATCATACCTCATCTTCTAGGATTGTCACTCTGAATAGACTCCTCAGACAACCTAAGTTAGTTCGGCACTTGAACTAACATTGTTGACCTCTTATCTTTGTAACAATCTTTGGGATGGCTGGTATGAATCTTGGGACTAGCGTATCAGCAGCAACGCGTAGTGCTTCTAAGTTTAGAGCGAGGAACAATGTCATAACTCTTTAATCAGTTTCTTCCTGTTCATGCTCATTTACTCTTGAAAGCGAAATCTCTGCAATATATTAACTGCATAAAATCTGTGTTTGTGTTTTGTTGTTTTACATAGTAAGTTCCATACGGACTTCTTCCTGTATTACAGAGAGTGAAAGCAGGATTTCGTTCTAATTTATATAAAAATTGACTTATTCTCTCTATGTGGGGCTGATACCACTTATGGTATCAACGGCTGGGCAGGTATATCCGGCTTTCGTTTCGGCTTTTATTTCTTAGGCTTCTTCGATTTCGGTTTTACCTTTTCTGACTTTTTCTGAGTCGTCGCTTGTACATTTGGTTACGTCGTCTACCTTACTGTGTTGGCTAAGTATTCATTAATTGCGTGTGGATTTTTCTTCGGAATACGTCACCTTATTCTTATTAAAATATATTCATTAAGGTGTAGTATTTATTGCAAAACATTAATATAAATAAATCACGTTAAAAATACATTTAATCCAAATATCTGTTACTGCTCTTATCCCAGATCTCTGCTGATTCCTATATATGTAATGTAAAATAAGATATGTTTAATAAAGTTTCTTTATTAAATGAATACACAAGTTGAACACAAAGTTTATAAAAGTTTTATTAAAAGTGTAATAAACACACTAATAAATTATTAGTAATAATTTACAACCACTTCCAATCTTATTCTTATGTAATCAAAAACCTCATAGGTGCCAGAAACGCTTTCAGAATACGATAATACTATGATTAAAAGGTATAAATATTAAATTAAAGACGGTGAACTTAGAATTGCTAGAAGCGAAGTAGTATAAAGCTTAGACTTCATACAATTTTTAAACATTAAAAAATTAGTACTCGGAGCGTGCGAGAATATAATCCCAAAGTTATAAAGTCAAACAATTAAATAATTATAAATATATGAGTGTGATATTTTTAGTGTTAAAGATTTTCAACTAGAAAACCTCGAAGTTTTAGATATAACAAACATGTATGGAAATTAAAAACCAAATAAGCTGACGACAGAAATAGCTAAGTTTAAAAAACTGAAAGCACTACATCTACATCTATCAATTGATATACCTCCACTTTCGTAGCTCATAAATATCACAAAACTAGTGTTAAAATTTTGTGATTTACATAATACTACATTTTTAAAGCCACTGTTAAACTTAAAAGAACTATATTTGTGTGACAGTTAATTAATTGACATAACAACACTTTAATATTTGACTAAGCTAAGCAACTTAACTTTAATATGTTCCTTGGTTAACATAGACACTTTACGACCACTTGTAAATTTATAACAACTTATTATAACAAAAAACTAAATAATTTATATTGAACCCATTCTAGAATTTAAAAAGTTAACTTGGCTAAATGCAGACTAAAATAAACTAATAGATGTTTAAACCATCAGCCTTCATTCAAATATCAAGAATTTTACAGCATAATACGTTCAAAATTAATATCCTCCAACCTAATAAGAAATAAAAACAGCCAATATGATGACAGACATATAAAAACAGATTACAAATCTAAGAAAAATCCGTTAGCAGTGCAAGAACTTCAAATAAAAATAATAACGAAACGTCTTTAGACAAAAAATAAAATAAAGTGTACAAAAGCTATTCAAAATATAAGTATCATTCGTAGCAAAAGCCGCATCTCTCTTTTAATAACTGAATAATTTTGATCAGTGTGATTGAATCAATCTGAATTTTAACATATGTTTTAATGCTATTTATATTAAATTTATTTATGTGAAGAAATAAGATAACGTGTGATGGATGAAATAAGTATGATACAATGACTATTGTAAGGATAATCGAATACTAGAATAGTTGACTATATTAAAATAGCCCCGGAAGAAGTCAAGTTAGAACTTTTGAAATTTAATTTTATCATAAAATTCATTTATAGCTACTTTTAAGAATATATGTAAATTCCGCGCCAAAAGTTATCCCAAAAAATGAAATATTAACCGAACACTGAAAATATACTCATTGTTAAAAGCAATATCAAGGGAAAAGAGGCTATAAATACTAAAATTAGTATTCTTAATAAATTGATATATTTCTTAATAATTGGTAAAACTACTTTAATTAAGAAATCGGAAAACTTAATCATGATTTGACTTCAGTTACAACCAATAAAATAATGTAATCTTAAGATTAATTTATAACAAATGAGGATACTTTTCCATCATAATTCAAAGATCGTTAATCAAGTAAATAATAATCTACATAATTTGATAGAAACAGCATGCTTTTGGTAATTACACATAATTTTTTCACGTAATATGTCAATATGGATCAGATATAGTTCAAATATCCAAGGTCAATCTAAGTTATATTGTTTCTGAGACATAAAGTTGATAATTAGAAATATCGAATTAGAAATTAAGAATAAATTTGCTCACATCGGTTCGCTAGCCGATTTGTTAACTTAATTCGTGAACCTAACTAACAAAGATATTTATCACAAGAGAACACTCACTGGGGCGATTTACTTAGTATCTAAAATTATATAAATAGGAAACTGTCAACTTATGAATGTGGAGAGAAAGCTCAACAATCCTAATATTTAAGAGTAGTCATCTAATATTAATAAAGATTACTTTATTTCGACATGTAGACAAAACTTACTTTCAAATTAAAAAATGTTGACAAAAGTTAATTTGAGGATCATACAAACTATGATAAGTCGTAGGTGGCGGCATTAATAGGAATCGTTTCTAGTAATGATAATCTTATAGTGATCATAGGGAAAAGCTGCTTAAATGTTGTAATTTTTGAAAAAGTTTACAGTATTTATACATATAATTAAAACGCTTGCAGGTCTAAATTAATTGATACCATATTTGTATGACACAAGTGTAACTATAAGCTTTACGAGTTTCAAAGCTATACTATATTGTCATCTAATATGACTTTTAAAAATACATTGGGATATAGCAATATTTCAAACAGTAATCTATGTGCGGGGCTGGAGTTTGCTAAAATATATTCAATGACAACGAACAATAATTTAATTGTAGTAGAATGGATATGTTTCTTTTACTTTTGAGTTCGTTAATTTTGATGTTCCCGTTTGAGTGAGACGATTAAAAGAGTATTTATTTTCTTTTATTAATATATTAATGCTAATTTCCCCATATTTTATTATTTTCTAGATTTTAACACATTTTTTATCCGGACAATTTTTATATAATCTTGTGTAATGACTCAGAGTAAAGATAGAATTATTGTGTACAAATTTAATGTATATTATGCATTATTATTTTGTAAAACGAAATATTGTAAAGTTACAGCTCATCTAAGGTTCAGAAACAAGAATAATTATTTAATAATTATCTGCTATTTTAGAATAATATGATGTTTCCTATGTATTGATACATATTTTAGAATTCATATGTACTATATAGTATGATTATAATATTGTTTTTTCTGAATAGTTATTATTGTTCAATAAAAATGAAATATTTGTTTCATTTTATCACTTTTGAAAATAGAGTGGAATTAATATATTTAAGATAAATATATTGTTACTCATAAAGAGGTACACAATAATAAGTTACTAAAGTTTACCATAGTAATATTTCAATAATATTTTACAGTTACATTTTGTAAAGTACTGTATTATAATACTATGAAGATAGCACCCAAGTTATATCCTGCGATAATGTAATTATCGTATCGTAACTGTTATAATAATTGAATGAAAAGCTTAGTGAAGATATATAGCTAAACATAAAAATTCATATTTTTGACAAGTAGTGTAATTTGATCTACAGATAACGCATTTACAAAAGATTAAAAAAATAATCATTCTGTATTGTTAGATAATATATTAACACTAAATCAATTTGGGTACTAGCATGATTAATGAAATAATTAAGATAAGTAGTTAAACCAAAGCATATCAAAGTTGAGAAATAAATGTCTTCAAGCAAAAATATAATAATTGTATATGATATAGACCATAAGTAATAACAAAATTAATTTTCATTTCAATATTCCAAAATTTCAATTTTGTTCCGGGGCTATATATTAAATTTTCTGTTAACGATACGTAAGTATCAAAATCACACATAAAGCTGTATTATATATTGTATTTTAAGTGACTCACTTTGTGAGTTTAATTTATATTTGAAAATAATACAATATAGTACAATATAGTACAATATAGTACAAAAGTATTAAAAATACGAATTTATATTTTAAATCATAGGATCGTGAAGCATTTCTATTTTAATTTCATGTTATTTATAATTACTAATTGCAATATACTGATATTATAAACATATTATCATCAATATTCTATTATTATATATAATATTCTATCATTACAAAATAAAAATATAAAACTTTTGTTAGTAATAGATAATAATTTAATTTAATGTAAAGTAAAAGATTGATTTTGCTTATTTATATTATCATTCCATATTATTTGATCATTTATATATCCACTTTAAATGATACTAATACTTGTTTTATCAACTATTCCTTTTGATGCAGAAGGTCGCGAAATCTACACATGTTACACTTACAACACGTTAGTTGAGTATCGTCCGAATATAAAACAACTTCTTATCTTTTTGGAACCAAATAATAACAGTGCTTGTGATATTTTCCCAGCAGGAGTAAACATCAATGTTACCATTGGCAACACCGACTTTGCTAATACGGTTCCACTTCCGGTTTACCTTCCGTATTCCTACACCATCAGCAACTTTGGTTATCAGAACACTACTAAAATAGCTGTGGAAGGTTTCTCTCTTCTTGTTGATGGATCTGGTGAAGAGATCTCAATAGACTATTTACTTGTCGAAGTATATTCTTACTCAGAAATAACCAGCATCGAGATTTTAGAAATGCAAACTATAATTTCATCTCTCTCTGAGTGCTTCTACGCAGATATGCCAATGTTGGTGAATAAGGACTTGCTTTAAATTACGATGAATGCAACTGGCCTATGCAGAATCTAGATTAGTTCATTGCTTTCCCTATAAATGACGATTGAGGGAAAGTAATTTAGCTTTGACCTCACACAAGCTTCATTAGTAGATTTAAAAACAAATTACAAGCATAACTTAAAATTTAATATATTATTGCATCCTGGAATTACTAATTCTTTTGCTTTCACATCAGAGAAACCTGATATTTCAGCGTCTGCTTATTTATTAACCGAACAAAGTGGGGTTTAAACTCGTATAGATTTGTAGTTGTCGTCTTCAAAATATGATACAATTCAAAACTTCTACTCATAATTGTTGATGACATAAAATAATAAGTCTTACACATTTACGTTGATACCGAAAATGCCTTCTATTATTTCATTACGAGCCAAATTATCTGCAACGGGATAAGTTTATAATAGGTTAATTTTGCGTATTGTAATGTATGTAGGCTCCTCTTCATACACCTTCGAGTATTTGACTTCAAAGTATAATCCGTACATGATTCACTATTAATTTTCTTGCAACGATATGCCTTCAAACTAGTTGTAGCAGTGTAACGAGTTTTACGAGCTTGCTGCTGCTTCATTATCAGGTAGAATTACCGTTTCGGCGTTATTTTATCTGGATGATTAGATATTAGTTGTGTAGCATGACAATCTTCAGTTCACTCCTTAATATTTCGAGCGTGTGTATTTCGAGTTAAAGTCCGCAGCTTAAGTGTGCTTACACATATAGGAAACTCGTCATCTTTAAACCGCGCAGACTAATTTCACGTTTAACATAATTAGTTCTGTCAATTTCAGCTCAAAGGGCGTGTTCACCTTCACAGCTCCATATAACAGTGTTCAAATTTGTTTTAACAGCAAATATCTCAGGGAAGCTGTTGAATCCGAGTTCATTTGCTTATTAACTATTTAATAGTAAGTAACTGTTACGCACGTTTTCAGCGAGGTGAAGAGAACAGATGAAAACAAAGTTACTTTAACGAGCACAGTTCTGGTTTCGTTTTTCTCGGTTATCGTTTTCGTCTTCTTCGTTTTACAGTTGATTAAATTCTAAAAGCAGTTGAAACTGCTCAAGAAGAAGAAACAGTGAGGTATCTGTGGAGTATATTATGTATTAATTTGATCAAAATTATTATAGATGAATTCTCTATATTTTCAGCTAAATCTGTATAACTTGGGCTAAAACTAATAGCTCATTGGAAATCAATAACAAATACGATCAAATATGCTAAGTTGAAATAACATTAACCATGTCCATCATTAATTACTAAATAATAAGATAATTTAATACCTTTGGAGGTTTTAAATTATATTATTGTTAATAAGTATTATCACTATAAAATTTGACTCACTAATACACTTAAAGATTTTGTATCATACTCATTTAATTACTACATAATAAGTCCATAGAATTTGATTACGCTGTAATTTATAGAAATAATTCGTCTAAGCGCTGTGAATTAATTTTAGCTGATTGTATAGAGTTGCGTATTAGATTAGAGCATTC
Organism: Hexamita inflata; assembly: GCA_963988835.1. Taxonomy (NCBI): domain Eukaryota; phylum Fornicata; order Diplomonadida; family Hexamitidae; genus Hexamita; species Hexamita inflata. The sequence goes on from CAXDID010001241.1 coordinate 138,327, forward strand.
TAATAAATCAATATCAATATCAACATTTACAATGAACTTATAGAAAATTTGTTTTAATTTGTTTGGGTTATATTCAAATGTGTCATTTACAATATTAGATATTTATTAAAGTGTTGGGGCGGGAGAAGATGTATCTTTACCTTTATTATTTAATGGTTTAATACAATTTTCAATAGTGCAAGTCGCAAGCTTTGGAGCAACTAATTTCGAAAAAGTAACTTACTTTGGAGAAATTGATACACGATTTGGTTATATTAACTTCATTGACTTCCTCATTAACGTGTATGATCTTTTCATATTAGGGAGTGAAAGTTTACAAGAAGATATTGACTACAAATTATTTAATGCATATGTGAAATATTTTTAATCTGAAATAATGTACAAAATTCAAATTTGAATAGTTATTTATTTCGTCTAGTCTTTTCAATTTTCTTATATAGTGGGTAAGAATAATAAAAAATTAAACTATTCAAAAAATACGTCAGATTATTCAGATTTCTGATAATTTGCTTTGCTTTGGTATCATTTAAATTCAAGGTAAATTCAAACTATTGTGAATATAAATGGTATCATTTGAATCTTAAACTTTTAACATTTCTAAAAAATTTCATTGAGACTTTCAAAAGCCTCTCACACACCAGCTTATTATTATTTATATTTTTGGAAATTCATAATTTCGGAATATTGCCGGTGGTGGACTTAACTATTTCCTTAGTTGAAAAACGACCCGAAAACCTCTTAAATTAAAAATCTCTAATATATGAAGACATCACTCTGTAAATTACGTCTATACACATGTCATCGAGTGAAGTTTGGGACCAACTCATGACTTTTTGTTATAATATTATATTGTTTATATATAAATATGACCGCAGGCTAAAATCCACTCCAATTTTTAATGATGGAAACCAAAATTATTTTGTTACATAGAAAGCTAAAATAATATTAAAACTAGAATTATACATATAAACAGTTTTATCAGGTACACTAATGAAATCAACTGCGTAACTAGGATAAATGACAACTATTTTAAAGACATTGCAAATTATTTTAATGTCAAACTCTTTATAAATCTGCAATAATTAATCATAAGTTCGTATAAATTCATTGACGAGGGTACAGTTCACGAGTGATATAATTGTAATAACACCTATTTAGCTGCACATAAAGCAGCGTGAAAATAGAAAATCTGCCTTAGCCGAATCCATACAAATATAAAGGGTAACAATAAACTGAAATAGGGCACTTCTCTTTTTATATACCTATTTAGAAATATTATATCACTGTGGAATGTTTCGGTAGTTCCGTCCTAAATAATTAAAAAATATTAAAAATATTTTATTAGAAATTAAATAAATTGAAATAATACTAATTACTAATCAGTGATTTTAATATTTTATTATAATAGTAATATTTATTTTCTGTTTCAGAAATATACCTAAATAAAAATATTGCTATTTAAAAAATAGATATGGAAATAATTCTAACAAATTGGATTATAAAATATTAATTAAACCGAAATATATTATTAAAGTGAACTAAAAGTAATTACTATTAAAAATAGAGTGTTGATAATTATAAAATTGGACGTTTTAATAATATATAATGGTGTGTGCGCACAAGCAATTATATTAGAGTCGACTATTATAATTATATTATTTAAATGTCAGATATTCTATTCGTTTTAAAGTTCAATTCAAATTTTGTTAAAAAATTTTAATTAAATGAACTACACATTTTGTATAGCAATTAAAACTCTACAAATAATTACTTGTTTTGTATGTAACAAAAAATTATATAATTAGTTGCAAGCTCCAAATTTAATCTATAAACATAAATATCACAAATTAGCAATTCAGTAGCTATTTGGCTAAAATTTTAATGTTGAGTTAAATTATATTATTGTATAATAATACCATTGTACTTTGCTTGTTATTGGCGTATTTATTGTTATCTGTAGTATCAAATCTCAACATGTCACATATCACATAATATTGATTTGAGCTATACAAGAAAGAAATTAAGTTGGCTTATAACACTGTTCTTACGGATACATTAATAAGAAGCAATTTATTAATTTTTATGTTTCTATATATTCTAGATTATAAATCAAAAAGTAGTGTTTTATAAATTATTTTAAGGGGCATAGCCCGATATTGCTTATTGATTATATTGTACTGTATCCATTAAATTTGCCAAGGCAGATTTTTTCTTAATTGCCTCTGTATTAAAATATTGTTTAAAAAATGAGTATATTATTAGTGCAAAAAATGACACTTTTTGATATCTCTTAGACAACAAGTATTCAAGCAACGATTAATGTATAATCTACTATTTTTATATTTACTTAAGTTAAAAACGAAATATTACATCATACTCTTTCCACACTACTTTGATAATAATGAAATATGAAAAGTAAGTTGAAGCTTAGATTCAGCTCAATCTTAGGGCGCGGTCTTATTTATATACATGTGTCATAATTATATAATAGCCACCTCCAGATTCTATCCAAAACCAACTCGATGACATGTGTCTATACTGGTAACCCTTTTTCTCTGATGATCACATTTCCTTTCCTTTCTAAACGATGATCAATCACACGTCAAACCTCCTCACAGAATCTCCGTTAGCTTTTTCGGGCTAATGGAGTTTGTTTTGGAGATCTTTTTGTTGATAACAGCCTTTGGTTGAGTAGGGGGGTTGCGTGTTATTGTGTTTGCGTTGTTTCTTATTTGTTCAAGGTTTAAACCTGAGAATAGTGTCATAAATTAACTATCTTAAATCTCTAATATATGGAACTACCTGAAACTCTAATATTAAATTAAAAACTCCAGAATTTGCAAACTACTCTTGTCCCAGACTCATATACAAATGTTATTCTATATACTACATAGTATTATAGATACACATTATCAATTCAGACAACTAGTTTAAAGATCAAACAAATTTCATTTGTCTAAAGAACTCATTCCGATTTATTAAGATTTCTACATTTTTTTAATGTTATAATTGTATATATCTGTATTTGTATTAATCTATGTACGTTTCCGCTCCACATTATTAATATGATAACATTTTTACTCTCGTTGAGCCTGCCGCATGTACCGGCCAATCTTACATGCGACCAGGCTTTCTTTTTGTTTAAGATTGCTTATGGCAAGCAATACAATATTACTGAACAAGAGACTCTTGCATTTTCTACATTCTGTGCTCGCTATGAGGATTTGAAGAAATAACTCAAGAAGAACTGCAAGACTTGCTCAGTTACTTCAGTTTTCGATATCCCAGACTCTGAATTGCTCAATCCACGTATGCGCTTCCCAACTTTCAAAGTTAAACGTGGATAAGGTGTAAATTGCAACTATATGTACTGCTATGCTGAGAACCCACTTAAAAAGCTTGATGTAATCCCACCATCTGCTGATCACCGTGAGCTCGGTCTTGCTACTAGAGCTAGAAATCAAGGTGGTTGCGGCTCATGCTGGGCTTTCGCTTCTGCTGCTGGTTTGGAAACATTGGTTTTGCACAATAAGTCCAACAACCCAGTTGCTTGGTAATTGAGCCCATCTGGCTTGGATGTCTCCGTTCAGTTCTTATTGTCCAACTTAAAGGGCTTCAACGACTATTGCTCTGGTGGTGACGCCACTGTTGCTTTGTGGTAACTTGCAAATGAGCAGAAGACAATCGAAAAAACTTCAAATGTCCCATATGCTCCAAACTACATGAACAAGGGCCCAATCACTCCAAAGCTCCCAGAATCTGACTACTTCCAACCATTCCAGCAATTCCCAATCGTTGATGACACCAACCAGACTACTCCAATCATCGGCCTCTACTTAGACGAATCCAAGTCCTTCGACGCCGACACCATCGCCGAGATGAAGTCCTTCATCGCCAGAGGCTTCCCAGTGTACGCCTCCATGTACACCCGCGTAGGTTCAGCCGCCTTCTCCTCCTACAACGGTCAAGGTATTTTATACGCTACCTGCAACAAGTTCAACGCTGACCACCAAGTTATCTTCACCGGATACGGAACCAAAAACGGAAAACCAGTTTGGATCGTCAAGAACTCATGGGGAGAAAACTGGGGCAACTTCGGCTACTTCTACATTGAAATCGGTAAGAACGCATTCTGCCTTGAACAATACGCCTTCGGTCTCATCCCAGCCGGATACAACCTCGAATCCACCGAAGAATTTGAAAATTTGAGCGGTGAAAACGCATTCCCAGGACTCGAAAGAGGAAGAAACGGTCTCGACTGGGACGGCCAAAAATAATGAATGAAAGAAAATCAATTATATAAAAAAGATTTATATGTTTTAAATAATGTTGGATGAATTTAAGCTCAATATTGTGCACGTATAGGATAGCAGTTAATATTGTCTGAATTATTAATTCTGAATTGAATTTTACCTATATTTATCTAAATCGTATTAAACAAATATTATTGTATTACCTTGATATAATGTAAAGTATCAAATATAGTAAAATTATATCATTCCATTCCAAATATGAGTTATTTTACATACATGCATCAGCTAAGCAAATCAACACAGATAAACAACCTTATTAACGCTAAAATGAATACAATATAAGAGAATTATCTCATACAGCGAACGTTTTCTATTTTCAATATGGTAGCTAGTTATAGCTTCAATCAACAAGATGTTGTTGTAAATGATAGCCTTTTTGAAATAAATTAAGCACTCGTCAACGATTTTAGTTGCGTTTTTAGTTCAAATTTATCCGTTTGTTGCGACGCCTCCAGAGAAGTTAGTAGTATTGAACAGTGAAATAGTTATTTTGATTAATTTCACCATAGAGCTAATATTTATTCACAAAGGTTATGCTTAATTACTTTTTCTAAAATAATGCGTTCTTATTCAGCTGTGTACTTAATTCTTCGCTTAACATTATTAGTTTCTTTACAATAAAATTCCCCTCTGTCGTGTTCTCCGTAAAATTTAATAACACGATAAGAATAACCTTTATTTATAAACATTGGAGCTGGACCAACAAGTTAATCATCATTCCCATAAACATATTTTATATGTTTATACCTTCCCTTATTTTTACAATATCCGTTGCCGGATAAACTATCAAATCCAACATGACGTTAACAGTTATTTTTACAGTTATTATTAGTTTAGCCTTTAGTATTTCCATGAACACTACTAAAGTGACAGTAAATGGATGAACTATGAACATGTCTTGAAGTTCATTTTTCGGGCATTTTGATACTTCTTATTATATATTCGTGTTCTTGATGATATCAGTAAATTTCTGGGAGAAATTAATTTTTTCACTCCTTTGACGGATTTGGTCTCCAAACTAACTTTCAGGGAACCTAACAAGAATTAAAACCTAAATAAATTCGCTTGCTCTAGAGCCTTCTGATAACTTGGTTGACAGGCTTTACCAGATTATAATTATTTAAAGGAGAAAAGAGGCCAAAAACAACGATTTTGAGAGTTCACCGTACAAAATGGCATGAGAGCTCGGCAATCGCTCTTAAACAGGTAGTTCAGGAATTATAGATGGTCAAATTAAAATTAAGAAGAGAGACCTAAAATGGTCACTTTTTGGTGTTTTCGGCACTTTTTATAATGATTTCTCAAGTGTGTGAGTTCACAAATATTATTTACATTGCTATGTCGGGAACTATGATTTATAACGATTGTCGAAACTGATTTTAACATGCGAATGGCTAGTTCCTGATTTTGGAATGCAATTGACTTAAGAGTGTTTTCGCATTTGTCCAAATATTCTAGTATTTCATCCTTTGTTGCGATATGATCAGAATTCAGTAACAAAGTATTATCATTTTTGTACCAATCCTTATATAATAGCTTCAAAAACTATGTTTTCGTCTAGCTTGAAATTTCAATCATAAAGCTTTGATGTGAAAAATTTATTTATTGCTATAAATAAGTTAAATTTCACTTTAATAGAATATTATTCGTCATAAACCATTGCAAGTTATATCAATCGTAAATTACAAATTAAGTGAGCCGATATACAAATTAAAGATCTTTTATCCAATAAGGGTTATCAATTAAAGATATTTGACACCTAATTATAAATAAATTGACCCAATTTATTTACCACAAATACCCCTTACAAACATAATTATGTTAATAATATATAAAACTGTAACAAATAAACTCACCCGAACAAACTCCAGAACAACCCCTTGGCGTTCCTTCCCACTCCATTCAACAAAGAACAGATATCCGTCATGAGCCCAACGTTCGTCCACGCGATTTTCCCCACCCGCTTCAAATTGTTTTTGTGGATTTGGAGCGGAGACACTGAGAAGGGCAGAACGCTCAAATTTGAAATGTACTTTTATTAGAGTGAAAATAGTGTTTTCATACCTGGGGATTTCATGAAATTCGTGTTCCCGATTGAGGAGGGGTGGGTAACAAGGATATCAATTTTATTTCGGTACTCGGTGAAGAGGGCAAGACCAAGCGCAGAAATGGCCGTCTTGGACGCGTGATAGAGCGTAAAACAAGGAGTTGGAGTGTTTATAATCAAAGAAGAAGTTAGAATTAGCGCGGATTTAGCGTTATTGCGGGATTTAAAGAGCCTGCAGAAGTAATCAGAAACAGCTAAGTGAGAACTAAAATTCACATGCATGTAATCCAACTTTGAAATAAGAGAAGTTTGCTCAAAATGGCTAAACTCGCCTATACCCGCATTTGAAAAACACATACCTATATCCTGCCTTGAAATGTGATTTACCTCCAAAAAACTGTCAAACTATTCGGTAAATTAGGACAAATCACCTGAAAAATCGAAAATAAAAGGCATAATCTTATTTTTTGTTTGATTATTTTCAACTAATTCATTCAATAATGACGAATTTCTGCCTAACGCTATAACATTCATAGTTTTTGACATTTATTTAACAATTTCTTTTCCTAAACCACCAGTGGCCCCTGTAACTACAACATATTTGCACTTATATCGTTTGTTGATATTTACATCAATATTTAACCATATTATGAATACCGTTAGAAGGGCTAGTATACAATATTCGATTTTCATACTGAAATATAGTTAAAGTGGAATTATATAAATATTTAAGATAATAAAATATAGCACTATAAATATTACAGATTCCTGTACAAAAGAACTAAAAACAGGATTCGACAAACTGATCTAGAGTATTGCATAATATAAAAAGAGTAAAGTTACAATATATTTCGCCATATAACATTAATATCTCATTTTCACATAAATTCACGACCAATAGCAGCTAACAATAAAATATTGATATCTTAAATATTTTACGCTTATGCAACCGTACTTTAATTTTAAGGTTTATAAACCTATGCAAGTTAGGCTTAAGAAATACAACTATTTTGTATTTGTTTATTGAATAGATCATTATCAGAGCTAAAACTATCAGAGTTAATACTTTACATAGGTATCAGTTATCGTTTTGAAATCTTACATTTTTATACGCTAACAATATTGTTAGTTATTGATATGAGCTCCGGTGAAATTAATTATAGTTTACATAGCTAGCAATTTTGTTTATTTGTTAAATTCGTATTGAAGTGAAATTATAAACAAACAGTATTTATTACCTTGTTAACTAACAATTACCAATTTAAAAAATATTTGCACACCGTGGGGATTGAACCCACGCGGACTAGCGTCCATAGGAGCCTAAATCCTACGCCTTAACCTCTCGGCCAGGTGTGCGTACTTAGATATATTTTATTTAGTTATCTACCTATGTACTCACTAAATTGAGTAAGAATACACACAAATTCAAATTACAGTTCGGATAAGTTGCATATACAGTGAATTCATTTATTTAATAAATTCCACTTTACAATGCTACCGTTGTGCTTCTTCCAGCGCATAATTTATTCAAGTCAAGCCTTGGACTTGATTCCGTGTTTTTCGCCGGATTCGTACATAATAGGCGATTTGCAGCAGCTCACGCTCACCGCGGTGCTGATTCCGCATCCGAATGCGAACGCCTTCTGCCAGCCCGCTGACGGCTACAGCTCGAACATAACCCTCAATTTTTACTCGGCCATTTCCTACAACTCTCAGACACTCACCACCATGGACTCCCCAACCTTCATTTACAACAAAGCAACCACCAACAGAGTCGTTTTCCCCATTGATTCTGCAGCACTACTGTACAAAATCCTCGCCCTGAACGCGATCTCGTACACAGCCCAGCTAGCCTCAACCTCAACCTCGGGCGTGTTCCAAACACCCCAATTCACTCAAACGAACTCAACCAGTTGTTGGGACCAGTTCAATTTAGTTCTGAATGCTCAAAAAGGAACCGAGTACATTTCAGTTGAGGGGACCCCGAATTTCTGCTCGTTTCCTTAAACGGCAACCGATTTTAAGGTTTTCGCGGTCGTCGGAACCGTTAAAATTGAAATAAAACCGAAAGCAGCACCAGGAGTGGAAGAATATTATAGTTTAGCATATGGAGACTACGTAGGATACCACCACCTGAGCACGAAGAAATTCCACTAACTATGCGCAGATTCGGACACACCAGAAGACTGCTACAAAGTGGTCAGGAACTTCAGCTCGTACGCCGGATAACGCGTGTACCTGCAACTTTAATTCACTTATCTAGGATTAAGCCAGATTATAAGAGCTGATGTTACCGTGTTCACGACGCCAACAACTGCAGCGTGCAAGGCGAACATGGGCACAATCACAAACGTGCTGAATTACAAAAATTTCGCGTTCAAATACGACAAACTCACAGTAGGAGGACCATGCAGCGCAGACGCCGATAAAGTTCTGCTAGATATCGTAATATTCGCAGACACCAAGCAAATTAACATGCACAAACAAATCACACTCGATTAACTCATATTAAATGATTTCCAAGTGTTTGAAACAGAAGATAATTTTGAAGATCAACTGCTTCTTGCAAGCATTTCATACTAGCTGCAATTCGTATATTTTAAAGGAAATGACATATAAGCTAGCCAAATATTCCAAAACAGCGCTTATTAAAGCTGTGTAAAGGTCAAAAATCTTTACACAAGCACTTCATCAATAGTCTTTGAATTCGCTCCAATATCAAAACAGTCTTGCAGAAAAGACTCACCTAATATACCAACAGAGATTAGATTTATTGTAAATGAAAATGGATTGGATGTTGTTTATGGTATTTTTAAAACTATTGCAACACTACCATTTGCCAAGAACATGTCAAATATAGAATTTTCATGTGACGACGATATTGGTGATGCAACGCTTAGTATTAAAGGCACTTGCACCGACCGTTTCAATAAATTTAAGAAGGCTGTTGAATAATAAAAAAGTGTTGCTTTCACTTTTGGAATACCAAACAAGTTTGATTACTCGAACTACGCATATTCAGAAGATTTTAACAATGTTTATTATTCTGTGGCTGGATTTTGTGGAGGGATTTTACTCATTGGAGCAGTATTTTTAGGTATTCTTATTTCAAGGTCAAGAAGAAAAGACGATTGAGTTAAGTTGTAAAAATAATTATAATATTCTCAAAACAATAAAAACAAAGTCAATAAAATTTCTCATTATTCTTGTAAAACTTATTCAAACTTTAAAATCTATTCTAACATTTCTTCCACTAGTTATAGTTATTTCTATATATGATGATTTAAATCAGCATATCTTTATGATTGTTCTTACATTTGTTAGAGGTTAAGTAACAAATTCTGTTTCAGATTATTTACTAATTTCTCATGTTAAGACATTTTCTTAAATTCTACACTTATTACACTTCCTAATGTTTGCTATATATCTTCTTTAACTAGAGTAAATGATAATTAGTCTGGAAAAATATCATCTTCTAGCTACTATCGTATGCAGTTTATAAATGGTACAGCTAATTCGGTTTTTGGAGTTATATGAGGTCTTTACCGTTAAATATAATGTTTTTATTCTTGAACTTTTAGTTTCAATGATTTTATTTGCTTTTATATTACTTTCGTTTGAGGTGGGAAAATATTAGCATATATCGGTATATACTATGTGTATTAAAAGTATATAAGTTATTTAAACAAATATTAATATATTCATATTTAAACAATTCCATTGTTATAATAATTTGAAATAAAGGTATCCAATGTAATAGCTAACCGGCTTACAGATATTACTAGATATTTTGGTGATGAAGAATTGTTTCTTTAGTTTTGTGGTAATATGGCTAATATATAAATTAATCCTAAATACTAAGTTAATGATGACCCCTTACATATTATATCAATGATATTAATTTCACAAAATATATAACATTTAACAATTTCATTGATCATATATTATATATTTATATACAAAACAAAAATACAATGTGTTGAGCTATTATATTGCATTCTATACAAAATTACACTCTATAGCTTATAAATTTGTAACAAAAATGTAAATAATATTTATTATATCTGTTTAAGACAAATGATAATAGATATTTTACTTGAAGTGATAATTAATATATTTATTCAAATACGAATATATGATATAAATTTTGACAAGCAACCACTTCAATCCATGTCACAATTTATGTTTGTTATGTGCCCACGTGGCGTTCGCCCATCTGAGGCTAGAGAAATCATCAACGCATCATGCACTTGCTAAATAAAGAATGCTTGCCGCGGTGGTTTCTTTGTTAAGGTTGAAGCTGGTAAACTTGAATCTATCAAAGAAAAGCAATATGAATAAGGAACTTTCAACATTGAACCAGCCCGTGCTGTGAACAATGAAAACTGGGAAACTATTCGTCAACCAAGCTTCCTCCGTAGACGTCAGGATGGTGATGATACTGAAGCCAAACCAAAGCGCGAATACAAACCAAGAGAAGGTGAAGTTGTTAAAGAACGTAAGCCAAGAGAGGAAAGACCAAAGCGCGAATTCAAGCCAAAGGAAGAAAGAGCCCCACGCACAGAAAGAGCCCCACGTGAAGAAAGACCAAAGCGTGAGTATAAGCCAAAGGAAGGTGAAGTTGTTAGAGAAAAGCGTGAATATAAGCCAAGAGAGGACAGACCAAAGAGAGAACCACTCTCCCGCGAATTTTTCAGAGCTTTCTGCCTTGCTGAAAACTATGCCGAAGTTGAAAAGTATTTCAAGGAAACCCTCAAGACCAACATTGTCAAGATGGAAACTTTCGAAGACAAAAAGCATGCTTTCCTTTGCTTCAAGAACATCGAAGATTGCAGAGCTGCCCGTGCTGCTTTCAGAGAACAACCAATTGAAAAGGTTGTTGTGAGACCATTCATGACTCGCAGAAACTTCGCTAAGAAGCCAGAGTGAACAGACCTTTATTAATAACTTTATTTATTTTTCATAAAATTGTAATTCATTCATCATTACTGATTAATAGTAATTCGCCACTTTCTTCAATATCACTTTGTTCCTAAAAATCATCCCAGTTTTCTGGCTCTTCATCATCAACTTCGATGAATCTACAAAGCCTTCTTTCTTCTCTTTCCAATTATTTTGCATATCCATCTAAACATCTTAAAGCAAGTAATCTGTAGCTAGGATTAAGTACTCTACTTCTAATTTATAATTCAAACCCGGTTTGTAAACTTGTATCAGATACGAATAAACTATATATTTTTTTATTCCATAAATTAATGTCTTGATTTTGATCAGTATCAACAGCTTCAATAAACTTATTTGTTATAAATGATGGAACAAAACGTTGAAATGTTAATGCAGATTTTAAGCGTAAAGCTATACTTTTATCAAATGTATGAAGTAATAGAACTGAGTAACAAAATAATTTCAATTTCATATCTTTACATTCAAGTTACTGGAAAACAAAAACAGGTAGTTATTCCGTAGCTTATAGACGGTAATTTGGTAGAGTTTATGTTGGAATTATCGGTTTTTCTATCTATGTGTTAATTAGGTGTTTAATTTAGGAATGCATTTCCTGTTATATTTATTCAACGCGGCTATACATGTATAAACAACATTATAATATTAATTTATATGTTGGTGAAATGTACAACGAATTATTTAAATTCTTTCTCCATAAATTAATTTTTGTGAAGTCCTCCAAATTATATAAGCAATCACAAGGTATTTAAAACTGAACAGATTTATCTATTATTATTGATTCATCAGTAAAATATTAATATAGAACACAGGGGATTAATTTTTTAAGTCGTTAAGATTCTAAAGGATTATTTGTTTTTTAAAGTTACATTCCAATTGAATGTAACTCACGTAAGAGATCAAAACTATTCTTTTCATTCATTAATAGTTTGGAAGATTATATAATTATTTCAAGATTTTTTTGATTTGTTTCTAATAGTCTAGAATGAATACATAATGCTTTAAACAATTTCAATCTGTTAGAATCACTATTACTAATCAATAAAATACTAAATAACTAGGGATTAAGAGCCTATAAATATTTCGTTTCTAGTTTACTTTTTAGAGTTACTTTTTCGGTTAATTATGAACTTTAACTCTATGATAGTGAATTAGCTGATAGTATTTTTCTCTAATTTTAACTAGTAACTAACTATATAATTGTTTCCTTACAACGAAGATCGTTGGTGTAAATTTAAAATAAAAGCATATAGTTGGGATGGAATTTTACTTCTTATGTTTAGTCAAATCTAAGAAATTATTGTATTACTTCCTTAAGCTTTAAATCAATAAACTCAATTTATATTAAACTTATTGTGAGTTCCATTTCTATTATTGGAGTTGGATCATTTATGTAATAGTTAAGGATAGTGTTAAATAAGGCACCTTACACATTTATTGCGGACTAAAATGCCAGGTCTTATCTAATTTTATCTCTAAATAAAGCAGTTCCAAATTCAGCCTTTAATATAACTTTAGCATACTTTGTTATATTTGACTCTGGATTGAACATGTCTTTAAATATTCTTAATTGACCAGAATCACCCTTTCTAATATCAAGCATAGTATTTTCTGGGTGTTTCATTTTTCTGGGTGAAGTAATTCTTATTGTAGAACTCATAATTATGGAGTGAATTAAAGCGGAAATATAATTTATGTTAGATATTTGCTATATAATTATATACTACAAGTAAAGTTGCAAATCTATATTATTGTATCTAGTCTGTATTACAGCATGATAAGACTATACGACTGAACAAAAAAGTTAAAGCACCACAATAAAGCTCGATTCAAGAGTATATTTGCACATGTGTAGCTACACATTATAGTTTAATCATAAATGAAGTGCATTTTAGAACATGATTAATTTTATCGTAAATGTATAATATGATCTTACTTTTATTTTCAATCCACTCCTCAACATATAAATGGCACCAAAGTAGGTTGTTGTACAAGGTTTTATGACCTCTTTGTCATTGGACGAGATTATAACACAGTTGAATTCAAGGGAGTTTACTGAGAACATGGATGGCCTCCGTAACCTGGTTGGTTTGATGTCCCACGGCGTGGAAGTCGATCAAGCACTCCCATCCGTCATCAAACTCGTTATTCACCCAGACCTATCTTGCAGACGTTGCGTATACCAATTCCTCGCGTAATATTCCGAGTCCAATCCAGCTCAAGCTTTAATGGCTGTTAACATCCTTCAAAGAGCCCTTTCCGATAAGAACGCGCTCGTTCGTGGTATCGCACTTAGAGCTCTTTCCTCTATCCGTGTCAGAGAAATTGCTGAGGTCGCACGTTTATCAATTGAATAACACGTGAATGACGAATCACCTTTTGTTCGTAGAATCGCAGCCCTTGGTATCTCAAAGTTGTACTCCTTCTGCCCTGAATTCGCAATGGATTTGCGTGTTTTGCTGGAAAGATCACTAAATGACATGAACCACTTGGTTTTCGGAGCAGCATTACAAACTTATGGACAATGCTTCTAAAACGACTACGAATTACTTCACGGTTGTTTCCAGAAAATAGCAATGTCTTTAAGCGAAATGGACAGCTATCAACAGGTAAATGCTCTATAAATCCTCACTAATTACTGCAGAGCAAACTTCCAAGATGTGCGTTACAGAGCCGACTCAGAACTTCCAATGGACCTCCATTTAGTTTATAAATCAGTTGGTATGCTCTTGCGCACAAACTCACCAGCGGTTGTTATTGAAGCTGCCAGCTTCTTCTTCCACTGCTCACCAGCATTCGAAAGACAATTTGAAGTCAATTTGGTTGCTAGGTCCATCGCGCACGCCGTCGCTGTTGGTTTAGTCAGAATCGCCACTGCTCAGTACACCATCTCTCAATATCCAATCTTGAAAACAATTTAAATGATTTCTGAAAAGCACCCGTAGTTCTTCGTTCCTCACTACAAAGAGTTCTACTTGAGACAAAGTGATACTGGAAGCGACAAGCTTGTTAAGATGCACATCCTCGCCAACATTGGCGCTACCATGGAAGATGCTGAGCAGGATCAGTTACTGAACGAGCTCAAGACCTACATCAGTTATGGAATGAGCCAGGTGTACTTGGAGCAGCAGGAAATCAACATTCTGGTTCTCAAAGTAGCCGCCAAGATATTGGAAATGAAAGCTCAGGGTATGTTGCACTAGAACAACAAATTGGACGATTTCCAGGACTCATATTACGTTTTAATCAACGCTTCTCTGCAAAGACTCGTGTAGAACAAGAACGACATCGCCTTCGCGAATGACGTCGTCTTCCAGCAGTCCATAATGGAGATTTGCAAGCTCTTGGTCAGAATCAGGGATATTGACACCACTCTCCACACGGAGGCTAAGGAGTAAGTAGGTGAAATCCTGGTCTCAACCGCTCAGATTTTCCTCGATCCGTCCAGGGACGAGAAGCAGGACAAGCGCTACCCGGTTCCGAAGGGCGTTTGGCCCGGCTTCCTCGGCTTCGAACAGAAGTTCGATCCCCTCTGGTGCGAGAACGAGCAGTACTCCGCCCTCATAAACAAGAAATCATTAATTTAAATTACCAAATTATCAATTTTTATTCAGGAGCAGCTCAGACAGCTCATTTCAATCTACCAGATCATGAACCAGCCACTCCAAACGCTCCTCTGCGTTAAGTGCAAGGCCACTGTGATCGAAACCATAGCCGAGCTCAGGCACATCTGCTCACCGTTCGTGCCCGAATTCATGAGACGTTTGGCCGTTAGAATCACCGATGAACCCTTCGCCGTTAAAATGCAAACACTTAATCTCTATAAAGAGGTCATGGCCGAACTACCACTGTTCAGAGCAGCTCCAGTATATTTGAAACAGAGGAGAATCGTTCAGGACTGTAAAGTTTTGAAAGAGGTTGAAGGGGACGAAGTGCAAGCGTACAAGAAGGACATCATCATGCAGAGGTACAACGGACAACCGGAATAACTCACCCCAGAGCAAGTAGCCGAAGAATAATCCAATATAGACTACACAATCAAACAAATGAACGAATACGTAATTAAAGCTCTGCAAATGGACCAATCATACGTTGTCAGAGACCTCGCAGCACTACAATAATTCGCCGGATTCACTGACGAAATATTCGCACTGCACACAGACTTCTCCGAAATTAACCTCATCCTTGGCTCCGTCTCACAAATAACAGGAATCAAAACCGAAATTCACAGAAGCCTCCCAGAATTCGCAGCTGTTGATACCGACTCAAGCCTCAGAAACTCATACAACCAAAAGCCAGTCAGCACCAGCCAACTTGTACAACAAGCTGTTTCCTTCCTACCATAAACCACTCCAAAAGCTGGAGATAAGGGCAAGAAATAAGAATCATTCGAAGAAGAATCTGATGAAGATCCTGGTATCACCATCAGAGGCCGCGTCGATGTTAATGACTTCTTGAATGACGTCCCAACTTAAAAACAAGCTCCAAAACCAAAGCCACAAAAAGAAGACTCAGACTCATACTACTCTGAAGAAGAAGACGTTCCAAAACAAATGCAACCCGCTCAATCAATCCCATTACAAATGGGTAAGAAGAACTTTGGTATTACCATCAACCCACAATCAGTTGCTAAAGTTGCCAACCAAGTTAAAGTTATGACTGTTGTTAAACCAGTAGCTCAAGCCAGACCAGTTACCCAAGTTTCACCAGTTTAAGCACCAGTTTAAAAATAAGAAGTTAAGTAAGCTGAAAAAGTGTAAGCTTAACAACAACAAGTTGTTTAACAAAAACAACCAGAGTAAAAGCAACCAGAAGACTTGATGAGTTTATTTGGTGCACCAGCCGCTAAGACTGCTTAACCAGAACCATAAAAGAAGGAAGAAAAGAAGCCGCAAGCTGATTCTGGCGATTTACTCGCAATGTTGTTCCAGTGAACTTCATTTCAACTCAACTACAATATATTCATATATTTTACATTAAAGAAATTTTCATAAAAGAGAATAGAATATATATTAGATTTGTAATTTACGGTTAGTTCATTTATTAGCCTTTAGTATAATGTTAGCAATGTAATATAATTGAATATGAATTCTATGTAGCGAATGTGGATACATGTAAATCGAATCTTTAATTTTAACTATCTGATTACTTTGTTTCCTTGCGTTACCAAAGTTCTAAAAGTTGTACCATCACTTAATTTGTTGTATATTGTTGTAATTTACACGCAATTTCCAGTACACACCGTTTCAACCTCCCTTTATTGATTTTTGGGTCATCTTCCACTCCCCATCTAAATGGCCTGTGTAAATTCCTCTTAACACTCATCCTAATCTCAGCGTCCTTCTTTTACTACCTGACCTAGTACACGAACTTGATTAAGAAGTACAAGTGCAAGTACGCGGTCATCACGGGCTCAACTGGTGGAATTGGGAAGGAACTCACCTCACAATTAATAAAGAAGATGAACGTAATCACAGTGGCTCGTAACCCAGCAGAACTCGAAAAGATTCAGGAACAGTACAAAGACGAATAGTTCAAAATAGTCCCCTTCGTTTTCGACTTCGTTGATGATTTGAACACATTTTCCGATAAATTCGACCAATTTTTAGCAGAGAAAGGAATTGACAAGTAAGAAGTGGGAATGTGCTTCTCAAACGCTGGATACGGAGACTACAAACCATTCGAGTCCTATAACTACGAAGAAAAAGCAAAATTCGTTCAGGTAAACTTCGATGCACACCTAGCCATCTGCGACTACTTCTGCAAACTGTTCTTAACACGCAAAAACACGAAATCCGCACTCGTAATCACATCATCCGCACTTTCTCACACACCAGGAAAATACTTCGCACTCTATCACACCACCAAAGCTGCTCTGTCCAGCCTAGGAAACGCACTATACGCAGAATACAGAAGAAAAGGTATTGACGTACTCGTAGTCCACCCATCTAGCGTATCCAACACCAAATTCTATTAGCACAAAGGAATCAAAGCAGAAGGAGATAAAACTATGCCAGTTATCGGATAAATTGAAAATTCATTCATCGCAGTCACTCCAAAGCAAGTTGTCAACAGAATGCTTACAAGAGTCGGAAAGATCAACTAATCTCAAGTTGGCTGGGCAGCCGTATCAACAGCTTTATTCGCAACCTGCTCTGGAAGAAATATTCAAGGATGGATCTGGAGCCTCTTCAGCCTCAATGATAAACTGGTGAAATGAGTCAGAAAACAGTATATTATTAATTTTAAATATAAAAATTATATTTGAAATCACTATGGTATGGTGGACATGAACAAATATGTGGCTAATGCCATCTTCTTCTTGTTGGTTGCGTCACACTCTTAGATAATGCTGTTAATAGGCAATTGATTCATTATCTATATTTATTTAAGAGATGTGTGTAAATTCGATCTTTACAGAGAAATATTAGAACTGGGTTACTGTATCAATATTTCTCTCATTTAAAATGCTTAGTAATAACCTATTTCAATGAATTTCTTTACATAATCCAACAATATTTCGAACAAATTCAATTATTATCCAAGTTATGATTCTAAATGATCTTCCAACTATTGTTAGACATCTGAATCAAGTCCATTAGTAACTTTAATACCAAGCTATTGCGCTATATTTAATATTTAATACAATATAGTTTCAGCTTCTTACTAAGTTTGTGTTATATCTTCTGGTTACATATTTATCAAAAATGAATACAACCTTCCCCATTCATCTGAATTTTATCTCTGACAACTGCATTAAACAAACAAAAATTGATCCAATGGTTGTTTTTTGTTTTAAAATATATTATAAATATTGTTTTTCTAAAATAGATCTGTAATAAAACTCGAAACAATTTAATAATCTTCTTAATAAAAACTAAGCTTTTATTTTCTTATAATATCGACTTATTCTTAATTGAGACAAACATTTTATGACGTCAGATTACATTTAAAAATTTCTTTGACAGTTATATGTTAGTTATATAATATATATTTTAAATAATATTAAATACACGCTTATTAAATATTGCTATTTAGCAAACATATATCAATAGCGAACAAAAGAGTCACTCAGACCTTCATGAACGCTTACAGAGCTCGTTATCACATAAGGCGGCCCAATCTAGAGTAAAGGGGGATAGAAACTTCAGTCATTTCAATCTCAATATATAATAAATACTCCTTTACTAAATATCATGTTCTTTTAATACATAAATTATGTCAATTGATTATAGTTAACTCGTTGCTATCTCACTCTTGACTTGTATAATACACAATGTGAGTAGTAATGGATTTGATACACAAACCTCTTTGTTGAGGACTTGCTAACACTCTCTACATGTAAAATGTATCATTGCTCATCAACAAAACTTTTCCATCCTTGTCCTTCCAGTTTACCATCACAACTAATGAATAACCATCAGATAAAATTTGCGGTGTCCACATAGCGATTTCTGCGTTCTAAACTCCTTTAATAAGTACCATATTTATCATAGACAAAACGTCATTATGTGCAGTCATCGATGATTAACCTGAACTATTTTAAGTTGTTTAACATGTAATTTTTGCGCCTTATGCCATCAATAGTTATAACTTATTAGCATCTAACATTGCGTTTTCATACCAATAATACATAAATGTTTCAAGTACAGAATTAATATTAGGGATTTCTGGCATTAGAAGTGTGAGTTACATATCAACATATATAATTAATTAACCATGAATTTTCCCACCTCAATTTTTATTAAAAATGTGTAAGCACATTCCCAATGTTCAAACCTAATGTTACGCTAAGTGCTGCAGAAAATGGTACGATTGCGCTGAGTGCCATGCCGAAGAATAAGATCATGATATATAAAAAGATTAAGATCTGATATTAATATGCAAAAAGTGTAAAAAGGTATTCAAAGTTAATATCCGAGATTTTGATCCAGAGGCAGATGGCTTTTGTCCAAGATGCGATAATCATTGGTTCGTAGAAGCCGAAAATCCAAATGATCGTAAGCAAATGACTGTTGAAGTAGAATTGGCTAAAGGTATTGACGAAATTGATGCTATTGTCGACGAACGTGATGACAAGAAGATGAACAGACGTTAAAGATTACTTGAAGAGAGAATATACAAGGGTGATGATGGTATAGATATTTGGAACATGCCAGATTCTGATGACGAGTGATATAGAAATAATAATAATATTTATTAACTCACTCCAATGAGTTCATCAGTATCATTTTTTAGTGAGTCACAAGAGACATCAGATTTCAGCGATTCGCTACTGAATGGATCAAGTAAGTATTTAGACGCTATAGAAATCGATGAATAATAAGACGAGTCTTATTAGTATACCTATACGTATGAATATGAGTCTTCAAGCTTGAGCTTGCAGGTGGCTGATCCAGTATAATAGATTACAGATGGGTTTTTGAAGCTGTCTAGCAAGAATAATTTAAAATCGCTGTCTTCTTTGGTAGTTGACTACGACCGTTTAGTTTCTTTGCATTTGTAGAACATGAAGTCTTGCGATTTATCCGAGGTTTCGCTTTTTCAGCAGTTAGTTGAGCTGAGCATCTCATTCTGCCCTTCATTCCGCACCACATATTTCACCAAAGACTTATTTTTGCAGACTCCAATCTTTCCTCACTGGACGGAATTCATCATTTGACTCATTTAACGTATCTAAACGTTGAAAACAACAACCTAACTCAAACGAACGACTTCATTTTCCTCCAACCCCTAATTAATTTATCTTATTTATCCTTCAAATATAACCCACTTATTTTTGAACCGGATTACAGCGGAAAACTCGTTCACGCTCTAAACAGGAAAATATACAAAATACACCCCACTCCAGAGTTCAAGGAGGTCCCGAAACTGTTCCCAAAGTGCATTTACAACATTTTACAACTGAGGGAGTATAGATTCGAGAACAGGAACAAACTCACAGACAAGGAAAACAGAATGAGCAAATCTGTGATTGGATATAAAAACCAGATTAAGAAAATGGGCGTTAAAATGATTAAACTCGGACTCATCATTCCAGAGTAAGCTTTGGAATGAAAAATTTAAATAAGTTTTATGATAATGGTGAATGCATCGTAGTTATTATGTCTTCTTTAGTTTTTCGAATTACATGAATTAAATAGACAAATATATTTACACTACTTGAACTAGACAAGTCATATTAATAATTATCAGTTATAATAAGAATGATTAAGAAAATTCTAAGGATAAATGCCACTTCAATGAGTCAATCAAGAAAACTAAGTATGTTATCGTAATTTCCACCATAACCACAATTGAAATAAAACAATAGTATCATAAGAAGAAAAAGCGTAATGATATAATCACAAGAGGTTCAGATACCTCTGTCAACAAGTATATTCAAAGAAGACTAATCTTTGCTCGGTTCTGTATCTTTTTCTAATCTTAACCTTTAAAATGTGTAAAAAGAAATAAGCAGCATACTTGAAATAGAAGAAACGTATCAAAAAGTGTTTTCCTTCAAAAAAGAAATACAAATTAATAATGAACAAATTATAGTACTGATTTCTAAATGTGAAAAACTGTATAAAATATCATGCAAGTATGCAAAAGATATTAAATAGCTATATGAGAGTTTATTAAAGCAAGAATGAGATAGAATAAGTATATAATAGTTTAAAATTTCGATAATAATTTGAGAAATTTCATTTAAGATCTTCAATAATAATTTGGGCCTCTTCCTAAACGTTTTCGTTTTCAATAACTGTTTAGTATTTCTTTATATCTTTATACTATAATTTTAAGCGGATCAGCTCAATTACTAACGTGATAGATATACAAGAAAATAATACGATTAACTGTGTTTTGTTTTAGTTCATTTCTAGTTACCCCCAATTATTAACTTCAATATTTTCAATATAGCTACCTGTACTTTTATAAAGTAGTTAAAATTATACATATTAACACTCTGACACAATATTTTTAATATTTGGTATGTTTGAATGCATATTAAGACTAGTCATATTTATGTTATAATTTTCAATATCTAACATAAATGCTGGAAATACATCGTCATTTACTGAGTCATTCATTATTCCTAAAATAGCACGAACTGATATATTACCTTAAATTTGACAGTTGTGCTGCTCCGCTCTATTTTAAATATCTACTCTTACATCATGCAGAGATGTCCAAGTAACAGTAATGTTCTTCCAACAGGTCAACCAGATATTGTCGACTTTCTTTCTTGAATGAAATACAACCTTATTTTATGTGTCTGTAACGAATTAATCCCAATATATTATTAAATCTTATAGTTTTTCAGTTGTCAAAATATATTTAATTTATGAGGGAATTTCTGGATTAGAATAATATCCCATATATTTTACAGCTTCTTCTTGCACTCGATATATAACATTTGAAAAGGCATTTACAACTAAATTACTTGAAGGTGAAAATATACTCATAGAACTATAGAAAAATCCATTTTGATATTAACTTAAAAAATTAGCAATTTATATCTTTTCAGGCTTACTTATAATTCCAAATAACTGAATTTCAACAACTTAAAAGAAAGCAACTGTACTAGAATATCCATTTGTTGTTAATTCTGTTCCAATGAGAAAAGTTAATCCAGTTAATAGCACAGCTGTACTTTATTATTCGATTTATATGTTAATTGTCGCGTTTAAAGGATAACTTTAACCTGATTCTCTTAGATTGTTTGGGTCTTAGAAACAAAAAGTTAAATGAGTTCCGTTGTTCGTATACGTGTTTACCGTGTCAGATGGAAGATACAGATATGACTGCACGTTCCCGTTCTTGTACGCAATATGAACAGACGCGTTTACCAAGGTGAACGGCGAGATGCTCGGGCACTGGTCGTTGAAGGCCGCGTAGTAGCAGGTCTCGAGCGGCTTGAAGATGACTTGGGATTAAATTTCCTTACCTGGTCTGTTTGGATAGAAGCAGTTCGAGCGGTCTTCCTCTTGAACGGTCACTTACCCGCACACTACGGTCGTGAAGCGCGAGGTGGACTCCACCTTGAGCATGATCTTGGAGGATATGTAGAACTCCTTTGTTTAACAGATTGGATCCAAGCACGGGATACAAACGAAGTCGGTAGTCGAGTAATTGAAATCGTTCACGAACCCAATTGGGGAATACGGCGGGATTACCGTGTCGAACACGTCCATGTACATGGAGAGCATCACGCTCTGTGGGAATTTCTTGCACTCGTTGTTATTCGCGGAGATCAGGTTTAAGCATATACTTTTGTTGAACGGAAATATTATAGCATTTGTGTCCAGTGAGTAGCACTCAGTTATTTCTTGTTAATACTGTGAAAAAGTAGTGTCTGTCATTTAAACAAATATCAATATGTTCATTTGGTGTGGTATGTCATAACACAAACAGTTACTTATTTTGTATAATACACATTATCTGAATATAAACAAATTATCTGTAATAATTCTGTATTGTTATTGTTTGCTTTTTTGCCTATCTATTTTTCAATTAGCACTCACTCTGCACTAATTCTACCATACACATACCCTTCTATTCCCACCTCTAAACATTTACTAATTCCACTCCCGCGAATGCTCAAATCGTTACTAAACAGATCTCAGGCGCCTCGTGCTCAGCCCAAGAAACACAGGAACAAGCTCCTTTCGTTCAGGGAGGAGAACAACAACCCGGTGCTGAACGAGATAATGCTTTAACTCAGGGACAAGAAGAAACTTGCTGAAATGGGCCGCAGTTACAATTCAAACAGTTCAAAGTAATCCGGAACGGAGCTCTCGAGTGATTTCTCGGACGCTATTGACGTTGAAACGCTTCAGAAATTGAGGAAAGTTTCTCTCAAGGAAAATTCCTCCTCGAATTCGGAGTACAAACGGAAAACGGAGCGGAAGGGTTATGATGAGATAGATTTCGATGTGTTCTAGCTGCTTTGAGTGTTATTATTATAAAAGGGATTATATCAACAGTACTAAGGCTTGAATCCTTAATCTAAAAAGTCATTAAGTTACCTGACAATCAACTAATCCAAACTTAGTTATTCAATACTATTTAAATAATGAATGAATATTCTTAAATTTAAATACAATAATTTAGATTAAATATCCCACTCACTTACTACATTACCTTGCTTGTAAGGGAGGTGCTATTTCGCTTATAAGGGTGTAGGTCAACTCACTTATAAGGGAGTTCCATCATGCAAAACTCCCTTATAAGCAAGTGACAAATAACATAGTATTTAACCACGTTTTTGACCATAAATCATTCAAATTCGACATTTTCCAAAGATACATTTTGGATACATTTTTGCTTATAAGGGAGTTGAAATCAGTAACTCCCTTATAAGCAAGTAAGCACCTCCCTTATAAGCAAGGTTATGTAGTAACTTTCGTTTATACTATACGATTTAGTATCGTGTTCTAAACCTTTGAGGGCATCAAAGGTATGTTCCTTCATATATATATATATATAATTTAGATTAATATAATTTAGATTAATAGTTAAATTAATTTTCTTGATAACATCAAGAGAGCATTTTGAAACGCTGAAGTAGAGTTGAAACGCTGAAAATAAAGTGAAATAAACAGGTTTTGTAGTAAAGTCATATTCTTTTGAAAACTGAATACTCGCATATCGAACAATATATATCAATATATAGTAACTTACTAAAATACTAGGTGAAATTAAAGGTATTAGTGAATCAAAAGTAAAATACTCTTACTTCATATGTATTAAATTACAATAACATACAAATAAAATGACTCACTTAACTGTAACCTTATCATCAGTACTAAGGCTCAATTCAATCATTCCATCTTCATCTCATAAATCATGAACAATCCACAAATCCAAACTCAGTTACACATAACGTTACCTCAAAACTAATCTCAACATCATACCTCATCTTCTAGGATTGTCACTCTGAATAGCCTCCTCAGACAACCTAAGTTAGTTCGGCACTTGAACTAACATTGTTGACCTCGGAAGTTATCTTTGTAACTATCTTTGGGATGGCTGGTATGAATCTTGGGACTAGCGTATCAGCGGCAACGCGTAGTGCTTCTAAGTTTAGAGCAGGGAACAATGTCATAACTCTTTAATCAGTTTCTTCCTGTTCATGCTCATTTACTCTTGAAAGCGAAATCTCTGCAATATATTAACTGCATAAAATCTGTGTTTGTGTTTTGTTGTTTTACATAGTAAGTTCCATACGGACTTCTTCCTGTATTACAGGGAGTGAAAGCAGGATTTCGTTCTAATTTATTTAAAAATTGACTTATTCTCTCCTTTCAGTACTATGTGGGGCTGATACCACTTATGGTATCAACGGCTGGGCAGGTATATCCGGTTTTCGTTTCGGCTTTTATTTCTTAGGCTTCTTCGATTTCGGTTTTACCTTTTCTGACTTTTTCTGAATCGTCGCTTGTACATTTGGTTGCGTCGTCTACCTTACTGTGTTAGCTAAGTATTCATTAATTGCTGCGTGTGGATTTTTCTTCGGAATACGAATATCATCACTTGCTAATGCAGCAAAGCGATTATTCTAATTCCCTGGAATTACGTCTTCATGATCGTTGATTTCGTCTCTTCTTATCACCTTTTTCTTATACATGATTGCTGTGCAGTTGGCTTTATACACTCCAAGTAAGTTTCCTATCTCCTCGTATACGCTTTCCATCCTAATATCAAGCTCATCTAAAAATTCTCGCGATTTTGTGTGAATTGTACAGTTCTTTCCTATTATTATAGGAATAACTCTCAGCGGTTCGCCATTCTAATCCTTCATTTGTGCGTAATGATTTTATTTGATTCTAAAATATCTTTTAGTATCAAATGTGATACCTATATCGAGGTACACCTTCTTTCCATCAACTGTGAATAACATACAAATAACATACAAAGTGCTATGTCAATTTACTAATTTTTAATAACTTTGCTAACTTTTGATCAAGCTAATAGAAAATATATAGCTAATAGATACACAATTAAAAGCTATCTATTTAATATTTTAGTGTTATGTATTCTTTGTTATCCTCTAATTATATTTTTTATCAATGTAATATAAATTTAATATATATTTCCACTCTATTTAATGAATAGCCACTAGTGTTAATAACAAATCGAGTATTATAAAACAAAGAAAACGATATATTTTCTCGCAATTTTATTTATTATAACTGTAATAGAATTACAATATAACTATTTTGATAACTAAATCAGAAATAACTTTGTAATTTAGTATCTTTCCTATTCAATAATTAAAGTTGGAAAATGCTTTTGTTTATTTTATTTAATATTAAAATTGAAGCTACCATGCTCAGCAAAATAGTTGTATTATATTCAAAGTCGTTTAGTTATAATTGAAGTTGTAAATTAAATTATTTATACTCTAGTATGCAATAATAGTAAAATATTCTATTACAGTACAATATATGAGTTATTTACATTGTTTAATGTAGCAATATGCTCTTCTTAAATAGCAAATAATATTTAACAACAATTAGTCTCTTCAATTGTATTCACTTTACTATTTTGTATATAATTATATAAATATAATTAATCAATTATTATTATGTGTGTTGGTATTATTTTGTTTCCAGTTTTAATATATTACAACTATCAAAGTAATTGCTAGCAATAAGCTTTAATAAGTTCATAAACGCAAAGTCAATAAGAAATGCAAATGTAAAAACGAATTGAAAACCTTAAAAATTAATGTATTGACGCGTTACAATTTAAGAATTAGTTTGAAACTGTTGCAACAACAATATATATAAATGATAACAATGATGTAAATTCAATAATACAGTTTACTTAATATTTAGAATATATGTGCGGCAAATATTAAGGATTACATATAACAAATGTATAATTACGAAGGTATTAATTCTTTATCGACACAAATGAAATATTAAAAGACGTTGAAAGTTCATTACAAATTTGTTATGCTGCTTAAACACTTGGGAATTCTTTAGGGTTTAGTATTAGTTCAAGCTCTGTTTTTGGAATAATTAATTATAATACTTATACGTCCAATGACATATAATATAAATATTTTGTTGGTGAACCATTTATGCAATCACAAATTATTGCTGAATAACTGAATAACTCTATTTCAATATTAAATACAAGTTTTAATAACATATAATTTGAAAATTCTCATTTTTACACTTATTCAACAAGTTAAATTACAATAGGCAATAAATAATATTAACATTTAAGCGTACAAGTAAATTCACTTATAAATGAATAAATTATTTTACAACTCAATCAGTAATTAAAATAAAAGGATACCGCCGGATTTTATACTTTATAATTTACCAAAATAAATTAAATAAATAATAACGCGAATATTCTAACCAACTATTTTTAAAGTCCAAATAATTCACAATAATTTTCCAAAAAATATAATAAACCTAAGTTGTTATTATGGATGTTCAAATTTATTTTATAAATTAAACGAGCTTCATTACTTTATGAAGATTTTAAGTTTGTTAAATATAATATTCTTCGATTTTAAGACCTTCTTACTTATACTTTCTCTATATCTTAAGTAAATATAATGATAATTTAAAGGTTTGTATTGTTTAAGTAACTATTAAATAATTATTCTGTTACCTTCATAGGCACATGGTAACTTTGTTAATTTCATAATATATAATAAATTTTATTTGTAATACTTAGCGCTTTATTTCTTTTATGTACTATACCATATTTTTGGTTTAATAAAATCAAACATAAAAAAATCAGTGGTTATAAATATAAATTGGCAATCAAAATCGACTATATATTATAAAAAATAATGTTTTGCATCTTATTAGTAAGTTATATTTCCTTATAAATGGGAATTGAAATAATGTTAAATTTATAAGAAACTCATAAAAATGTCTATTTAGTTAGATAAAAATCATTACCATTAGTTTGGCTTATAATTAATAGTTAAACTCATTTATACAACTAAATTCATAATTTCTTAACTAATGGTCCGTTTTTTGAATCAAGAAATATCAAACTAATCATTTTAGATATTGTATTTATATAAAGACTGCTTAAAAAGCATTACAGTATTATATACCTGATATTAATTTCATTATTTATCGAATTGCCATGGCTATTATTTGAGTTTTCCGTTTCACTTGACAATATTAGTAAATAAATAGAATTATGTGAATACGTTCAAAAATAATATAATTTGCTCAAAAAACATAAAAATAAATTAAACATTGCATGTGAATTACTGTGTTAAGCAAAATGTAAACCTATGTTATAACATGCAATTATAGATAACTAACACATCAAATATATAAATGTATCGAAAATATAAAGTAATAAATTTAAACTGATTGATGCTTTAAATACTCAAAATTTTATTTCTGATTTACCAAAGATATAATTTAAGGAGTGCATGATATTCAAAATTTCAAATTCAAATTATTGTTCATAAATAGAATAAAATAGTGTTTTGTTATAACTTATTTCTTAATTTAACACATAGTCTAAAATGTAATTAAATATTTTAAACGTTCAACAAAATATGACAAAATGGATATGTTATCAAAACGAATCATTTCTCAAAACAAAATATGATAATATAGAGCAATATCGCTTATTATAAATCATCTAAATATTGATTAAAATAGTTAGAATTCATTTTGAGTATACAATTCATTTATCTATAAGTGATATTTATGGTATTTCACTATGCGCTAATAATATTTTCTTTGATGTTGATGGTGATGCATCTACTTAAGTTGATAACATGAATTCTTATAATCCTGGCAAAATTGTGTTGCCGCGCTAAATTTACTAAAATTTATATAAATTTTAAGCCAAAGAAATGAGTAAATATCATCACGAGTTTATATAAAGTGGAAAGTATGTGGCGTTGTAGGATACAATTTAATGACTCGATAAGAAATGAAATAATATATAGCTCTTCAGAACACATAATGGAGTATGTTTTGGAATTGAATATATTGTTTTGGAGATCTTTTTGTTGATAATAGCTTTTGTTATTGAGCTATCCGTTATCCTTAGTTTGATCAAAATGAGCGATTATCTCCGAATTAATTACAATAAAATGAGCCTTAGTGTTGTTGAGACTAACATAATAATATTTTAAGTTGAAAAGTCTCTCTATTATCTCCGAACTACTGCGAGAATGAAGTGAGTTTATTTGAGAGCGTTTAGAAATAATAATATGACCTTTTTGTTTTATGTGTACATTTTGTTTGAAATTTTAAAAATAGATACATCATATTATTAATAAAATATAAATATCATAACCAGTATATGGTAATAGAACTCAGTATATAGTATTCTTGTATCTCAATCTGTATATATCTCCTACAATCTAGTTAATTTTAAACAATATGTATTTTTATGTAAATAAGCACAATAGTAAATTAAAAGCTCAAAATACTTCTCTAAATCTTTCCTGTAAAATGTCTCATTTACACTATATGTATATACTACTACTAATTATAGATTTTTGTCCAGTTAACTACAATAACATAAATGTTATTAAAAATCTCGAACTACCAAGTCTTATCTTATGCGATCTAATATCACTTACTAAGATCTATAACAGTTAGTTATATTGCTTCAAATTACATCATATTTTAATCATATTCCACACCTTTCATCACAATGAATATTAAAATGATAGTTACAAGTTCCATTATTTTATGTACAGCATTTCTTTTATGGCTTAGCATATCTAGAAATGTGCAGAAACGATACAATAGCAAATATGCAGTTGTTACTGGAGCTACTGGAGGTGTAGGAGAAGAGATAGTTGAACGCATGTTGTAAAAGTAGAATGTCATCGCAGTTGGTAGAAATGAATAATTACTGTCTGCATTAGTATAAAAGCATGCCCAAAAGTCTAACAAAGTAATTCCTTTCGTTTTTGACTTCACTGATAATTTATCTACATTTGCACCTAAATTCGATGCATTCCTCTCTCAACACAAAATAGATAAGCAAGATGTCGGTATTTGCTTCTCTAATGCAGGAATAGGCGAGTTTAAATAGTTTGAGTCAACTTCATATGAAGCCAAAGAAATGTTTATGTAAGTTAACTTCGGTTCTCATTTAGCTATCAGCGATTACTTCTGCAAGCTCTTTCTCACCAGAAAGAATTCTAAGTCAGCTCTGATTATCACATCTTCATTGATTACTGGAACCTGCGCTAGATTCTTTGCTCTCTATCACACATCCAAGACAGCACTCTCTGCTCTTTCTGCTTCTTTGTACTCTGAATACGCAAGCAAAAATATAGATATTCTGGCTGTTCACCCATCAAGTATCGCACACACTCGATTCATGAAAGGAGAAGGTATGAAAGTATTGGATGATTTCGCATCTTAATATGTTTCGCACATAGGAAACTTGTGGATATCTGTTACTCCAAAAGACATAGTAAACAAGATGTTATCAAGAGTTGGTAAAGTGAATCAAACTTATGTAGGAGCCGCTACTATTCTAAATGCAGTTTAGGGAGCTATATTTGGAAGAAACCTCAACGCATATCTTTGGAGTAAATGCACTATTCTTGATAGACTATTTACTAAAGCTAAGTGAAATATTTTAGCAAATTGTATTTTAAGAAAATATTAATTTACATTATATTATTTTTAATATACATTATTTAACAAAGATAAATGAAATGCAGTGAAGTTTTAAATAACTATTATCACTACAAAATTCGACTCACTTATATACTTAAAGATTTTGTATCATACTCATTTATTTACTACATAACAAGTCCATAGAATTAGCTTATTCTGTAATTTATAATTATAATTCGTCTAAACGTTGTGAATTAATTCTAGCAAATTATATAGAGCTACGTATTTGATTAGAGCATTGTAACTGATCAAAATTATCAACATTTACAATAAACTTATTAAAAATTTGTTATAATTTGTCTGAGTTATATTCATATGAGTCATTCATAATATTAGATACTTATTAAAATGTTGGAGATGGAGAAGACTCGTCCTTTTCCTTGATATTTAAAGGTTTAATATTATAATTATTCTTATATATTTCAGTTGTGCAAGATATAAGTTTTGGAGTAGCTAATTTCGAAAAAGTTACTTGTTTTGGCGTAATTAATTCACGATTTGGTTAAATAAACTTAATTTACATCTTCATTATTGTGTATGAATGTAGTCGTTTCATATTATGGAGTGAAAGTTTATAATAAGATATTGACTAAAAATTCAATTCATATATGAAATAGTTTTAATCTGAAATCATTGTACAAAATTATAAAATGTAAATTATAATATTCAAATTTGAGTAGTTATATTTCAGCCCACTTTTATTTGAATAATGATTCAATTCAAAATAACACAGATTTTTAAATAATAATTCGGTTACACTATACATTAAATATTTATACTGTATCATAGTATAAATTATGAGATGAAGATGGAATGATTAAATTGAGCCTTGGTACTGATGATAAGGTTACAGTTAAGCGAGTCATTTAATAATATAAATATTGTTTATATTATATTATTTTATTAATTGAAGTGAATAACTTAAAAATTGACGAGAACTATATAATTTAGCTTCTATGTATAATATTTAAGTACTTGTGGATGAATATAGATTTATGAGTGAAATTATATTAATTTACTAAGAATTTAAAAAGTAAGTGAAAAAGTGTCACTTGGCAATTTATTAGTTTACGTGTAAGTAACTATCAATTATATGTACTAATCTGCTAATTTTGATAATTTGTGTGTTATTATTGTTCTTATCATGAAATATTATAATTCGTTTTTGCTATTTTTTAGTCTTAAATTATTAACGACTAGAAATTAAATGTATTGACTATTTATTGGACTTGGGCATATAATTAGGCATTACTATAATCTAAGAACATAAGGCTTGTAATTAACATATTTATTATATTATTTCATTCATTGAAGTGAATAACTTAAAAGTTGATAACCTAAAATAATATATTTACTACAGAATTTAAATTATAATATTTGTGTAAATTGTTTAAATACAATTCAACAATTAATATAACGAAATCACTTGGTTCTAGAGAACATCGCGATTCTTTCTTGTAGAGTCAATGGCCCTGTTCTAGTTTTTGCTTGTTCGTTAGTTCCGAGAATTTCTTTGCTCATCTCTCTGACTCTCTTTTGAATCGCGTTGTGATCGTCTACCTTGCGTTCTACGTCGAACACTCTTTTGAGCAGCATGTCTTGGTTGGCTTTGAGTCTTTGGATTTCGATATCTTTGATTTTGAGTTCTTCTTGGGCTTTGCGGTCGGTAACGAGGGCTTCAAGTCTCTTTATTTGTGCTTTGTATTCTGTTTCGTCGTGTTGTCTCTTATCGTCGGATTCTTGGAGTCTGTGCATCAAGCCGCCGAGTTCTTTTTCCAGGTCAGCGATGGTTTGGTTTTTCTTGGAGAGGTCTATTTGTTGTTGTGCGGTGAGTTTTTCAGCGAGTTTGTTTTCGATTTCTCTTTCTTTCTGGGCGAGTGTTTTCTGTATCTTGCAGAATTCCGATTCGTACGCTTGAATGATTTCAATGTATTCCAGGTTCTTTTGTTTGGCTTCGAATAGCTGTGGCATGAGGTCTTCGCCGGACACCCTGTTCATGATTTTGTTGACCACTTCCGCTTCTTATTTAAGTATGAGGCTGTCCTGTTGCATCATTGGGGCCATGCCCATTACGCCAACGTCTGCCATGAGTGATTTAAGTTCGTAAAGGCCCGTTTCCTTCACTTCGTCCAGTTCCTTCCCCTTTGCGATTTGGGCCTTCATAACGTTAATCCATGAGATGATCTGGTTCAGATTTTGAACGAAGGACTCTTTCTCGGTTGGTTCAACGTCGTTTTGAGCTTACTTTTTGTGCTCAGGCTGAACTATTTAACGGGTGAACTTCAAATTGGAGTTGTACTGGGTCGTTTTCTGGAAGAGCTTGGACTGGAGGATCTCTAAGAGGCCCTTGTCATCGGCGATTAGGAAGAACTGCTCGTTAAAATACGGACGTGCTTGCTCATAAGAGGATTTGGACTCAAACTGGGCTCCGTTGAGGGAGATGTGCTTCAGGATTTGAATGTAGTCGGAATCGCCGCAGCGCACGCAGAAACCGTTTTACAGGCCAGTGGCGCTCTTGGTTACCGCATGCGTCTCCAAATTCACAATGCACAACTCGCCATTAACTGCAGCTGCAACCTCGTTCGCGGAATGCTGGAACAAATGACAGCTGTCCACGAAACTGCAAATGAAAGCGGTTTCCATCGTGTCCAAATAGATGCAGAACAACTCTGAATTGGACAAAACCATCAAAACCTTGTCATACGAGAAATAACTCGTCGGAGCAAGATTTATATCAACGTGCAACTCCTCCATTTGAGAAGATGCATAATTCACCTTTTGCAAATCTGTATTTAACTCGTAAAAATGATCGTTGTAACAGGCCACTGGTTAGTTAGTGTATTATACTGGCATCTCAATTTTCTATATAATTTTACGCTCACGCAAATCTACTACCATCAACATAAAATCTTGACGAACCAACGCCTTGGTTCCTGGCAATAAAAATGTTACAGATGGACCTGTGGTTGGAAGTTAAACTTTTACAACTTACCTAATCTCCATAATTGATTGGAGGGAGTGGTGTCTTAAAATAATATATCGTATATTCTTAAAAATCCATGTCATGGCATGTTAAAATGTTATAAAGCTAGTACTCATATTTATTTTGCAATTCAGATTCACACATAACGCTTTGATGATTTGCTATAATTCTTAATTTTCACGCTCCAATACTACTAACGTAGCCTCAAATTTACTCCATTATTATCGCAACAGATAATATGAGCAACTCATTTAACTGTAACATTTATCAACCATACTAAAGCTCAATTTAATCATTCTATCTTCACCACTACTACTAAACAGCTCAGGAATGCATGTCAAAATTGAAACTTTTTTCAATTTAACTTTTTTCAGAGATTGTTGTAAGATATTTACAGATTATTATTTTCCCATTCTTAATAACATTATTGTTCACTGTTAGCAATATTTTGTACTTATATTAAACAACACTCCAATATGAAGCACATATACGAAATGTTAAGTATTAAATAGTCAATACAACCATAACTAATACAAGTAAATAATAATATTTTTAGTTATTAGTTAGGGTTAACACGATGTAAAATATGTGTTCAGAAAATTCAATGGATTAAAGTATTATATAGAGTATTATCTCACAGTCTAAACTTGTTGAAATTTATTCATAAAATAAAATAAATGAGAATAGTTTGCACAAAATAAAGTAACATAGACTGATAGAAATTATTGACAGATATAGTCTAAGATCTATAAATACTAGTCTCAAATAACAATAGTGATATTTGTTCATAAATTATTAATAAACTCACTATTCTAAATAAGTTTGCATCATAGCAATTTATTTACTACAAAGTAAATCCATCGTATTGGATTAAGCTGTAATTTATAACAATAACTCATCTAAACGATGTGAACTAATTCTAGCAGATTATATAGATTTGCGTATTAGATTAGAGCATTCTAACAAATCAATATCAATATCAACGTTTACAACAAATTTATTAAAAATTTATTTTAATTGTTTAGGATCATATTCGAATGTCTCATCTATAATTTAAGATGCTTATTCCAATGTTGGTGCAGAGATAGTATCTTTATCCTTCATATTTAACGGTTTAATGTCGGAAAGCTTGAAATTCTTTTTAAGCATATCGACTGTGCAATTAGCGAGCTTAGGAGTAGTTAATTCTGAGCAACATGCTGATTTAGGTGATATTGTAAGATGTTTTAGTAATGGGAACTTCTGCATTTGTAATGAGTGCAACCTTTTCATTTTGATGCGTAAATTTAAGACAAATATCATTATAATGTCATATAAAGACTATAATTCATAAAATTACAAATTACAATAAATCAATTACTACATAACCTCGAATTGAGACACCCACCCCCTTTCACTTACAGACACCCGAAGTGCTCAGATACAGACTCCTTCGATTTTTTATAGTAAAGGTGTCTATAACTGAACTGCAAAAGGGGTTGTAAGTGAATTTCACATTGTAAATCTCTTTTGTAATTTATAGATTCATAAGAGCTTTAAAGCTTTGTATGAGCTTTTGAGATGTGTATGACCATATATATAAATTATATGCTACTTAATCTTCTATATAATGGTAATTTATGCAAATTACATCAAGAAACTAGAAATTTGATAAAATTTTCAGAATATTTTTGGAAAAGGTGTCTGTAACCGAAATGGAAAACCAAATCTGACACAAGAAATATACCAAACTGGGCCAGATTTGCTCTCACTTATAGACACCCTGGCCATTTTTGAAAACTGCTCGGGTGTCTGTATTCGAACAAGGGTGGGTGGTTCAATTCGAGGTTATGTAGTATGCAAGATTTGCGATCTTAAATCATTAAATGTCAATATCATTGATTCAAGCTTATTGACTCAATGAGCTATGTGAAAGTGTATAAATATTTGCACAACACATCAATCTTAAAACATGTTATCAATCATTTTATATAGAGAAGACATCACTCCGTAAATTACGTCTATACTGGTCACCATTTTTCTCTGATGATCACATTTCCTTTCCTTTCTAAACGATGATTAATAAGAAAACAACAGCATTCCTCTCTAACCAAATATCACGTGTGGTGTTATCACACGTCAAACCTCCTCACAGAATCTCCGTTAGCTTTTTCGGGCTAATGGAGATCTTTTTGTTGATAACAGCATTTGGTTGAGTAGGGGACAATTTTAATAAAAGTATATTGTCAAATGTCTCATTATTTATTGGTGTTTACAACTTATAACTCAAAAGTACCTTATATATGAGTTACAATAAAATAAATTATGAATGTGATAAGTACATTGTTGAAAGCTATAAGCTAAAGATAGAATAGACTTGTCTCCAATTAAAAATTCATCTATGTAGCTAAAATATGATAATATATTAAAATATTAGAGCCATAATAACCATAATAGCTTTGATGTAGTTATCTAAAACATTCAAAAACTTAGAAAATATGTCCTAACTATTGTAACTTAATAAAACGCACTAATACATCTTAATTCTTACACATACTTGACTCATTCTAAAACAGTTATAAAACATGAAAGAAAAATAATTCTTCTCA
The DNA here is from genome assembly GCA_963988835.1 of Hexamita inflata. Lineage (NCBI taxonomy): Eukaryota > Fornicata > Diplomonadida > Hexamitidae > Hexamita > Hexamita inflata. Next base: position 173,852 of record CAXDID010001241.1, read on the forward strand.
ACAGTAATTCCTTTCGCCAGAACGAACATCTTCAAAGGAGCCCGAACACATCAAAATCAATTTCCTGCCCGTTCTGATTAACTCTCTTTTGCATGTGCTCGACGGATGAGTTCGAGGCGTTTTTAAGCTCAACGGCTCTCAATTTATTGAATGTGGAGATGTCAACGTTGTCCGAAAGATCCTCTGAGAATTCACTCACGTTCTGACTGTGCACGTAATTCCGCCCGAGCTCGGCCAGCTTCTTCTTGTCGCGCATTTGCAGCATTATCTCGTTCAAAACCGGATTATTGGTGTCCTACTTGAAAGATAAAAGCTTGTTCTTCTTGCGCTTGCCGTCCATGTTTTGCTGCGAAATTGCAGATTGCTTGTTCCTGTTTAACAATTACTTCAGCATTAAATTGAAGTGGATGAATCAAATTACAATTACATTGATAAAATGTGTGATTATGCGCACATTAAATGTTTAATAGTTATTTCCACACCAAATGCTGACTCAAATCATATTTGTTTAGATGGCAGACACGACTTTTTCACAATCTCAAACTGAAATAACAGAGTGCTACTCACTGGACACGAGCGCGATAATATTTCCGTTCAATAATAGCGTATGTCTGAACCTGATCTCCGCGAACAACAACGAGTGCAAGAAGTTCCCGCGGAGCGTGATGCTCTCAATGTACATGGACGTGTTCGACACTGTAAGCCCGCCGTATTCCCCGGTTGGGTTCGTGAACGATTTCAACTACTCGACTACCGATTTCGTTTGTATCCCGTGTTTGGATCCAATATGTTAAACAAAGGAGTTCTACCTATCCTCCAAGATCATGCTCAAAGTGGAGTCAACATCGCGCTTCACGACCGTGGTGTGCGGGTAAGTGACCGTTCAAGAAGAAGACCGCTCGAACATAGCCCCGGAACAAAATTGAAATTTTGGAATATTGAAATGAAAATTAATTTTGTTATTACTTATGGTCTATATCATATACAATTATTATATTTTTGCTTGAAGACATTTATTTCTCAACTTTGATATGCTTTGGTTTAACTACTTATCTTAATTATTTCATTAATCATGCTAGTACCCAAATTGATTTAGTGTTAATATATTATCTAACAATACAGAATGATTATTTTTTTAATCTTTTGTAAATGCGTTATCTGTAGATCAAATTACACTACTTGTCAAAAATATGAATTTTTATGTTTAGCTATATATCTTCACTAAGCTTTTCATTCAATTATTATAACAGTTACGATACGATAATTACATTATCGCAGGATATAACTTGGGTGCTATCTTCATAGTATTATAATACAGTACTTTACAAAATGTAACTGTAAAATATTATTGAAATATTACTATGGTAAACTTTAGTAACTTATTATTGTGTACCTCTTTATGAGTAACAATATATTTATCTTAAATATATTAATTCCACTCTATTTTCAAAAGTGATAAAATGAAACAAATATTTCATTTTTATTGAACAATAATAACTATTCAGAAAAAACAATATTATAATCATACTATATAGTACATATGAATTCTAAAATATGTATCAATACATAGGAAACATCATATTATTCTAAAATAGCAGATAATTATTAAATAATTATTCTTGTTTCTGAACCTTAGATGAGCTGTAACTTTACAATATTTCGTTTTACAAAATAATAATGCATAATATACATTAAATTTGTACACAATAATTCTATCTTTACTCTGAGTCATTACACAAGATTATATAAAAATTGTCCGGATAAAAAATGTGTTAAAATCTAGAAAATAATAAAATATGGGGAAATTAGCATTAATATATTAATAAAAGAAAATAAATACTCTTTTAATCGTCTCACTCAAACGGGAACATCAAAATTAACGAACTCAAAAGTAAAAGAAACATATCCATTCTACTACAATTAAATTATTGTTCGTTGTCATTGAATATATTTTAGCAAACTCCAGCCCCGCACATAGATTACTGTTTGAAATATTGCTATATCCCAATGTATTTTTAAAAGTCATATTAGATGACAATATAGTATAGCTTTGAAACTCGTAAAGCTTATAGTTACACTTGTGTCATACAAATATGGTATCAATTAATTTAGACCTGCAAGCGTTTTAATTATATGTATAAATACTGTAAACTTTTTCAAAAATTACAACATTTAAGCAGCTTTTCCCTATGATCACTATAAGATTATCATTACTAGAAACGATTCCTATTAATGCCGCCACCTACGACTTATCATAGTTTGTATGATCCTCAAATTAACTTTTGTCAACATTTTTTAATTTGAAAGTAAGTTTTGTCTACATGTCGAAATAAAGTAATCTTTATTAATATTAGATGACTACTCTTAAATATTAGGATTGTTGAGCTTTCTCTCCACATTCATAAGTTGACAGTTTCCTATTTATATAATTTTAGATACTAAGTAAATCGCCCCAGTGAGTGTTCTCTTGTGATAAATATCTTTGTTAGTTAGGTTCACGAATTAAGTTAACAAATCGGCTAGCGAACCGATGTGAGCAAATTTATTCTTAATTTCTAATTCGATATTTCTAATTATCAACTTTATGTCTCAGAAACAATATAACTTAGATTGACCTTGGATATTTGAACTATATCTGATCCATATTGACATATTACGTGAAAAAATTATGTGTAATTACCAAAAGCATGCTGTTTCTATCAAATTATGTAGATTATTATTTACTTGATTAACGATCTTTGAATTATGATGGAAAAGTATCCTCATTTGTTATAAATTAATCTTAAGATTACATTATTTTATTGGTTGTAACTGAAGTCAAATCATGATTAAGTTTTCCGATTTCTTAATTAAAGTAGTTTTACCAATTATTAAGAAATATATCAATTTATTAAGAATACTAATTTTAGTATTTATAGCCTCTTTTCCCTTGATATTGCTTTTAACAATGAGTATATTTTCAGTGTTCGGTTAATATTTCATTTTTTGGGATAACTTTTGGCGCGGAATTTACATATATTCTTAAAAGTAGCTATAAATGAATTTTATGATAAAATTAAATTTCAAAAGTTCTAACTTGACTTCTTCCGGGGCTATGCTCGAACTGCTTCTACCCAAACAGACCAGGAAAGGATGTTTAATCCCAAGTCATCTTCAAGCCGCTCGAGACCTGCTACTACGCGGCCTTCAACGACCAGTGCCCGAGCATCTCGCCGTTCACCTTGGTAAACGCGACAGTTCATATCTCGTACAAGAACGGGAATGTGCAGTCATATCTGTATCTTCCAACTGACACAGTAAATACTTATACCAACAACGGAACTCATCTTACTTTTTGTTTCTCTGACTCAAACAATCTAAGAGAATCAACTTAGAGTTATCCAATAATTGCCGATATTGATATTCAAATATAAAAAATAAACACCGCTGTCCTTCTATCTGGATAGACAAAGCTGATCGGTACGGAGCTGACGACAAACGGGTTTTCGAGCACGACCGCGTTCTTCCAGGTAGTCGAAGTCCAGCTGTTCGGACTTATAAACGATACCGAAAGAGAAAGCGTAGCCAACTTGTTCAAAGCGAATCCAGACGCGAAGTACTACAGCCACATGAGCATCTTTTCGCCACACAGCGATTTATATTTTAACACTTTTACTGATGTATTCTTTCAAGTTAATAAATAATTTGTACAGTACATGGGACGCACCAGAAATCCAAGCTTACCATAATTTATTGCATAAGTTCTTAAAAACGAAAAACTTCAAGATTTGATAATATACTGGGATCAATTCGTTTCAGATGCGTAAAGTAACGTTATATACCATTCAAGAAAGAAAATCGATAATATTTGGCTAACTTGCTGGAAGGATATTTCGGTTACTTGGACCTCATTAAATAGCATTAGAGTAAATATCGAAAATAGAGATGATTTATATTATTGTTAATTGAAAGGAAATAACGCAATTACAGCTGAATTAGGTATTATAATTAGTGAAACCGATGACACTGTTTACCCAGTTATTGTAAATGATTATGAAAACTTCAATTCAAACATGACTACTATAAAAATGCATACATCTGATACATATGCAAAACAAAAAGTTTAAAAGGCTTGCTACGTACAATTTTAAATTATTTCCAAGATAACAGGTAGCTTTATCGAAAATATTGAAGTAAATCATTGGACTCCGTTAGAAATGAACCAAAATAAATAGCAAATCACGGTTTTATTTTCATGTATTGCCATAACTATAGTGATCGAATTAATTCGCTTCAAGCTTCAATACAAAGATATCAAGAAATATCAGAAAGTAATTGAAGAGGATGTTATTGTAGAAGAAGCAAGTAAATGATGTATGGGAAATAGAATAGTTAATATTTGCTTATGCTAATATGTACAAAAAACGTTTTGGAAGTGTGAGCTTGCGTTTTGCTTTCAAAGCTTGATAATAGCAGTTACGTGAGCCATTTTATATTCATTATTTTATTTATATTTAGTGATTCGTGCTGTACAGTATATAGATCTTAGATCTTGGAGCCTCCAATATACTGATGTTATTTTAGAAGAATTAAATTAATCATAAATGTGATAAATATTATTTGTTTCAGAAATAGATTTGTTAAATTATCATGAACATAACTAATACTCATTTCACATCAATAACAACATTTCTTAGTTCAGCCTCTTCAAATAAGATATTTATTTACTCGCGGCTGCATCCAGATCCGCACACTTCTAAGTCATCTACTAAACTTGCTCGTTGCAGATTTGGATTTCTTTCTTCATGGAAAACACCTTTTGGTACGTTTCTTCTATTTCGAGGACGCTGCTTATTTCCCTTTGGATCGCCTGGACGTTCAGGTTGGAAAACGAAGCGGCGCCGAGCAGCGTGAACTCTTGCTGGTACTGGCTTTTGGACAACGGGATGTTCAGGTCCTGCGACTGGCTGAAGCTCTGCTTTCGTTGAATCAGGCCGATGTTGGGCTTCAGCTGCGTCTGCATGGAGAACATGCTCAGTCTTCTTGGCTTCATCATTTGGAGTGAAATACTAATCTAGATGTCACATACATCAGTGAATTTACCAATATGATATTTATAAATTATATTCGTATTTAATCTGAATTAATTCCGAAAAATAGAATCTTGCTAGTTTCTGTGCAACGAGGTCTGCCGTTAAATTATTAGAGCTAAATTCTAATATTTGATTTGAAACAGATAATTTGCAAGAAATTGTATTTTTGATTATTTTTCGTTGCATCATATTTGCGGTATATATTATTAAACGACTCTGGATACAAATATGTACAAAATTATATCAATAGAATGATTCTACTAATCACTGTGGTTTCTTATTTCAATACGAGAGTTATAGAGCATACTTAATAATAATCATTAATATTAAGCTTGAGAATCAAAATATCATCTGATTTGAAAGTATAATGTGTAAGAAATCAATATTTAATTAAATAAAAGCATATTTACTAGAATCGTTTCTTTTGTGGAGAATATAAATGTAAAGCAGAAAACATTCGCGGTTCTGAAAATTAGGGAATTACCAAACAAAAGGTTCATCAATCATCACTAATTGATCTAAAATTAAGCGTATCATAAATAAAAATAGCATGATTAGCTTGAACTCAAAAGTTCGCTACAAAAGAGTTATGAATAAAATAATTATTTGAAAACACAAATTTAAACATTATAGTAGACTTAATATGCGTTATATGAGCAAATTCAACTGAAACAAAACGAGTGTCAAATTAATGAAAATTAATCTAGTGAGCAAATAAACATTCTTCAAAACAAAATAGAATCTATGATGTAATATTAAAACTAATTGGTATAATTGAATTTATAATACGCGAATGAGAATCAAAATCTCAAAGAAAAATTAGAATAGTTTTAATAAGATAATTCGTGTTAAAAACCAATTTTAAATAATGTACTAAACCAGTAATTAGATGAAAATTAACTAAATAAAATTAATAATATATAACTAATAGATGAATATAGTATAATATCACAATAATTTTCAGAATAAGAATAATATGAACCACTAAACAAGGAATATAATGAATAAAGCAATATATGTAATACAGTTTGTGGGAATGTTACTTCTGACTCACATGCAATAATTAATACTGTAATAGTTAAACCACTGAATGAACTTAAAATTAATCAAAGGAATTAAGACAAACAAATAAATTAACCTTAATATACGGATTAATATACGGAGTAATAGACAAATTTACATGAATAATTGGTAAATTAGTAAATAATATATCTTAACTAATAATTCCCATACTTTAAATTTATTACTGATGACTTCAATAGAATTAATAGCAGCTCAGATAACGATGAAATAGTATAGATAAATATATATCTATACTTATAGAAACTCATTAAAGAAGTAATAGCTAAATACAAATGTTTCCACAGTTTATAATAATGTAATTTTTCAATATTATAGGCTTGTTATTTTATAAACTAACTAATTAAACATCAATATATAGAGAGTAACTAACTTTGGGAAGCTATGAGTTTAAATTTCGAAAACTCAACAAAAGATATATGTTATTCAAAACTAAAAGAATGTTGTATACATCAATTAATACAAACTACATAAGAACAAAAATAATATTACTAAATTAGTTGTGAGATAATAGATAAGATAATATAATCGATATAATTACAACAAAGTATCTACGAATAGCCACTCAAATAAATATGTATTTAATAATCCACATTAATTCTAGAATCGAAACATAACGCATATGAGTAAGCCTCTAAAGACAACATCGATATTGTGCCTATTAAGAGCGTTTAGCCACCTAATTCGCAATCTATATATAAATCTAAAAAAATATAGTCAGATCTGTCCATTATATCAATCAACAGTGACTCTGAGACTGATGTAGTAAGTATTAATAAAAATCAACCCAAAAAAATGTTTGTGCCTCGTTGTTTACTAACAGACCACTGTTTTGAAGAAGCTTTACGAAATACTTTAAAATAATGGTTTAAAATAGAACCTAAAGAGATGTTTGACCAGTTCAGCAAAAAGCAGCTTCTTGAGTTCGTAAATAAACAGCAGCTTAGCGATAACTTCTGGTTTGAGACTTTGAACAGATGCAGCCCGCACTTCTCTGAGAAACGTAACAGTCAATCGCAACTTAAATAGATCAAGCAGTACTTCTAGAAAGAGATAAAATATAATCAAAAAATATAGAAATGATCATCACAATATTTATTTTAGATTATAAAACTATGTAATAATATATATTTATTTCAATTCTGATGATAAGGTAAAGTGAGTCATTATATATTTATTTCAAAGTAGACTCGGTAAAAGAAAGAAATATACTTCGTGTTGAATCGTCAACACTACGTCACTTATCTTGTTAATTATTAATTAACTGATTATTTGGAAAAATAGAACTGAATTTTAGATATTGTAAATGTGTTTTTGATAAAGTAGATAATATAATGACTCACTTAACTATAATATTATCATCCGTACTAAGGCTCAATTTAATCATTCACAAATCCACACTTAGGTGAACGCTATCACAAACTAATCTCATAATCATCTTCAAGGATTGTCACTCTAAATAGCCTCCTCAGACAGCTTAAGTTATCTTTGTAACTCTTTAATCAGTATTTTTCTGTTCAAGCTTTACTCTTGAAAGCGAAACCTCTGCAATATATTAACTGCATAAAATCTGTGTTTGTGTTTTGTTTTACATAGTAAGTTCCATACGGACTTCTTCCTGTATTACAGGGAGTGAAAGCAGGATTTCGTTCTAATTTATTTAAAAATTGACTTATTCTCTCCTTTCAGTACTATGTGGGGCTGATACTATCTATGGCTTTCGTTTTGGTTTTACATTTTCTGACTTTTTTAAATCATCGCTTGTACGTTTGGTATAAGTATCTAACGGTAGTTATAGATGCACTGAAAATATTACTAAGTAGTAATAGTAGAATGTCGGTTTATAAACATATTCATGGTAGTACTTTTAGAAGAGATGGAGGTGGGAAAGTATATATATTTGGTACTGACCTAGTAACGAATATTTTTATGGGACCGATTTGAAATTATTATTTCACCTCAATCTTTAAACACATTATAATTTTGATATTATAATTTCAAATACTCTTACTGCGACTTCCATACTTAGTGGTTACTAAACTCTAGTTATTTGCATTACTTTTATACACTTAGAAATATTCAATATTGTTTATACAATTTATATTTAATAATTAAGGTATTTTACTAAATATTGCATTATTGAATAGTAGCGAATCAAGAAGCAGCTTGGAATAGGTCGGTGATAACATTATTCTATACTTTATTATTATTAATTTTATGAGTTCAAGTAGCACATACCGAATAATTTTCTTTACACTTTCAAACATGGTCGAAATTTAATTTGGAGTTAACGAAAATATTTATTATAAACTTATAGATTTATTGATTTTTGGTGAATATATGTACGTATTATACTCCCCAAGATGATTTAAATCGCGCGAGGCTGCTAAATTTCCACCACTTCTAGAATTTCGACTATATAATATTTAAGGCAAACAACTATATACTGGATTGAATTTATTATATTACTCTTAGATACAATCGCTCTAACTATTAATACATATTCCATTGATGTATCTCACAATAATATTTTGATAAATTATTAATTTAATGCTTAACAACAGCTAAATAATGAGTTGATATCTAGCGAATCATTAAACTTACTACTATATAAACAAAGTATGATTATATGTAAGAACAAAATTAATCACTAAATATTAAGTTTACTATGTTGAACTTTAATATTGATTTATGTTTAATCTCGAAAAGTAATGCAAAGAATAAGATCAAAATTATATGATGTTGTTTATATCTGATACTAGACGTAAATATTTTATTATCAATGACTATTGTAATTATTTTGCAAATAAAAATATTTCAACATATTTACAATTATATTGAACAATTTGATGAATCTAGCTAATTGACTAAAATAAAGTGATATCAGATATATCAACAGCATTATTTAGTATTTGAATCATAAACCGAATCAGCTACAATACAAATTCTATAAATAAACTTAGTTGAACAGAATGATGTGGAATCAATTCTAAACTAATATTCAAAATATTATTGTACCTTAATAATTTCTATAAATTTGTAATTGTGTATACGTTGTCCGTCTCAAATTAGAAGCAGTACTTATTGAAGAATTGAGTTTGTAAATACTATATCAAGAGTTCCGGATTTATTTTGTATTAAAATAAAATTTACTCAATAAATTAACTTAGATTTGCACCAATATTAGGAATGTTAAATATTCAGTTGAATTAGGCCAAATATTGCATTTTATATAACTTGAAGAACTAGTGAAGTAGCAGGTGGAAACTGATATCATATTTCAATTGCGCTCAGTGCCAAATTAAGATAATTTACGTTTGCACCACTGTTCTAGTTTAGGCTTAAAATCAACAGTCAAAATAGCAGTTCATTTTTCAACAGTTAAAATTATTGTCTATATTTAATTGTATTTGATATATTTGTTGAATATGAGAATCACTGGCTACCGACCCGTTCCTTGATTCTTCCGTTATGAAATTTTGGAAGAAGCACATAAAACCACTTTTTACTCAGAATTATCAGTTTCCAAAAGTTAATTGACTATTATCAAATAACTCTATTACACTTTGGTTCAAGTTCTATATTTATTTTCAAAAAGAGGAAAATAAGGCGCCTCTTACCAGTTTAGAGCCTGATAAGTGAAACTTATATCGAAAGTAATATTTTTAACCGATCTGTGCCAATTACAAACGGATATTTTGAAGAAATTTTAATTACTTTTACCAGGTCGAAATTATTTACTCGATTTCAAAATCTCTGCAAATTGGGAGTGGAGAAAATTGCTCCATAAAACTCTACTTAATTTAATATATCGAAAGATTATAGTACAGATTCACCCCAATCTCTCCAGTTTTTGATCACGCATATGTGTTTATAAGTAAATCATAAATATAAACTTCATTCATTCACCATATTGCGATATGATTATTTTAAAATATCGTTAATATTTGTATTTTATTTTATCGCGTTGCTTTTGAACTAGAACGCGATCATTTTGCAAGGTGATTTTAGTCCTCTGTCCATAAACATGTTGCTGTCATCAAACACCCTGGATACGTACATTTCAATTTCTAATTCCTTTTAATTAATATTACTTTAAAGAAGATTACTACTTGACATTACCCTCGACTAAATTCTTGACTATTTTGAGCTGCTGTAAATACGAACCATTTTAATAACGTTTTATTATGCGAACTTCACTTGGAGACTCCCATTAAATATTATTGATTAATTTTAGAGCCACGAAATGTTCCTCATTAAGTTGTTCATAATAATCGAATATTATTGCGAACTGACCAGAATTTAAAATGAAAACTGGTTTGGCTCAAATGTCTCCGTTTGTTTGAGCAAAAACTGGTATATTTGCTCGTGGGTATTTTTATGTAATAGTATTTGGTATTTTTACAGGTCATTGTGGAATATGTAATTTTATATTAATTTTGTGCTATTAAATTCGGTTGAATCAATGTAAAACAGTTCGGATTGGATGCTTTAAATGAGGCAGACGTGATTTTAAATAACTCTTTAGGAATTTAGTTAAGGTTCTGCACTAAAAGTAGAAATCGAATCTTCAACTGAATAATAGTCAAATTAAGGCTTTGAAATTGAGAAATTATGCACAAATAATAATATTAACATAAGCACCGGAATGCACATTTGGTATAAAACTACAATGATCTCACGCTTGCTTAGATTTAAAACAACATTAAATTTATTATCACCGAACGTATATGTTGTAGAATGTGTGGTGCTTTACTTTCTACTATTTAAATTTCCGTAATAGTAAGATATCTTATCTACAGTTAATACATTTGTATTAATAAGTTCTAGCTCCTCATTGTAGTTGGACAAAACGACATTTTTGAAAATAATCAGTAGTCCATCAATAGCCCCAAATTGTTTGACTATTATTTATCCACTCACAAAATAGTCGCAATTAGCGTCAAATATTACAGAACGCTGATGTATTTCCGACTGGTTGTAGTCGCTTTCAGAGATTCTGTTTTGGTAGGTCGATTTGTTCTGCGTTATAATTACTGTATATTTCTTTTATTTAGATTACTCGAAAGCGTCGATCCAAAATCTGTTGTTCAATTCTAAAATATTTTAAATGTTTCCAAGTGTATAGTTTACATGAATATTATTAATATAGTTGTGTTTAAAAAGGACCTGTGTTACTCCTCTGTGAAATTATATATCCTTAGCTCCAGCAATATATCGCATATTTGAGTCAAAGAGCGTGTATGGCTCGTCAATTGGGAACTGATACGGCTAATTGAGAACGACTGTCAGAAACCCACACACAGTTGTCTAATTATCAAGAGTCCTAGATTAAACAGTTATAGCTTTAGTTATTGTAAGTTTATTATTTATTTACCCAACTCTGAACTTTTCTGAAAGAGCTGAAGGTTACACTTTAAGTTATTCTATCATAATCTGTTCCCAGTTATCACCTGAGGAAAAAGAGACATAATGTAATTGATATACTTCTATAGCATATTTGTAAAATTTTATTCTTTCTAAAACCAATTATTATGTTTCTGAAGTTAAATTATTATAAGACCTTGCAAGATATTAATCATATTGGTTATCAAACAATTCTCTATATTAAGACAACAAATTATCAACATTTAAACTACTAACAACAACTTCGCTTACATCTTAGTGTTGAATTAACTTTTAAAAGTTATTAGTTAGAGTAGAGAACATTTGTATATTTTATTATTCACTTATTATATCTAGTATCATAGTTGGTATTACAACTATCGTGTCATTTGGAACAATTTCGTCAAACATAACAGGATATAAATAGTTTTGATCAACTTTATATACTTAGTACTTGTAAACCAAATCTGATTTTATGTAAGTGGAAAATACTAAATTTTATAATACAAAACTTATAAGAGGTAATTGGTACCCTTCTTCAGCTCTATCATTGCTAACTAAATACACTAACTGTTTCATTTAACTTATAAAATACGAAATATTACCAATGTTTTATAAATTTTTGTATTATTTTAACAGTAATTCTTAATAAGAATGCATAGTAAACCTTTATTATTTTAGAATTTTACATCGTAATGGTTTATAGTTTTAATTATTAAATTTTTCTTTCATTAACTTTTAATAATTTAGGAATTTTGAATTACTATTTATACACAATGATTAGTTTAATTCAGAACAGACTTCAATTATTTATATGTGAGAAGGAGAAGCTTGAGATCTCAACTGTGTGAAATTTAATTGTGTATTTGATACATAATAGCTGAATAAATTATATTATTCGATATAATCTTAACTATTCTAATCACAGGTTATAGCCGGTAGTAATTATTGGCTACCTAAAAAAATGCTTGAAAGTGCATTGATAGCGGTGTATTCTTTGAACTTGAACTATTTCTAATATTTTACAGAATCTGTAATCATGAATATTTCGTCGTCTACAATATTGAATACTTACTGTTTTGCGACCTGTATGTAATCTGAATGATTGGTGTTAATATCCAGCTGATTAAATATTACTGGTTAATATGAGTAGAAAAATTATATATTCTCGTTTTTATTAATAACGGGACTCGAGTATTAAGCAAACAAGTCTACAAGTGTTCGTTGCGTTTTTGTATCCAAAATAGTTGTTCTTGATACTTTGTCAACTCCAAACATACTAAAAGCTAAAAAATCAGTGTACTCAACTAACTTATATATACTTCCAACATAAATAGCATCAATATACACCGGTTTAATGAATATCATTGTGTTATTTACGTTTCCGAACTTTGGAGTTTCGTCGTAAAATAGCTGATTCATAAATTAAATCATTGATTTTAGAGAACTATTCCGATAATGACTTTCATTATTATAAGTTAAGAACAGTTATATGTGTATATTCAATCGTTGCAGAAAATAATTGCATTGATCTTTTGAAACTAATATAATTATTCTGTTTGAAGTGGGTAACAACCCAGACTAAACGTAGTTGCAGTGCTTCGTGAATAAGAAGAACATAAAATAATTAGTGGATATAACTATATCTGTTCCATTATATACTTTATAAGTTTATTCTTTATTTAGATCCTCAATCTCGCTTTAGATATTTTAAATGAATTGAAAATTATTTATCATATTATCATACATTAGATTATGTTTCATAAATTCTGTTAAATTCTGCTGCAAGATCATAACTTATACCAAAGAGAGGTATTTAACTTTGTATAATTATTCAATTACATTAACTTTTGATTTTTGATTAGCATTTATTACATAAATCCATATTCTGTCAACAAGCGAACTTGTTTCTAGAATAGTGGTGTTCATAATATTTATTTCATCAAAGTTATCAAAAATATATACTGTATCTTTGCTGAATCTACTAAATATCATTGGATTTGTAAATGGAACTTCTTATAACAAATATTATTAGTTATTTATTGTAAAATACATATTATATTCCAATTTTTGTATTATGTCAAAAGCTGTGTCATTAATAAGTATTGTATTCGCAATTTGTGTTAGTTTATCCAATTATTCTTAATATGCATCGAAATAATGAATCTTTTGATTATAAAAAAATTGATCTACATCTGGGAATTCTGATAATAAACGATTTAAACTCTATTGTGCCCATTCTTATATATAACCTCCAGAATCCTAAATATAAAACTATAATAACTGTATTGTTTCTGATATTTTTATAATTCCAGTTAATCCCATTAATTCATATTATTAAGTATTTTCTTAGTAGTTCTTGAATAAGTAAAGTTTGGGATCATAATATGTGAATCTCTCTATGTTCAATAATTCTCGAATACTATTAAATATATTATCTATATTTGCAGATTATATAGATTATTCTTCAAATTTTTGTAATTAGTTTTAGAGCTCGTCAAATTTTAAACTAAATATTGACATAAGCAAATTCATTATTGAAGTGAGTTTATATATTCGTTTTAAAACAATATTTGATCAGTTATATACAATTTTTTTAATGTTTAATTCGCAAAACTGTTTAATTTGTTTAATTCACTAAATGTGAATGTAAGTAGCTAAATATATCATACATGAATTGACGAAAACCTCATTATAATATTGATTAAGCTCACTTCGCTTTCGTTTATGCTAATTCAGTCTTCTTTACAGGAAATTAAATGTCAAGGACTAGGGCTATTAACTGAACTCAATTATTTGTTAATTAAACGGTTCCGAACTGTGACATCTGTTTAACGGATCAAAATAAACGAAAATAATATTGAAGATCGTAGGTCGGTTCCAAAAGTTTGTATAATATTTTTCTCACTGCCTCATGTTCCAAGTCTTCAATTATCGACGGTTACTCTGAGCCCGTCCGATCCAGCGTTGCCTTGGGCTTCGCTTTCTTACCTTGCTCCCACACCCTCGAGGCCTGGCGGCGCTCGCGGTGCCCTTCTTCCGGTAGCTTCAACAATGATTATTATCATTGTTACTTCGTCTAACTATATTTTATAGAATATCCAGGTACCTAAACAAATGAAGAGAATGGAAGTACAAATTAACCGGAAGTATAAATAATAATACAATAATACTTAGTGATTAAATGAATTATCAAACGATATTTTAGTAGTTTGTAAATTTATTTCGTTTCTAAAGACTAAATTATACAATTTTATTAAAGTGGATTAAATCATATTCAAATACGATATATAATTATAAATGTCGATGTTTAATATATTTTCACACCCAATAATGTTTAACGTCATATTTGTTTAAATGGCAGACATAACATTTTCAAAGTACAAAACAGAAATATCTGAGTGCTACTCACTTGACACAAACGCAATAATTTTCCCGTTCAATAACAGCGTTTGCTTCAACCTTATCTCCGCGAATAACAAAGAATGTAATAAATTTCCGCATAGCGTGAGATTTTCCATGTTTATGGACATGTTTGATACTCTTAGCACTCCGTTTCTCCCAATATAATTTGTAAATGATTTCAATTATTCCACAACAGATTTCGTTTGTATTCCGTGCTTGGATCCAATATGTCAAACAAAGGAGTTCTACCTATCCTCCAAGATCATGCTCAAGGTGGAGTCCACATCGCGCTTCACGACCGTTGTGTGCGGGTAAGTGACCGTTCAAGAGGAAGATCGCTCGAACTGCTTCTACCCAAACAGACCAGGAAAGGAAGTTTAATCCCAAGTCATCTTCAAGCCGCTCGAGACCTGCTACTACGCGGCTTTCAACGACCAGTGCCCGAGCATCTCGCCGTTCACCTTGGTAAACGCGACTGTTCATATTTCGTACAAGAACGGGAACGTGCAGTCATATCTGTACCTTCCAACTGACACAGTAAATACTTATACCAACAACGGAACTCATTTAACTTTTTGTTTCTAAGACTCAAACAATCTCAGAGAATCAACTTAGAGTTATCCAATAATTGCCGATATCGATATCCAAATAGAGTAACTAAACGTCGCAGTCCTTTTATCTGGATAGACAAAGCTGATTGGAACCGAGCTGACGACAAATGGGTTTTCGAGCACGACCGCGTTCTTCCAGGTCGTTGAGGTCCAGCTGTTCGGACTTATAAACGATACCGAAAGAGAAAGCATAGCCAACTTGTTCAAAGCGAATCCAGACGCGAAGTACTACAGCCACATGAGCATCTTTTCGCCCCACAGCGATTTATATATAAACACAAAGACAGAAATGAAATTTTAAGTTGATTAATAGTTTGTACAATATATGGGGCATACTAGAAACCCAGACATACCAGAGCAACTTAATACTATATATTAAACAGAGAAGCTATAAGATTTGATAATATACTGGGATTAATTCGTTTCAGATACGTAAAGTAACGTTAAATACCATTCAAGAAAGAAAATCGATAATATCTGGCTAACTTGTTGGAAGGATATTTCAGTAACTTGGACGTCACTCACTGATGTTAGAATAAATATTTAAAACAGAGATAATTTGCAGTATTGCTAGCTGAAAGGAAATAATTCTGTTAGAGCTGAATTAGGTATCATTACAAGTAAAACTAACAATACAGTATATCCTGTTTTTGTAAACAATATTGATAATTTCAATTCAAATATAACTACTATTAATATGCATGTATCAGATTTGTATGCAAAATCAAAAATAGAAAACGCTTTCTATGTTCAGTTTTAAATTATATCCAAGATAACAGAAAGCTATATAGAAAACATCGAAGTAAATCATTGGACTCCGTTAGAAATGAACCAAAATAAATAGCAAATCACTGTTTTATTTTCATGTATTGCCATAACTATAGTGATCGAATTAATTCGTTTCAAGCTTCAATACAAAGACATCAAGAAATATCAGAAAGTAATTGAAGAGGATGTTATTGTAGAAGAAGCAAATAAATGATGTATGGGAAATAGAATAATAAATATTAGCTTATGCTAATATGTACAAAAAACGTTTTGGAAGTGTGAGCTTGCGTTTTGCTTTCAAAGCTTGATAATAGCAGTTAAGTGGGTCATTTTATATTCATTATTTTATTTATATTTAGTGATTCGTGCTGTACAGTATATAGATCTTGGAGTCCTCCAATATACAACTCACAAATTAAAACATTGTTTAACATTATGATGCATTTTTAAGAGGAGATCGACAGAACGTTCGGGTGTGGAAATGAAATTTAATAATCAATATATTATATATTATATATAGGAAGATTTCTGGCAGATTTTTAGACCACAATAATATATAAAAATACAAATTTTAGGAATATTTATGCAATAAAAATCAATTTTTAAAAGTGTTATAAAATATTTAAATGTATATTTTTACTTAGTTATACTAAAGAAACCATGTGCATGAATAATTTTTCTTTTAACGTCACTATTCATGAAATTTGTAATTTTTTATTCAAACATTTTTTTGCTTCCTAGTTTACAAATATATAGAAATTTTAAGTAAGATAGGTATATTTACAAAAAATTCTTCAACTATTAATGGCATCATATAACATCGTAATTTGATAATGATTCTCGCTCACACCACTTAATTACTGAAATAATCCAGTTCAAAAAATAATTAATATTGTTTCAAATATGAGTTTAACATGGATAATATACTATATTACTAAATATGATTAAATTCTATTTGTTTCAATTTACACTTTTATATACTATAAGAGCTTGAATTTTCATATTGTTTATAACTATTCGAGGTGGATATTATTAGAAATGAAATTATATAATTAATGATATTTGTGATATATAGATTCATTTAATGCAATAATAATTAAAATATCCAAAAATATCCAAAAAATGAGGTAAATTGTTGATGCTACAACTCCTTTGATATTAAACCATGTCACTCATAAATGCTATACATTTAAAACTGGATATTACTTAATATTCTCATGCGTTTTTGATAGACTAAAGCTTATATTTAATGAAATTATTATTTGTAATTTTGTCCTTTAATAAAAGTGTAGTAGAAATTTGAAAAAGCAGATTTTAAAAGTATTTTATTTATCAAATTGCACCCTAATTTAAGTTAGGGCGCCATTTTTCCTACAATATTTAAATTTCGATTCCTTGAATTTTGAAAGGTGATTTCAATAATTTTCATTAACTTGAAATATTCAGCTTATTATTTGAAGCATTATCGTTTTGCACTTAATCTTCAGAGCTGTAGTTTAAACTTGATAGTATATGATGTGCTATTTACTTAATAGTTATCGAAGATTATAGAAAATTGATTACTACTGTACTTTTTGGAGTCGTTATATGTATCCATTGATGGTCTATGATCGACTCCAGTCTATTTTTCATTGATTATCTAACAGCAATATACAGAATTTGATTTCCATTCGTTGAGGTGTGGAAATCATACAAAGGCATTTCAATTCTTTTATGTCAGCAATTTATTCAATATGTAACTCTTAATTCCCGCATTCAAAATTATATAATTTCACTTCAAACCGTCTGTCGGACTCCTCTCATTTTTAGCATTATCATCAAAAGAAGAAATGTTCAAAATATCTTTTATTATCAGTAATTATACTTTGCGATTTTAACAAGAGAACAAGAATTCTTTAACTTCATTCATTAAAATTTACATTATCTACTTTTACATTTACTATATCTAGAATTCAGTTCTATATTCCCAAACAATCGGTTAAATAATTGAAATAAAGTGTTTTAACTTATCATTTTCACTTCGCAATATACAACAATGTGCAAGAAGAATTCGTATTTCTGCGTTATCACCTGGTTTTGCCTCCTTTTCTTGTCTCTACTTGTTGCTGGTGTTACTCTGGCTTGCATTCCGATTGAGTACTCTTATCCAATTTACAACGAATACAACGGGTATACGTCTTACTACATGAGTTCCAATGATGTTTACCAGAATGTTGGCCTTGGTGTCACTCTTTCCATTGTTGGCCTCTTCGGCTTCATTATAACAATTTGTTTCTCTTGTATTTTGAAGAAGAAAACAGCAACTATTACGTCAGAAACTGAGCCACTCTTTCCAAAGCAAACTGAAGTTCCAGCTCAAATGAACTACCAACAAGTTCAGTATCAACAACCGGTTCAGATGTAGTACCAGCCACAGCAGTACCAGCCAGTTCAATTTGTCAAGACAAACGTTATGTGAGGATAAGTTCATATTCTATAAATTACATTATAATTAATTGTGACGAATTTATCTTCAAAACTTAATCTTTAAATAAATATTTTAATATTTCAAATTGAAATAATATGATAAAATGATTCACTTAACTGTTACTACTACTAAAATTCTCAAATATCCTTTGTTATACTCGCAGCAGTTCAGAGATAATAACTCATTTAACTGTATTAACAACATTACATTCCTTTTATTCATATTAATCTCAATATTGCTTAATCTTCAAAGATTGTCACTCACTACTTATACTAACATTGAATTATAACAGGAGGATAAAAATAAATTAAAGGGAAAGATTAATTGTATATACTGTTGAGTGATAAAATATCAAAAATCTATTTGAAATATTAAATTATCAAAGTTTTATTTACGTATTAAAAATGTTATTAAATAAATTCCGCTTCAATGCTAACGCATTTATTTCCTCGCACTGAAAACTTAGACGACAATATTTTAATACACAGCGAAGAACTCTAAATGCTGTCTAAATTGGATAAGACCATGATTAAAACTTATTAAAACTAAATTAAAGACGGAGCACTTAGAATCCAGAGCACCTAGGATCTGAAAAACTTGGAATTCATGCGGTTCTTGAAAATAACTGAGTTGCAGCTCTATGACTGCAAAAATATTATTCCAAAGTTAGAAAGTCGGACCATAAAAAATTATCTGTGTAGGAATGTGAAATTTGCAGTCTAAAAGACTTTCGCTTGGAAAACCTGGAAGATCTGTACATTACTAACTTTTCCAAGTTAGGGGAACAGAAAAAATAGTATAGTACGCTTCTTTAAGAAATATATCATTTTTAATAACTGAAATGTGTAATAGCATATTGTATATCATTGAAAGATTTAAGTCAACTTTCACAGATGACTGGACTCATTGTGCTATATTTGAATGATTGCAATCTACGTAGTGCTGAAGCCCTAAGACCACTTATAAACTTAACAGAATTGTATCTCTGGAACAATAAAGGACTCGACATCACCTCGCTTTAGCATTTGACCAATCTTAAGATATTAGAGCTGAGATAATGTAATTTGGTCAGTGTTGATGCTTTAAGACCACTTACAAAGCTAGAATCATTAGATATCGCTGAGAACTCAATTGTTTATGTTTAACCCCTTATAACTAACTAAATAAAACTATTCGAGTACTTTAATGCACGGTACAACAAGATATTAGATAGTAATGTAATGGAATAACACTAAAACTTCAAGAGTTTCTAATTTACTGATCAAAAATAGCCAACTAAATAAGAACGTAGTGTGGCTAATATTTAGAGATCGATTAACTCTCCTATCGTATCTCTAAAAGTAATGCAAAAATAAGCTAGCAGTTTAAAATCTCAGAATAATATTTTTAGACTGAAAGTTTCTGAGAATTTACAAAAGCTATTTAATAATTTTACATAGTTTGTTGCTAGAGCCGGATCCCTATTTTAACTAACGAATTAGACGATAGATGGATGGCAGTGACAATAAAGATATTTGATTTTAAATTGTATTATTATCATATCCAATGATCATCTAATGATCATAATTATAATGTAACGAAATAACTAATTAATTATTAGCAATAATTTAATTAATACTCATTTCACATCAATAACAACATTTCTTAGTTCAGCCTCTTCAAATAAGATATTTATTTACTCGCGGCTGCATCCAGATCCGCACACTTCTAAGTCATCTACTAAACTTGCTCGTTGCAGATTTGGATTTCTTTCTTCATGGAAAACACCTTTTGGTACGTTTCTTCTATTTCGAGGACGCTGCTTATTTCCCTTTGGATTGCCTGGACGTTCAGGTTGGAAAACGAAGCGGCGCTGAGCAGCGTGAACTCTTGCTGGTACTGGCTTTTTGACAACGGGATGTTCAGGTCCTGCGACTGGCTGAAGCTCTGCTTTCGTTGAATCAGGCCGATGTTGGGCTTCAGCTGCGTCTGCACGGAGAACATGCTCAGTCTTCTCGGCTTCATCATTTGGAGTGAAATCGTTCTAGATGTCACATACATCAGTGAATTTACCAATATGATATTTATAAATTATATTCGTATTTAATCTGAATTAATTCCGAAAAATAGAATCTTGCTAGTTTCTGTGCAACGAGGTCTGCCGTTAAATTATTAGAGCTAAATTGTAATATTTGATTTGAAACAGATAATTTGCAAGAAATTGTATTTTTGATTATTTTTCGTTGCATCATATTTGTGGTATATTATTAAATGTACGATTCAAATAAATATATGAAATTATATCAATAGAATGATTCTGTTTTGATTATATTATATTATATTTTATTGTTGATATAAATGTAATTTATAAATATCAATAGAATCAACACTCACAAATTTCATTTATAGGATCTATGACACTAATGATTCACATTAGTGTATAGTATATAGTAATTACTTATATAATTCTATTGAATTATCATTTAAACAGATTTAGCTTGGTTAAACTGTACACCAAAACACAAAGAACAATAACGATCATTGCCTGGTGGAAATTATCAACTAATCTATGTTATTATAAAATAATTAGCATAATTAAAATAGTGTACATATTTGTGGTATATATTATTAAACGACTCTGGATACAAATATGTACAAAATTATATCAATAGAATGATTCTACTAATCATCATGTGGTTTCTTATTGTCATCTTCTAGTTTCAATATGAGATATAGAGCATACTTAATAATAATCATTAATATTAAGCTTGAGAATCAAAATATCATCTGATTTGAAAGTATAATGATGTAAGAAATCAAATAATGTGTAAGAAATCAATATTTAATTAAATAAAAGCATATTTACTAGAATCGTTTCTTTTGTGGAGAATATAAATGTAAAGCAGAAAACATTCGCGGTTCTGAAAATTAGGGGATTACCAAACAAGGTACAAATAATATTGTGACTCACTTTTCATTTCCTTCATCAATCATCACTAATTGATATGACCGACTAATATGTATTTTAACTTTAGAGTTGTTAAATATTTTCAAAATTAAAAGCAGATTGTGATAAAACGTCTTAATCGATACGATGATTTTTTACTGATATATTTTAATAAAGTAAATCTGTATTTTGCACCTCATTAAGCGTTATTTATCGGTGTATATCTTCTTGCTATTATTATTTATGCTCTGTACAATTATCTTTAACTATTGTCATTTATTTCTGTATTTATCCTCTTGTGTAACAAGGTTTAAGTTGTTTAAAAATCTGGTTAATAGTTTCACAGCTATTTTATTATTAATCAAGTTCCTGTTATGTCAATTAAAGCAAACAACATTTCTTTACTTATAATTTAAATTGTTCTTAACTAGAGTTCTAGAAATCAAAGCTTATCGCTTCCCAAAACTAATTATCTGTAATATATTCTTGTTGTATTAATTAGTTTATAAAATAGCATGCTTATAATATTGTAAATATATTCTGTTATAACGTATTAAAACAATATATAGTTTGTACTATTCTCTAAATTATGGTGTTTAACTACATTTTTATTTGTTAACTGCAGTGTGGTAATTATATGTAAAAAGCGCCTTGTCATTTTGGGGAAGTGTGAATAAATTTTACCATTCGTATTTTAAAGTCAAAAGGTGATAGGCCTCTTGGGATTAATTAACCACTTCAAACATGATAATTAAAATGTTTAAACACTAGAACAATATAATAATGAAGAATTTAACTAAATGTTAGTAAATTAATGCATTATAATATATACTTATAAGTTTCTTTTGTCATTACTAGCTTTTATGTATTATTTCAATATGTTTTTGCTAAAATTGTTTAAAAAATAGCATCTGAAGTGGTTTTGACTTTAAAATACGAATGGTAAAATTTATTCACACTTCCCCAAAATGACTAGGCGCTTTTTACATATAATTACCACACTGCAGTTAACTATCCACGATTATATTAATTTTATTGAAGTCATCAGCAGTAAATTACAAAAATGGAAATTATTATTCTAAAAATATTAATAGTTCGAATTTCTATTGTTCCTGTGATATAGATTATATCTCTTATAACCACTAATTATTTATTGCTTCGGTTGAATATTATATAGTCGGTTCAGTTGTGTTGCTTTCTAACTCTTGAATGAGAATACGATCTAAATTAGTACTCGCACTAACTTGTTGAATTATTTTGTTTTGCTTATTTTAATAGTTTAGTAACTCTTAAATGTCGTGTTTAAGTTTGGTGCTGAATTGTGAAATTTAATCTGGTTAAATACTGAATTAGTCCATTAACCATTAATTGATGAGTTATATTTGTGAATTCAGATTTACATTCTCATCTATTTATTGTTACAGTTACTGATGGATATATTCATTTTCTTTCTGTATATTAATAATTTTTTCTTATAACTATTTAATCTCTGACTCTTTTAACTTTAACTATTCTTTGAGATTCTAAAACTCGTTCTCATATTATATATTGAGTTTCAGTAAATTTGTT
The DNA here is from genome assembly GCA_963988835.1 of Hexamita inflata. Taxonomy (NCBI): domain Eukaryota; phylum Fornicata; order Diplomonadida; family Hexamitidae; genus Hexamita; species Hexamita inflata. The sequence continues at coordinate 197,135 of CAXDID010001241.1, forward strand.
TCAGTCTGCTTGTTCCTTTCATGTGCGTCACTAAGGCCATTTTTGTTCTTTTGTCTAGAGCACTCATTTTCAGCGTGAATAACAGAGCTTTGCGCAAGTTAATTCAGCAGATCAGTTATCTCGTTATTTTGTTGTTCGTTAATGTTTCTTTGCTCTTCGTACAGCAATTTAATATAATTTTTTTCTGCTATCGCGTTCGATAATTATATGTTATTAACGCAAATTGTCAAATCTTTGCTTTTTAATAAAACGTTTTCATTGTTCATTTAAAGTGGAAAAATATTAACTGCAAATTAAATGTATAATCTATATAATTGTATAATTGAATATAATAATGTTTTGACTTGAACTTACGTTCTAATTTTACATTGTTACTTAAATTAAGTACTTTTATTGTACTTATTATATCAATATATCGATATAGTATAGATGATGCCCCTAATAAATAGTATAAATTTAGTTTTAACTACAAAAATCAATTATTTGTGTTCTAATTTCCATTTATCATCATTTTTCATCCTTCAATTACTATAAATATTATGATTTACTTTTCTCACTCGCTCATGTCCAATATTCTCACTCATGTTTCAAATTCTCAATTATCAGCGGATTATTATATATAAACTCACTTGCTCATGTTCCAAGTCTTTAATTCTCGACAGTTACTCCCGAGCCCGTCCGATCCAGCGTTGCTTTAGGCTTCGCCTTCTTGCCTTGCTTTATCTTGGCGGTCTCTCTTCAAACCATGTTTTATTGCGATTGTTTCATATCAGGTCATATTTTACACGCACCAAGTGGTTACGAAATGTGTTTCCTGAAGAAACGGATTATATTTCTGATAAGATAGAATTGATAAATATATCCCACTTAACTTTCGTCTATTCTGGTTCAGTATCGTGTTCTAAACCTTTGAGGGCATCAAAGGTATGCTCCTTCATCTAGAAGAAGCGCCTTCAGAAGAACGAGTCAATGCTTGATTCTCCTGTGCTTTATAGAATTGATAAATATAAATATAATTTCTAATATTTTGACGTTTTGCATCGATTTGGTCGTAGGTTCAATTCCTGGTCTATGCATCTTTTTCTATTGTGTAAAAATAATGACAATGAGACAATATATATCGGCTAACTCTTTTGGTACAAGTAAAGTAAAGAATTAAAAATTAAACTAAATAATAATTATAGGAAATTAGGGTTGGGATGGAATAACCTAATTAAGATAGTTAAATTAATTATCTTGATAACATCAAGAGAGAATTTTGAGGTAGAGTTGAAACGACGAAGAAATTGAGGAAAGTTTCTCTAGAATTATCCTCATTAAGTTAAATAATGAGACCTCTTAACTTGCGAATTTAGGATTTAAAAATTAATTGATTGCTTCCTTAATGATGAATCTCACGAGTGAAATAAACAGGTTTTTGCAGTTGTCAATATTTTGAAAACTGAATACTCGCATATCGAACAATATATAGTAACTTACTAAAATAACTAAAATACTAGGTGAAATTAAAGGTATTAGATGGTATTAGTGAATCAAAAGTAAAATACTCATATTAAATTACTTTAACATAAATAATATACAAAGTGCTATGTCAATTTACTAATTTTTAATAACTTTGGCTAACTTTTGATCAAGCTAATAGATACACAATTAAAAGCTATCTATTTAATCTCAAAACATCCACTCAATTATCGATTACTTCAATCACAGGAACATTTTAAAAAGATATTTTCATTTTAATGCGTTCTTTACTTCTGTAATTATGTACATGAGACAATTATTCTCAAAAGTATACATTCAATATCTTATAGCATTATAATCAATATATTAAATCAATTATTATCAATTATTATCAATAATTATCCATTATTATCTTATTGTAACAAATAACAACTTTTTCACTTCTTCAGCGCGACGAACAGATTCCACTCGATGAGTTCTTCGAGTTTATTTTAAAATTTGAACGTTTCCATTTTCTTCATTTCAAGAACGAATTCGTCGTTTTGGTGCTTCTAAACTAACACTCTCAGTTTTCCCCTTTCGTTTTTGAAGTGGGAGGTAACTATTGCGGAACTGAACTTGGGGTCCGAGAATATGTTCAAAGTCTTATTTATAAATAAAGTGCTGAATTTGGTTTGGAGTGAAAAAGAAACGAATTGAGTTGAGAGATTTGGAAATAGATTCGGGGACTGCAAATATTTGAGAAAATCGGTGTCGGGCAGTGAGTGAAGGAGTTGGTGTTGGGCGTTGAAGGAAGGGTCAAAGCTTTATAGATAGTGTTGCGAAAATTAAGTGTTATACAATATGCGCGCTTTAAAGTAAAACATCGCGAGTTAAATGTCCTTCTCGAAGTCGTTGGTTAGCTGCAAATTCTAGCGGTTGATGTAAGAGACAATCTCAGCGTGCTGAATGTTAAAAACGTCTTGCGCTGGAATACTATTACTGAGTAAAGCCTGAATTACAGCACGAATGGTTTGTTATTGCCTATTTGTGATAGTTTGCTGCTTACTTGCTTCCCGCTTGAGATGCAACACACGCTAGTGCTTCATGTAAATTTTTCGCAATAATTTTATTGATAAACTCCGAGTTTCAAGTTACTTCAATTACAAGCAATAGTTGAAAAACTACAAAAAGTTGCTAAAATCTTGATTGTTTACAGTTTACTAAAGCACCAGAATACACTGTGCATTAGGTAGTCTCAACTGTGTTTTTAATTGATGGTGCTTTGATATTTCTACTGGAGTTTTAACTCTTCTATTCATTAGAAGTGACATAATGATATTAATCTATTTAACCAATATTTTAGTCTATAAGACCGCATTTCACCTCAAATGAAAAAGGCGGTAGAACTTAAACCAAAAGGTCTAGCTCACCATGGAAGTTAGTATATTCACTAAAATAGCGTTTTAAGTAAAACGAATGTATTTTAGCAAGATAGAGCCAAAAGTGCTCATGTAAAATCGAACTAATTACAGACATTGAATAAAGAATTTGATCATTATTACAACACATAAGTTAAAGTGTCTGAAGGTTTAAACGAAATTTTGAGAGCGTAATCTTCTAAATTTGACTGGAAGGATAAGATTCCTTCAAAGTAAACTTCAAAATCTATTAGAAGAACAAAAGATTTATCAACAACTGCTGCGTATTTAACAACCTAGTATTTACGTGCGGCATCAACTGCTAGTATAACAAAAACTCCAACTATTCAAGTTCCGACTAGAAAGCTCGAAACTGCTTCTTTCATAAATCAGAAGGAGTCTTTAGAAAAGAGCAGGAGTAAAGCTTTACTTAACGACGAGGCTACATAACTATAAGAGCAAGCTGTGCGTTCCTGCCAGCAAATTGCCTTTGACTTGTAAAAAATGGAAAAACTAACTACAAGAGAAAACATAAAGCTTTCAGCAGCTGAAACCAAGGAAACTCTTAATCGCATATAATCGCTTAAGCTCCTCCACAAGCAACGTAAAGAGTAGTAACTCAAATCTCAACTTGATTTCCATTTAAAATACTCACTCGAGCATTAGGATAAAATAGACAAGATTTACGCTTCAGCTGGTAACGCTCAACCAGCGACCATTGTAAACCCGAACGCTACGTGTGCCCTTGACCGAGACTGGATCGTTTCCAGAACTGCTCCTCGTTCTCAGAGCAATGCGTTCTTTGTAACGAACAGGATGAGCATCCCGCGCGCTTAGAGCGCGAAAAAGCAGCGCATTTACATAAACAAGCAGCGCCCTGGCTCCTTCCTGGACAATCAGCTTAATTTCTAGAGCCAGATGAAACTCATTGATTTAATCGAGCCAAGCGACTTTAACTCAACTAAGCAATTACCTAGCAGGTCCCCAATTTGCAAATCAGGATTTAAAGCACTTGAGCTCCAAAGGGATAAATTCGGACGGAGGCTTCTAACCGACCTCATGCATAAGGAACCAGTTCAAACAATAAGGCATTTGAATCCATAAGAAGCTTGCGAATAATATATAAAAGCATTGAATACGAATCAGAAACCACCAGAACTCGAATTCGAACTGATGATGAAGAGCATAACAGAACAGGGAGTGGATGTAATTATTAAGTAAGAACAACAATAAACGCAAGAACTCATGAACGAGTACAACCACGAACCACTCCCTTAGGAAACCAAATCACAATTTCTTGATAGAGCAATCAAATTAGGACACCCAGAAATCGTTAATTTAATCGAATAAACACAAACACTAGAAGAAATTGAAATGGAAAGAACCGCACGATAACAACTCGAAGCTACCAGACTCATGACCAAAACACCAGACGCTGAAAAAGCACTCAAAAGAATGATAAAAACGGTAAAAGAAACCGAATTCAAAGAAGACAGATGGCAAGCACTAGCTACCTACAACGCACTCGCTGATAACAACACAGAAAAATACAGAAAAGAAATACTCACCATGCTCACAGAAAAACAGAAATAACTGTACTTCGAACCGCCAAAAGAACACTTCCAAGTCATCCTCAGCGATATGCTCGGACAATTCGAAAAATAACTCGACGCACAAAGCATCCGGAACTTACAAGCAGAACCGGTTAAAAGAAGCGTTGGAGTTGACAGATCTGGCAGAAAAATCATCGTTAAAGAAAAAATGGAACAGATTAACATTTGGCTTCCACACACTGTTAAATGAACAATTAATTGTGATGTAGTTTCAATAACTAATTAACTATTACTAACTATTATAAAATACTAGAAAATAAATGCATAACACCGTAAATTACGTTAAAACTGATCATCATTTTCTCTAATATCACATTTATTTTCCTTTACACATTAAATTTTATCGTTTCTTTTACATATGAGTGAAATAGTTAATACAATAAATACAGAAGTTTATTTTTTGATTTAATTGTGTATTCAAATTATAATTATAAAGCCTAACTTTTTAACTGAATAACTGATCATAAAACTCTACAAAACTTAGTATTCAATGTTTTACAATAAAGAAAAAAATATAATTATAAAAAATATTTATAATTTTAAAAGCATGTGAAAAGTACTTATAAGATGACAAACAATATAAACATTCAATGTAGTATATATATTAATTATAAGATAAAATATATATTGTATAGAAGCATTGTTATGATTTCATTTCAGATTAGGATTAACGCTTCCATATGAAAAGATTACATTCATTATAAATGTAGAAGTTTCCGTAGTTAAAGCACCTATCAATATCACCTAAATCATCACGATGCTCAGAGATAACAACGTAAAAACTTGCAAATTGCACAATTGACACATTTAAGAAAAATAATAAATTTTCTAATATTAAACCATTAAATGTTAAAGATATAAATACTATTGTTGCGCCAACAATGGAATAAGCGTTCAAAATAATAGATGAAGTATTCGAATATGATCCTAAACAATTAAAATAAATTTTCTATAAATTTGTTGTAAATGTTGATATCGATATTGATTTGTTAGAATGCTCTAATCTAATACGTAAATCTATATAATCAGCTAGAATTAGTTCTCATCGTTTAGAAGAACTATTAATTCAAACTACTGCGTTATCCAATACAATAAATTTGTTATGTAGTAAGCAGATTGTTATGATACAAGCTTTAATAGAATGATATATTTTTAATTATAATCGCTAACTCCCAGTTTCCATGATATAAATAATATTGAACTTAATAGATTATTTGATGACATGTTTATATACCCAAATAATTTAATTCTTAATTGGACCAAAATATTCATAGTGTTGTTAAATATTAGTCAAAATATTGCAATTTTATTACAAAAAACTGTTATTGAATGTTAAAATATAATTTAAAATACGTACGTAATAAAAATATTTATGTATTTTCTGAATACACTTTTTATGATGTATTATTGGTTAATTTTAGAATTAATATTATTTGATATCATTTATATTATCATTAATAAATTAATTCACACCTCAATATGAAATAGTTTTAATCATTACAATTAAAGAAGTTTCCTTTATTGAAACAACTAACATTAGTTAATAATTCATATATGTAAATAAAAAAGATTTCTTTGTAAAATCAATTGTCAATAACTCCGAAATCATCACGTTACTAAGAATATATTACTCCAAAACTTGCGAATTGCACAGTTGATATGTTTAAGAAGAATTAAAAAATTTCAATTATAAAACCATTAAATATCAAAGAAAATGACACATTGTCTGCCCCATTACTACAACTGACTTGTGAAATGAAACACAACAGTGATGAAACATTTGAATTAAATCAAAATCAATTAAAGTAAATTTTCAATAAGTTTATTACAAATATAGATGTGAATATTGAATTACTAGAATTTTCTAACCTAATACGCAAATCTATAAAATAAGTGAAATATTTTTCACATCGCTTAGACGAACTTTAACTACTTACAACCACATAGTCTAACACAATGGATTTGCTTTGTTGTAAGTAGATTTCTATGATAGATAATAATTATATCGTCTTTGATAAATAAAAGTGAGTACCATTGTTTAATGTCTAAAATATATTTAATTTATATGTTTTATCACAGACTCATCACAGCCACAAATATGCATAAACTAATTACCAATATTATTGTGATTATCAGTTTATTATTATTTATCTTCTTTATTTCAACATTATTTTTCTATTCTAGCGAAGCGTATAAATCTTTCAACTCCTACTCATGTGCTTTAATAAATGGAGTATGCTTCTTCTTTTGAGTTGGAGTATAAAAATCAGAATTAGTAGACCAATCTAAATCAATGTAAATTTTATATGCCTTAGGGACATTAAATCCTTTAAGACCACTTTTTCTAATTGCCTATTCCCCTTGTTATTTTAACATACTATATATTGATTAAACAGCATTTTCATTAAGGCTATTAAACTATTCTACAATATTAACACCAAAGTTGTGAATTAGTATATTAGAATTAATTGATACAAAACAAACAGGAGCTGATTTATCACAGTCAGCGTAAGCAAAAGCTTAGTTAATAAGTGGAGCCTACTCTAAAGCTAATTCTATAGCTTCTAAATCAACAAATTCTCCTTATTGCAGTTTAACATTAAGTCCAAGTCGCTTTACAAAAGAAACTGAACCATCCTAATTCATGTGAGCTAAATCGCCACTTGAAAAGAATCCTTCTGAATCAATGATATTTTAGATTTAACCCCATTTTTCGTTAATATATCCCATTGCGATTCCTAGCCCTTTTAGTTTAAGTTCTCCTATTTGATCACGATCTAAGGAATATTCACAAATATCAGATCTATCAACAATCTTTGCTTCTGTTAAATAACCAGGGTAACCTATTTATCGGTCATCATTAAATACTTGACCAGCATAATTAATGAAACCGCAACCACCTGCTTCTGACATAGTATATCCTATACTTAGCTTGGCGCCACTTGTTACTTCAAGAAATTCTCTTACATTTCCGGGAAGAACAGCAGATCCACAAGTTATAACTTACGGATTACCAATAGCATCCTAAATAACTTTGAATATTCTATCAGTGAAATGTTTTTGATTATTATAAGAACTTAGACTTTTTTTAAGATAATTATGTTTAATTTTATAAGCTGTTTTGAATGCAATTTTAATTGGGAAAGACGATTTGTTTATCTTATTCATAATTTATTCATGAATTTTCACAAATACACGAGGAACACCTACTAATACAACTGGTTTAGATAATTAAATATCTTTTACAATATTTTTGATAGACCCACTTTAGTAATAAATAACATAGCCTTTAGGAATTACTCCATGTTCTGAAGAGCGTTCATACATATGTGCAAGTGGAAGATATGATAAAATAGAACCTTGGCATTCAGTTGTACTATCAGGAACAAGTTAGCGACATTAACAAGTTACAACCTAAAGTAGGTTTTAATGACTTAAAATAATCCCTTTTGGTCTTCCAGAAGTACCAGATGTAAATACAACTGCATTTATATCAGAACACAACAAGTTATTAATTTTAACTCTTTATTCAAGAAATTTAATAGAATTTTCAATATTGTCTTCATGGAATTAAAGAATTGACAATATTTTATTTTCGTTAATTGGACTTTAACTTATATTATCGTTACTTTAGTCTTATATCTCACCTGAATTTGATATAGTTGAGTTTGATAAATTGGAAATATTTTCTATCAGATGTATTTTATCATCGTTAAGTTAATCCAATGATATTACTGATTATAAAGTTGAGAATTTCTACAAATTACTCATAATGTTGCCAAAATAGTTTTTCGAAACTATAACATATTTAGCTTCTGATAAGTTAGCGCAATAAATAATATTATCAACTCCTAAAGTATCATAAATTGGTACTGTGATCCCACCAGCGAATGAAATGGCTATGTCCGAAAGCAGCCACAATGGAGAGTTACTTGCATAAATTATTACTCTGTCTCCTTTTTGTAAACCTGAGTTCAACAACTATTAGGTAAGTTGCTTTACATAACATGTTGACTGTTCGTATGTTATGAACTCGAATTATTCTTTAGCTTGTTCACAACCAGATAAACCAGCTCTGTAACCCAAAAAACGGGATTAACTGTATTTTTTGACACCGTATAAATAGTTTTCTGGTATCGTTGAGTACATATCAGCCTGTTGTTCAGGGTTGTGTTTGTAAAACGTTTCTATTGAGTAGTCAATATTCTGAACTTTCATTTGGTGGAATGGAGTTAACCCAATCAAGAAATAGTTGGCAAATACCTTAAAATAAATCAGGTATGTGTAAGTAGAAAATAAATTTCTAAATTTTTCAAGATATATGATGTTAAAATTTGGTGAATAAGTGACTAAGTGCCATTATACAAATAATAAATAAAAAATGAAATAAACAACGATTGATTTACATTTTTCAATCTTTCGATTCTTTGTCTATTCACTAGAATATCAATATTGGTTATATGCAATTGAAGATATGTCTAAATCCCTAATTAGATATGTAGAGTTGACCCTACACTAAGAGTTGACCCAATTTTTAGTTCAATAATGTAAGTATAACTGTACTTTAAAGTTTAAATGTCTTTGAAATATAGACAACTTTATTAACACAATGATTGATTAATTTAGTTATATCATTTCCTTTAGTCACACTTGTATAAAGATATGTGAACTATCGATTCAATATATCACCTCATAAATATTAATACTACAGTAATGTAGATTCGAAGAGTTGACACAAAAATTTAATCGAATTTTAACTTTATTAAACATAAAGTAACGTACATATCTTAAATATGTTAACAATGTATACAACTATTTTACAAATTTAGTAAATAACTTGTCTGTATACTACTTCTTACACATATATAATCTTGTATAATATATATTATAATTTGCATATTGTATTGTAAAAATCTCTCATTTAGCGGCTTCTTCTTCGGCTTCATCTTCTTGCATTTCTTCAACATCGTCAACGTTTTCAATTTGGTTCATTTCTTCTTCTACCATTCCTTCCCATCCGTTTTGGAGAACTCTTTCTTTGCTCTCTGTGATGATTTATTCGATTCTTTAATTGAATTGGTCCATTCTGAGTTCGTTTATTTCATTGAGCGCTTCTTAGTATTTTTAGTTCAGTTTTTCTTGTATATTAACTGTTTCTACTATTTTCTATTCAGTTATTACTTTCTATTCTTTTACCTCCTTGGATTCTGTTTTAACCGTTTATTTCAGCCGGTTGAGCACTTAATTGAACAACTGTTTTAGTAAGTATGCGGTAGAAGATTAATTGAGTTGAGAGGTTTATTTTATGTTATTAATTTTGTTGAAACGAAATAATGTTAAGCTTGTCAGTATTTCCACTTCGCAAATAATTAACAAAATTCTCGAAAACGACTTCAACCATTTAATAGGTAAATTACTATTTTTGTGTTCAATATATATTAAAACATATTATTCGTATTTTAAATCACTTTATTCATTTTTATAAATGTGTGTGTACCCTCTTATGTCATTTTATTCACTAATATGCGTTTTATAACACTCTGGACACAAATGATATCCTTTGCACGAACACACATATCTGCTATTACATTATTTGCAGCCGACACATTACGCACTTACTTTTGTATATACATGATAGTGTTTATATGCTTCTATTACTGGTCCTTTAATTGGGCTTACTACTGGTTGGTTACAACCTTCAATTTTTCGTGGTGTAGCTTTAATTTCATATTTTGTTAGATTTATTTTCATTTAATCAATTATGCTTTCAACATAATCCGTTATTTTAATTTCTTTATATTCTGGATGCAATAATTTCATCAAAGAAAACCCATTAACTAATATTACTTACATAAAATAAATAAACATCCTTGTGGTCCAACGAGTACATCGTCCTGGAAACTTAATATTTTTTGTAAGTTGGTCTACGTAATCAACTCCTTTATAATTATTATTGTAGTAACGAACTATTTCAGGTTGTTCTCTGGGAATACCACGAGAACTTACAAATTCTTACATTTAACAGGGTTATTTCACAAATTTTGATTTTGTATATATCATGGTTAAAGTTTTCTACTTTTTGCATTACCATTAAAGGACGTTTACATCTTTAACTAGAACTTATTTAGTCGTTTTCTTTAGTTTTACTTCTTTAAACACAGGATATTAAACAACTTAATTCAATTACAACTTCTCTAAATTTTATGATAATTCTTTACCAAGTCTTTACCGTCTAAATTTGTATCGATTTCTTCTTCAGGTTAATCTAATAACAATTTAATATGACCATAACAGACATTCGAATGTATTTCCTCCCATTCTCTGCAAGACATTCCAACTTCATCAGCTATAAACTAATTGCGTATTTTAGTGTTCTTAGACCAATTATCTTAGACAGATCCTCGCTCTTTACCTGATATCATCATTGTAAATAGTATCATTAAGTATTTATCGAATTCTGATTTAGTTAATCTAGAATGCCCTCCATATTTCTACATTTTTCTTACTTCAGTCAAAGTTTTAATGTTATTGTAGAATTATGGAGTAAATAATTATGTATGGGTTTCATAGATGCTTTCATTCATTGTTGGCATTATTTTTGTTAGGTGCGAAGTGGAAATACTGACAAGCTTAACATTATTTCGTTTCAACAAAATTAATAACATAAAATAAACCTCTCAACTCAATTAATCTTCTACCGCATACTTACTAAAACAGTTGTTCAATTAAGGGGTAGTGGGCTTCGATTTGGTCCCTTTAACCGGTTCTTTCACTCCAGCAGGTTTCAGCAGTGTTTTAGCCTTGGTGGTTTATACGCGCACTGGGGGTTTGCTTAGCTCTTCCGCTTCAATCTTCTGTTTGACCGTGTTTTCAACTGCATCTAAATGTATCTTCTGTTCAATCTCGTTCTGCACTACTTTAACCGGTTCTGGTGAATTAACGAATTGTATATTCGGGAATCGCATTTAAATTGAAACGGTGTGAACGTCCAGCCCAGAAACGGAGATTACCTAAAGATTCGGAGGGAGTGTGTTCGGATCAAGCTACGAGATCGGATTGAATGCTATGTTGAGCTCGGTCAATAAATGAGACCGCGAGAAATCGGGCAGAGTTGATATCTAATTGTTGTACAAATTCAACACACGCAGATTCTGCATCAAGTCAAAAACTATTTGAGGCATATCGTAGATTTGATTGTCCTGGAGCTGGCAAATCTCAAGGCTCGAGAGCATATCCAAACCGTCAACAGAAGTAAGAGAATTTCCGGATAAATCTATGTTCTTCACTGACTAAATGTGCTCAATCAACTACTCAGTGGACGTAAACTAAGGGAAAATAGAACGCAACAACTTAATAGAAATCGGCTTCGCGTACAGTGGTGGGCCCTCGAAATGCTTTTTTGAATTAGGAAGAAGAATGAAGTTTATTATTTGAATCTTACTTATATCACTGCCCGGCTCAATAATGAGTGTGTTCTCCCTCCTCATCAATACACTCATTAACTCTATTTACTATTGATTTGTAAAGTGCTTCAATCACATCAAGGCCTGGTTGAGCCTTGGATAGCTGTGCTACAATAATTAACGTATATAACTCTGTATATACTTCAATAATAAGTTTCAACTTTACCTAACGTTGTATAATTTAACAATCAAGAAAATTGATTTCTCATTATGAAATGGAAGTGGAAGATCATAAGTAAAATAACTGTTGTTTTAGAGTAGCATCAATATATTATTTAATGCTGGGCCCGACTAACCCACTTGATTCCATTCTTCAAGAAACAAAAATGCATTCATTATTTGAATATTGAGAATGAAAGCGACTGTAACTACCTGAATTATAATTCTAATTAAGCGAAGTACCAATACTTCATCTTGAGCTCCCGGTTGAGATTGAAAGAAAAAGTCCTCCATTGTTTTTCGTGATTAAGAAATACCTAAAATCGTTCAGATTGACCCAGTTGAAGATGAACACCGAGGTCCTCTGCAGGTCCAGTGCTTGCGCTACTAGTTATAAATTACATATTGCGTCCGTATACCAATCATTGGATCCTCTTATTCTTTTCTCCAATCAGGCTTAACTACCATATATTTTCGAGATAAAATCTTTCATAAATTAGTTTTGTTGACTAAAACGTAGAAATTACACAGGGACATCTTAAACAAGTGATATAACTAGTTCAGATTGGTACAATATTTTATGAATTCATCCGTTGGACCCAGAAATGAAGAGAATACAAACGCTTCAGAACTGCCTAAGTTTGTTAAGTGAATTAGTTGACCTTCCCTAAACATCTTCTACCGCGTTTATTTTTGTCATTGCCGTCCTTTTATTGCATGTGGTAATTTCTATTTTTCCTTTTTGGAATATTAAATACCGACTTTGAATAGTCGATTATGGTCTAATACGATCGAAATCATATTTTTGGCCCTCTTGTGTTAATGAGTAGTTCATGAATAATCTCCAACTTGAGATTATTTATTGGAATTTGTCATCCGCATTAGAAGTGGCAAAATATTTTAATATATAATTACTCACATAGTAAACAAGAAAAAGCAATTCCACCTCCCATAACTGTACGAAGTATGCAAAGATGCCATTGCGGAGTGGAGAATTTACTCAATACAGTGAATAAATTGTATGATTTACTTAAAATATGATGAAACAAGTATTATTCGTCATTTAGTAACATGTTAATTAAATAAGTCACTCTGAAAGCACATCTAAACAGAAGCCATAAAATTCAAATTCATTTTGTGTTCTACACTCATATTAACTTATTATATAGAATGCAAGCTCTCGAATATTCTTTTTAATTTATGCACCAGACATTACTTAACTAACAATGTAGATGGATGCGTTTAACTTTTATTGTTTAAAAATTGTTTCAACAAATGTATAGTCTTAATCCGATTATAATTTAAAAGTTAGTTGGGTTTCAACTAGTTCTGTTAGTTTATTGGAGAATTTAAATTCATATCCATACTGAACGAACAGCTTTGATAACTCTTATAAAGTCGAAATTATATACGATAGAGCTTTTGAGTTCGTTAGTGCTTCATTCACGATGTCCATTATGTTAAATCTAATATTTATCTCCCAAAGTACCTATGCGCACAACTCTGAATTAATAAAAAAGCTACAGTTACATGCCACCTGTCTGGCTAGCTCTTCTGACTGAATTTAAGTGAGAAATTCGAGCTGATGTTGCTACAAGTTTTATTAAATTAGCTTGAGAAGAATTAATGCCAGTAAACAGTCCGCTGACAAACTAGTCTCACTAGATCTCTTGAGAATTTTGATAATAATAATGCGAAGAGCGTTACTCTGAGCTGATGAGAAAAAGTCGTTGAAAATTGTGAAAAAGTTTAAAACTTGAATAAGCTTATCTGCATTCAGTAAGTCGATGAAGATAGAAGTATTTACAAAAGCTTGTGTTATGAACTATGATGATAATAGTGTTTCGGTTAAATAGGGCTTCAAAATGCACATCACATTAGTACTTTTTTCGAACAGACTCATATCTTTAAAATTTTCCAAATAATTCTTCTGAATCAGAACCGCGATATTTTATGACTATTTCATATTACCAGCGTTCTATCTATAGTATGTGTAAATATAATCTAAATCGAGTACCTCATGTTGCTTCAATGATTCTTACTCTGACTTTGTTATTTAGCTTGATAAGAATCTGTATTGGAATGATAACAGTTAGTTTTAAATATGTCTCATTGGAGTGGTTATCAATTAACATTTGTGTTTTCTCATTTTTTAATTAAAAATGACATAATTTACTGAAAAGTGAGTTGTTTCATTCATGTGAAGATATGATATATCTAAAATCACTACTAGTATGCCAATACGGTCATGCATAAATTCTTAAATTCGGATTCATTTTCTGTTCTGCATTCACATTTTCTTATGTTTATCATTGCACAGTCTAAAATGTCTTTTTTAATTTATACTCCTGACATCATTTAACTAACTATGTATATAGATGAACCCATTTTAGTTTATTATAATATTGTGTCATTAATATTTATGTTACAATCATTGCGATTGAAAGTTAACATTTCTTAAACAGTATATGTAAGCTTATTTGAAAATTAGAATAAATACCCATGTTATACTAACATTTTGGAAAGCTCTAATAGTGTCTAAATTATATAGGATAAATATTTAGAGTTAGATAATGTTTCGTTTACAATTTCCATGATATCATACATTTAATTGATTTCCCAGAGTACCGTTGCAACTAGTCTTGAATTAATCAGATAACTGCTGTTGTAGGCTATATATTTAGCAAGCTCCACAGCCTGATTTTAGGTAAGGAACTCGAGTTGGTGTTATTAGACAGTTGCTATAATCAGTTTCAGAAGCCCTGCTGACAAAATGCAGTCTTTAGATAATCCTGACACACTAAAATTCTTTAGAATGGTGATGATGAGGATTCTTATATCATTGCATTGAGCTGGAGAAAGATAATCTTGGAAAACTGTAAAGAATGTCAACACATAAGTAATTTTCTCCGCATTCGCGGTGTCAATGAAGAGAGAAAGGTTCGCAAGAGCTTTGGTAACGAAATTGGATGAGAGAGAAGTCTCAGTTAAATATGACTTCAGAAAGCACATTGCACGAACGCTTTTTAAAAATAAATCGGTGTCATTGATATCAAGGCAGTGCTATTGGATATTAATGGCGAGTTATTAGGACTATTTCATATTACCAACGTGTTAGCTATAATAAGTTGTGATGTATTCAGGGTCTAGTTCCATAATTGGATCAAAATATGCGTGCTATGGTATCGTAATGAAGTTTAAGCCGTTTCTGCACTGGAACCTACGTAGTTAAGTTTAGATGTGTCTCATTGGAGTGGTAATCAATTTGCTTTTGAGTTTTTAACAATATTTTAACATGTAGTTGCAAACTCACTATCCAATTAATAATATTTGTGAACTAAATAGATATTGGTTCACTCTACCTGATTATTGAGCTTATTCAGCTTATCGGACTGAGCTTAATGGCCATAAATCCCAAGGAATTAGGTACATTTGCAATTTGTTAAAAGTATTTGTATTTAAATTTGACTAATATGTGTATCTATCATAGCGTGATATAATTTATTAAATATACACTCCAAATAAAGCGAGACTACAAAAAGTGGACGGACGAGGACAAGAACAAGCTTCTATTCTTCATTGGCAAGAATCAGAACTACAACGGCAAGATTTACTGGGACCTCGTGCAAAAGCAATTCCCAGACCGAACCGCAGCTCAGTGCAAGCACTACTACCAAAATATATTAAAGCAAAAAGAGGAATTATTCACCCCCTCTGAAATGTTCGCGCTTTACTTTTTAATGTTCAAATACGGGCCTGACATGAACGTTTTGAGGCGCTACTTCCCGAACAAAACGCAATCTGCGTTCGAACTCCCCTTTGAACAAGTAAATTAATGCAGAATATTTTACACTGACGTTTTCTTCAAACTATCGCGTGACGAGGAGCTAAAATTAAGTTAGTTCGAGCACAGGCTACTGATAATCGTTCTGAGACTCATCAAATACAGGCACTGGCTATATATAAACCCGGGCGCTTAGTAAATGCCGGAGTACTGCCCAGAACTGAAGAAATTAGTAGTTAATTTGAACATGGACCCGCTGCTGAAAAGGACCACACTGCACGAAGCAGAAATATGCCAGATAGAGCGGGCGGAAGAGCTGTTCGGGATTCAAAAGCTGTTCTCGAAGATTGAAATGCTTGAAAAGTGGTACGCAGAAGCATACGGGGATATAAGCAACATTTGAATGAGTATTACAGATATAACTTAACAATCATTATGTTAAATGACTTACGGTCTTATTTATAATATATTATAATAATTCTAACTATAATGATTATCTCACTGATCAGAAACACTAATTAAATTCTTTATAGTGTACGCCATTTTTTCAACAAATAATACATGATTATGTTTATAAATATTTAATATTGCTTCTATTCTATTCTTTAACGTTTATATTTTAATTTAAGCCACGTATTAAGAAACTCTTATAAATTCTATATTATAATTGCATTAGTAAATTTATTGAATCGCCTTACAAAATATCATCTATTTCACATTTGGAACAGCTTGATTATACACAAATACATTCTTTGTTGCACTGATTGATTGCAAATCTACAATATAATTGCTGTAAATTTGCAAAGTATCTAAATGTGCTAAGTATTTAAGAGGTTCGTCTATTAATTATGAAAACAGGATCACTTATTCTGGATTAAGTACGCGATTCCCGCGCCCACTCCCGCAAGCAAAGCGAGCTTGCATATTCCGCACTTCTTTTGCTTTCTTTATTTTTCAATCTTCGTACCAGATCCTCCAACGAAAGCTTTTTTGAGCGCCTTCACCAGCCAGTAAACGTTGTGGTCGTGTCTATTTACTTTTGGAACCTTCTTTTTCAGCCCGCACAATTTATAAACGGCCGTCTGAGCAGCTCTCACTGAGAACTCAACGGTGAAAACGACGTCATTCGGAATCTCAACGAACTGACTGATGAAGCCAAAATTAACCGCGTTCTTTGGAACTGGCAGGGGTCTGTCCTATTAGAGTCTGGGCATAAACTACGCTGTGATGAAGGGCATTATGCAGGGGATGTTAATCACATCGTGAACCAGTTCTGGTGCTATTCTACAGTGCTGGCAGAGCTCGTAGAAAATTTCCTCGCCTGTGCAGTCGATCATGCGCTTGTTAACGTAATTTCCGATCTTATTCGGGCAGAGACCGTAACCCCACATTACTTGGGTGTCCTTATCCTGACCAACGAAATGAGGCTGATACGCGATCACAATGCTCATAAGCCAGTTGGAGTCCTTGAAAGTCATTAATGCACCAGTACCAGGCTCATTCATCTGATAATCAGTAAACGCCTTGAAAAGTGCTGGGTTCTTCATAGTAACAGTGAAAGATTACCACAGAGATTCAGTGATATTCTTAGTAAAAGACTTCGGATTACCCATTTACTCATGTCTTGAAGCCAACTTCTCCCAAATTTTGAAGCTCTTAGCGTCTTCGATACCTTTTTAGATAGCAGGCTTCTTCCATGAACCAACGCTTGATGCATCAGTCATCGAACCATTTTAAATGAAAACCAGATCAGATGGGCTTAGAGTGACTATTTCCATTTTATCATTCTTCTTATAAGAAATTTATTTAGCTGTAAGTCTGCCGGATTATTCATCCATAATAACATCATCTACACAGCAACCGAAACTAACTTGAACGTTTTTAGCCTTGAGCCACTCAATAATTGGTGCAATAATGGAATCATATTGATTCATAGGAGTACGCTCAACGCCTTCTAGAGTTTAAATTCTAGAAAATTCATGTAAGAAACGAGAGTTATAACGCTTGAGTTCTAGAGCCGAATGCCACGGTTGGAATGCAAAAGTAGTGGCCCACATTATCCAGAAATTCGTAGTGAAGAATTCTGGAGAAAACCAGTCAGTGATGAGCGAATTTCCAACTTCATTTTCACTTGCCTTATTCAAAGCTACAGTTATGGGAGGTGGAATTGCTTTTTCTTGTTTACTATGTGAGTAATTATATATTAAAATATTTTGCCACTTCTAATGCGGATGACAAATTCCAATAAATAATCTCAAGTTGGAGATTATTCATGAACTACTCATTAACACAAGAGGGCCAAAAATATGATTTCGATCGTATTAGACCATAATCGACTATTCAAAGTCGGTATTTAATATTCCAAAAAGGAAAAATAGAAATTACCACATGCAATAAAAGGACGGCAATGACAAAAATAAACGCGGTAGAAGATGTTTAGGGAAGGTCAACTAATTCACTTAACAAACTTAGGCAGTTCTGAAGCGTTTGTATTCTCTTCATTTCCGGGTCCAACGGATGAATTCATAAAATATTGTACCAATCTGAACTAGTTATATCACTTGTTTAAGATGTCCCTGTGTAATTTCTACGTTTTAGTCAACAAAACTAATTTATGAAAGATTTTATCTCGAAAATATATGGTAGTTAAGCCTGATTGGAGAAAAGAATAAGAGGATCCAATGATTGGTATACGGAGCAATATGTAATTTATAACTAGTAGCGCAAGCACTGGACCTGCAGAGGACCTCGGTGTTCATCTTCAACTGGGTCAATCTGAACGATTTTAGGTATTTCTTAATCACGAAAACAATGGAGGACTTTTTCTTTCAATCTCAACCGGGAGCTCAAGATGAAGTATTGGTACTTCGCTTAATTAGAATTATAATTCAGGTAGTTACAGTCGCTTTCATTCTCAATATTCAAACAATGAATGCATTTTTGTTTCTGAAGAATGGAATCAAGTGGGTTAGTCGGGCCCAGCATTAAATAATATATTGATGCTACTCTAAAACAACAGTTATTTTACTTATGATCTTCCACTTCCATTTCATAATGAGAAATCAATTTCTTGATTGTTAAATTATACAACGTTAGGTAAAGTTGAAACTTATTATTGAAGTAATACAGAGTTATATACGTTAATTATTGTAGCACAGCTATCCAAGGCTCAACCAGGCCTTGATGTGATTGAAGCACTTTACAAATCAATAGTAAATAGAGTTAATGAGTGTATTGATGAGGAGGGAGAACACACTCATTATTGAGCCGGGCAGTGATATAAGTAAGATTCAAATAATAAACTTCATTCTTCTTCCTAATTCAAAAAAGCATTTCGAGGGCCCACCACTGTAATAACTACATTCTATCTCTCATTGAGAACCCCATAGTGTCTACATCTAATCTACAACCATTTTTGTCAACAACACGTGAATTTGCATGAGTCTTTACAACCTTATTGAAATCTTCTATTTCTTAAAAGACAGATTTTCCAGGAGCTTAAATTGACGGAATCTCCTTGAGCATAGCATGCAAACATTCAAAAGTAGGCGCGTTCAACATACGCCCTCCACGGCATAAAAACCCTTCAGTGACACTTCCATTACCATCACAACTTCCTCCAGTTACTTGGAGATCTTCGAAAATTTTGATATCTTTACCATCGAATCCTGCATCTCTTATTAAAAAGAATGCCGCAGCTAATGAACCTACACCACCACCGATGAAATATGCTTTCCTTGACATCTAGTTTGTTAGAAGTGGAATGTGGGACAAACATAGATTTTAGTAATTAGTTATAAATATTCTTATATGCCTTACATAACAAATAAATATACAAACTTAATGTTATCATTACATAACAATTAAATGAATTGTACCTCAATATAAATATTCGTTTCCATTAAATTAACTGTGAGTTTGAAACTATTATTGGGAGATTTGAGATATTCTCATATCCATATCTATATATTCAGAGATGGCATAATATAACTTAATGCAAAATATTAATATATTATATTATCAAAATGTTATTATCATAATAATTCATTTCATTTTAATATAAATAGCGACTTACGTACTTAACACCAGGCAAATTAAAACGTTAATTGTTATTTATATTCAAAATTATAATCGTTCATGAATCTTGATTAATCATACATCCATTATCATTGATCCATTGCTCTTTATATTAATCAAAATGAAATTTCTTGAATGAAGAATCAACAAAATATTTACAATTTAAATTAATTTCAAACATCCATAATTTAAACTAATTAGTTAGTACGAAAACCCATTTCTACACTCTCTACTACGTAGAAATGGAAAATACGTAACGTAACTGAAAGCTATCTTAGCTCATAACATGTCTACACACACGCTACAAAATACCTCTAGAAATCAACAAAATATTGAGATAATTATTAAACTGAAAGTAAAACTTAAACAATAATATTTTAAACTGACATGGATATAATTCAAATATATTGTTTTACAATATCATTTATGTTTTTATTTAAAAGTGTTTAAATTGTTTAGCATATATTCAAAATTAATTATGACACAACAACATTTGCACTTGTTAGATCATTAATATTTAAAAAATATCCACTTTAAAATGATAATGTTGTTTAATTCACTTTAAGAATTGTCACGTCTACAAAAAGTCGTCATGTACAACTGCTTTACGACAGAGGCAGACATAAATTTATTCGCAGATACGCTTTAAATCGTTGTTACTATAAACTCGGCTAACTCGCTGGCATGCAACTTGCCACACGGCATCTTCGTAAGCTTGTAGGTTGATAGCCTGGGGCTTTACGAGCCTAAAGTTTATGTTAAAGATTTCGACTACAACAACCCAGCGAAAATTATAATCAAATGTTTGGATGCTTCTTGTAGCAACATTAAAAACAGCAAGTCTGGGACGGTTGTGATTGAAACGAAAACGAAAGTCACTTATATTCCAGCTGGCTCTGTCCGCGTGTCAAAAGGCGTGATGGGTAACTGTTTTCACGACAACGATTCATTTGTCGAGCTTCAACAAGGGGCCGCGATACTGGTTCTTTTTCCAACGGTGTTTTGCCAAGATTCAATAGCGAGCATTCAGGGAGGAGTGCTGAAGATAAATCCCATCAGCAGAGTAAAGCTGTACATCACCTAAAGCGATGGTTCCAGGAGTATTTTTAACGAGATAACAGTAACTGCCTTGCAACAAGCGTATGTGCCAACCTCCAAGCCGCTAAACACCTCAACGGCCATTCGAATCAAATTAGAGCAGGAGGACATCTCAAAGTATTTTATTCAAAAGGTCGAAAACGGACAACTTACGAAGGACTCAGTTCTCTTTCAGGCGAACATCGAAATTTACACCGCAGACACCGTTCCGATTCTCAAAAGCGCTCAGGTTACAATGAACTTGTACAAATTAATGGGCATCTCGTGGGCGTACGACCAGTTCGACCTCCAAATATTGCAAAAGGGGTTCATTTCGCTGAAGAAAATGGGAGCGCAGGCCACCATAGCGAACAATCAAATTAAAGCGCTCGGAATCACCTACTACACGATCCAGTACATATTCACCTACTACGACGTCGCGAAAACCAATCAGTTCAGAATGCGCTTGTTTTCTGCTGGCATGAGCAACTTCCTCTACAACGTGAACCCCACTCAAAACACGTGCGAAGCTAGATTTCCGGGTCAAAACTGCCTGGAGCTGGTGCAAAAACTGAGCCAAATACCTAGCTCCCAGCTCAAGGCAGAGATTGTCTACTTCTACTACAAAAACGACCAGTACATCACGAATTATACTAAAGTGGTCGACCACATCTACGGGTCGTGTTTCACTGACGGACTGCTCGACTATGATGTTTCAACTCAAGTATTAAATATCTCAGTTAACTATAATCCAACATCTTCATACTGTTCTTTAAATAACAACGATCTAGTTACAATAAAAATATTATTAGGAAATAATTCTCAATTATTATCAACTAAAAATATTGATTTTGTTCGAAACAAACAATATTTTACTATTTCTGGATATAATCTTACTCTAAAACCAGAAATAAGAGTTCAATATTTTAAAAATAATTTACTTTAAGATGCAGTTGCGCTTGATTAATATACTATATACAAAAATAATTAACTGTTTTCAACTGAGATACTAATTGTTGTTAAAATACTTTCAATAAACTTAACGATAACTATAATCTATCTAATTTGGCATATTGTTGTGTTTCCAAAGATAAACTAGTGCATTACTAAAGAAAGAACAAAAATATTAAAACGCAAACTTTAAGAACAAAATGAAGAAGTATGGACTTGATTTTGAACTAAATTATTTAGAAATCTCAATCAAGAATGAGTATCGTTGTATAATAAATAAGAGAAATTTATTTTCAAATTCCAATAAGTTGATACAGTTGTAGTTGTTTTTATAATTATATTGAGTAATAGTCTCTACACTGAAGATTCCAAGTTATTGGAAACAGTTTTAATTTATATTTAAAAGTGTTTAAATTGTTTAGCATATATTCAAAATTAATTATGACACAACAACATTTGCACTTGTTAGATCATTAATATTTAAAAAATATCCACTTTAAAATGATAATGTTGTTTAATTCACTTTAAGAATTGTCACGTCTACAAAAAGTCGTCATGTACAACTGCTTTACGACAGAGGCAGACATAAATTTATTCGCAGATACGCTTTAAATCGTTGTTACTATAAACTCGGCTAACTCGCTGGCATGCGACTTGCCACACGGCATCTTCGTAAGCTTGTAGGTTGATAGCCTGGGGCTTTACGAGCCTAAAGTTTATGTTAAAGATTTCGACTACAACAACCCAGCGAAAATTATAATCAAATGTTTGGATGCTTCTTGTAGCAACATTAAAAACAGCAAGTCTGGAACGGTTGTGATTGAAACGAAAACGAAAGTCACTTATATTCCAGCTGGCTCTGTCCGCGTGTCAAAAGGCGTGATGGGTAACTGTTTTCACGACAACGATTCATTTGTCGAGCTTCAACAAGGGGCCGCGATACTGGTTCTTTTTCCAACGGTGTTTTGCCAAGATTCAATAGCGAGCATTCAGGGAGGAGTGCTGAAGATAAATCCCATCAGCAGAGTAAAGCTGTACATCACCTAAAGCGATGGTTCCAGGAGTATTTTTAACGAGATAACAGTAACTGCCTTGCAACAAGCGTATGTGCCAACCTCCAAGCCGCTAAACACCTCAACGGCCATTCGAATCAAATTAGAGCAGGAGGACATCTCAAAGTATTTTATTCAAAAGGTCGAAAACGGACAACTTACGAAGGACTCAGTTCTCTTTCAGGCGAACATCGAAATTTACACCGCAGACACCGTTCCGATTCTCAAAAGCGCTCAGGTTACAATGAACTTGTACAAATTAATGGGCATCTCGTGGGCGTACGACCAGTTCGACCTCCAAATATTGCAAAAGGGGTTCATTTCGCTGAAGAAAATGGGAGCGCAGGCCACCATAGCGAACAATCAAATTAAAGCGCTCGGAATCACCTACTACACGATCCAGTACATATTCACCTACTACGACGTCGCGAAAACCAATCAGTTCAGAATGCGCTTGTTTTCTGCTGGCATGAGCAACTTCCTCTACAACGTGAACCCCACTCAAAACACGTGCGAAGCTAGATTTCCGGGTCAAAACTGCCTGGAGCTGGTGCAAAAACTGAGCCAAATACCTAGCTCCCAGCTCAAGGCAGAGATTGTCTACTTCTACTACAAAAACGACCAGTACATCACGAATTATACTAAAGTGGTCGACCACATCTACGGGTCGTGTTTCACCGACGGACTGCTCGACTATGATGTATTAACATAAAAGTTGAACATCACGTTCGAATAGAATTTTAATTCTTCTTATTGTTCATTGGTAGATAATGATTTAATAACGATTAAAATACTTTTGGGAAACAATTCGTAATTATTATTAACGAAAACAACTGATTTTGTTCCTGGAACATAGTAGTTTTAAGTTTCTGGGTTCAATTTAACATTAAAACCAGAGATAAGAGTATAATATTTTAAAAGTAACTTACTTTAAGACGCCATCGCTTTAGACACTTATATTATTTATAAAAACAACAAACTACTTTCATCAGAAATTATAATGGTCGCCAAAATACTTTCAGTAAATTTGGCTTGTACTCTATTGTATTTAATTTATTATTTTGTTATCGATGTAAAGCTGAGAAAGTGTATTGAAAAGAAATAATCGATGAAGAAGAAATTACAGGAAATAGATGAAGTAGAGTAACAGAGTGATGCTGTGTGATAATTTACCATTATAATCATAAAAAACCGATTTTCTTAAAACACTCACTTCAATGAAAGAAATATTAAGCTGCTTAATTGCACTAATTACAATATGTATTCTTATAAATAAGTGGTTGAACAAAACATAAAATTTAGTGCGAGTTTGATAAATTTCTACTAGCTAATAACATTGATAAGTAAAAAGTAGGAGTGTGTTTTTCTAACGCTGGGATTGGCGAGTTTAACAAGTTTGATGCTACTTCTTTCGAGTCCAAGCGTTAGTTTATGCAAATAAATTTTAATTCGCATTTGGCAGTGAGTGATTACTTCACCAGGCTCTTTTTATTCAGAAATCGCGATAATAAGCATAAATCCGCGCTCATATTCACGTCCTCTTCAGTAATTTATGCTCCCTCACCTTATTTTTCGCTCTACCACACCTCGAAAACGGCCGTTACCTCTCTAGCAGTAGCTTTGTCAACTGAATATCGCAAGAACATAGATATTCTCGTTGTGCACCCCTCGGGCTTCAGTTAGAGCAATTTTATGCATCAATAGCGGATGAAGCCCCTACTAGATTTCGTGATCAAGACCCGAAATTATGGGAACAAACCTTTAAAATAATTGACCCCAGATTTAATTATTAACAGAATGCTCTCGCGAGTTGGAAAAATAAATTGCGTTTTAATTGGAAAAGGAACGAAAACGAACGCGTTTCTCCAGAGCGTTTTCGGGAGGAACATCACCGGGTACGTCTGGAGCTGCTTCAAAACGCTTGACAAAGTTTTTGAGTGAGACATTCGTTTATTATTTTTGTTTTGATTTTGTTTTGTTTTTAAAAGGGTTTCAAATAATAACACTCACTCAACATTGTTTTCATAATAAGAACAAATTAAGAATTATAACGGGTTATTGAAGAAGACTTATGTAGAGAACAATTTAAGTTTGAATGTTATTAATAAGGAGGGTTAGTCTCAAACGCTCGAGTATAAAGTAAATTTATTAATTTAATATGTTTTGATGTTTTGTTGAACATTATTTTGAATATTAACATTATTTTACATACAAATATCAATATTAATATGAACAAAGAAAGTTTGGAGCCGCTTTAAAACGCTCGACAAAGTTTTTCGAGTGATATTCGTTTAGAAAATTAATATAAGAAAAATGAAAGGGAATGGTGTTAGTTAATTGGTGGTGATTCTTATCTACTGGGATTAAGTGAGATTATTTGGTTATACCTCAACACTTTTGTGAAACATGATTATATTTATAGGACGTTAGAATCAATAATATTTAATCAATTAAATATCAAATCATTTCAGTTACAGACCCCAAATAAAGTTCACTTATACACCCTTTTATTCATAAATATTGATGGGGTCTGTAACTGAGCACTTTTGGGGTCTGTAAGTGAATAGGGGTGGGGGTCTGCATTCGAGGTAATGTAGTAATATTTATTAATAAAATCAACATCAACTTATTAACAAATGAATTTACAAAATAATTATAAAAACACTTTAAAACTACTCAAATTTGAATGTATTTGTAATTTCAGATTAAATAAATAAAACTATATATAATGTATAAATTGAGTCGTTAGTGGTCAATATTATATTATAAACTTTCACTCCAATATATGAAAAGACTGAGTTCGTACGTGTAAATAAAGAAGTTTTCTAAACTAAATCCTTTGTCAATTACTCCAAAGTAAGTTTCGCGCTCAGAACTAACTACACCTAAGCTCGCGACTTGCACAAATGAAATATATAAGAAAAACTTTGATATTTCTGACATCAAGCCTTTAAACATCAAAGAAAAAGATAAACCGTCTCCAGCTCCTACGTTATAACAAGTATCCAATATTATAGACGAAACTTTCGAATTTGATCCTAACCAATTATAATAAATTTTTAAAAAGTTCATTGTAAATGTAGACGTTGACATTGATATGTTAGAATGCGCTAATCAAATTCGCTAATCGATATAATCTATTAAAATTAATTCGCAACGCCTGGACGAACTAGCCTTACAAATTACATCACAATTTAATACAATGGACTTGTTGTGTTGTTAGTAGATTGCTATGATATAAACAAAAATAGAATAGTGAATATTATACCTAAATATATTATATTAACTTTATTCGAAATTGAAGGTTATTATATTTTGTTTATTGTAATGGATTAACACTAAACATAAGATTTGATTGATATGTAATATTATTTTTTAATACTAAACACTTGTAAAAACTAAATTAAAATATAAATTGTTTAGTAATTTTAAATTAATATTTTAATAACGATTAATTGACTTTGAGATCATAATTTAATATAAACTTTACACTCCAATATCATCTCCAATATGAAAAGGCTGAGTTCGTACGCGTAAATAAAGAAGTTACCTTCACTGAATCATTTGTTAATAGCTTCAAAACAAGTTTCATAATCCGAGCTTATAACACCTAAGCTTGCACATTGTATCACTGAAACATGTAGAAAGAATTTTAACATTTCTAACATTAAACTTTTAAATATCAAGGAAAAAGATACTTTATCTGCTCCGACGTTATAATAAGTCTCCAATATTATTGATGAAACGTTTGAATTTGATCCCAAGCAATTGTAAAAGATGTTTTAAAAGTTCATTGTAAATGTTGACGTTGACATTGATTTGTTAGAATGCGCTAATCTAATTCGTAAATCAATAAAATCAGTCGCAATAAATTTACAGCGTTTAGATGAATTATAATTACAAATTACAGCATAATCCAATTCAATGCAATTACTTTGCAGTAAATAAATGAATATGATACAAAATCATAAATAATATAGGTGAATCTAATTTATATATTTTACTTTTAAGAGATGAAAAAAATATTAATATACTTTACTGATTGTAAAGACTCAGCAGGGTCAGTTTTATCTGCTTCGTTAACTTAATTTTCAGAAACTGGTTGTCGCTCTCCGTTTCTCTTTGCTAATTTATTTCCTTCGGTTTGCATGAGAGGAAAAATAAAAAATTGCTAATTGCTAATTTTGGGGCATATTGCCGCTCAGAAATTAGCTAAAATTACCGGTGATGGATTAACTATTTCCTAGATCGCTGATATCTTTCTTAGTTCTATTAGATATATTTTATTTAATAATAATTTAATTAATAAAGTAATTAATTTTTTATATATTATTGTATAATTTAATAATTGAGTCTTAGTACTGATGATAAGACTACAGTTAAGTGCATCATTTTATATTAGATGTTATCTATTAAAATACTTTTAAATATCCGTATTATTTCACTTAGCTTTAGTAAATAGTCTATCAAGAATAGTGCATTTACTCCATAGATACGCGTTAAGGTTTCTTCCAAATATAGCTCCCTAAACTGCATTTAGAATAGTAGCAGCTCCTACATAAGTTTGATTCACTTTACCAACTCTAGACAACATTTTGTTTACTATATCTTTTGGAGTAACAGATATCCACAAGTTTCCTATGTGTGAAACATATTAAGATGCGAAATCATCCAATACTTTCATACCTTCTCCTTTCATGAATCGAGTGTGAGCGATGCTTGACGGATGAACAGCTAGAATATCAATATTTTTGCTTGCGTATTCAGAATATAAAGATGCAGAAAGAGCAGAGAGTGCTGTCTTGGATGTGTGATAGAGAGCAAAGAATCTAGCGCAGGTTCCAGTAATCAATGAAGATGTGATAATAAGAGCTGACTTAGAATTCTTTCTGGTTAGGAAAAGTTTGCAGAAGTAATCGCTGATAGCTAAATGAGAACCGAAGTTAACTTACATAAACATTTCTTTGGCTTCATATGAAGTTGACTCAAACTATTTAAACTCACCTATTCCTGCATTGGAGAAGCAAATACCGACATCTTGCTTGTCAATTTTGTGTTGAGAGAGGAATGCATCGAATTTAGGTGCAAATGTAGATAAATTATCAGTGAAGTCAAAAAGGAAAGGAATTACTTTGTTAGACTTTTGGGCATGCTTTTATACTAATGCAGACAGTAATTATTCATTTCTACCAACTGCGATGACATTTTGCTTTAACAACATTCGTTCAACTATCTCTTCTCCTACACCTCCAGTAGCGCCAGTAACAACTGCATATTTGCTATTGTATCGTTTCTGCACATTTCTAGATATGCTAAGCCATAAAAGAAATGCTGTACATAAAATAATGGAACTTGTAACTATCATTTTAATATTCATTGTGATGAAAGGTGTGGAAAATGATTGAAATATGATGTAGTTTGGAGCAATATAACTAACTGTTATAGATCTTAGTAAGTGATATTAGATCGCATAAGATATGCATTGGTAGTTCGAGATTTTTATTATTTATTTCATCATTACTTTAGTACGAATGAGTATATCAAAAAGAATTAATATACACATAGTGTAAATAACAATTTAAGAAACGTGTCTTATAATAAATAAATTATGCATATAATCATAGTGTCATATGATAGCGATTTTGTATTCATTGTATATTTTGAAAATTTCAATATGTACAGGAAAATATAGGTTAACCTGTAACATATATATTCTTTTAACTATGTGAGTTTATAAATAAATGAACACTCCAACACTTTCACGCAAATATTAATTAAAAAAGAAGACTTCATTCTTTAAAACAAGACATCGCACCGTAAATTACGTCTATATTGGTCACCCTTTTCCTCTGATCACCATTATAAATCAAAATCAATAATAAAACATTTCTAGCCCAACAACAAAATGTACAAATTGCCTTCTAAAGAAAAGCGACCCCAGAAAATCGCAAACAAGATAGTTAATTTATGACACTATTCCCAGGTTTAAACCTTGAACAAATAAGATACAACGCAAACGAATGAAAGAGAAAGCCAAAGTATACAAGTGTATTTTAATAACACGCAACTCCCCTACTCAACCAAATGCTGTTATCAACAAAAATATATCTCCAAAACAAACTCCATTAGCCCGAAAAAGCTAACGGAGATTCAGTGAGGAGGTTTGACGTGTGATAACGCCACGCGAGATATTTGGTTAGAAATGAACGTAGTTTCTAATTGATCATCGTTTAGAAAGGAAAGGAATTGTGATCATCAGAGAAAAAGGGTGACCAGTATAGACGTAATTTACGGAGTGGTGTCTTCTTTCTAAAAAGGATCAAATAGACTTTCTGAAATTAAAAACTAATTAATCACCTAGATAATCATCCTAGATATACATAACCTCGATTATTTTTTTTGCGTCTCTATTCGAGGTAATGCAGTTATGTAATTAAATAATTTACAGTAGTGTAGATTAAATAGATTCATTCCAATTTAGCAAATAATCGTCCATACCCCTAATAAGACGATTAATTCCCTTTTACACTCCAAATGAAGAGGAATTACCAGAGGTGGACCCCCGAGGAGAAACTGCAGCTCCTGAACGTGGTCAAAAACAACCAAAACTACAACGGGAAGATTTACTGGGACCTGGTTCAAAAGCAATTTCCAAACAAAACCGCCGTTCAGTGCAAGCACTACTACCAAAGTATCACGATCAAATTCTCACAGTTGAAAGTAAATCAAGTTCAAACTAATGTTGATAATAATATAATAATTAATGAAGAGAAATCTTAAACAGAATAAAAAGATAAAAATCAAGAGAATATGAATAGTTAGTAAAAATATGAAGACGATAAATAAGCAATAGAAAATAAATTAAAAGTTAGTTAATAAACAAACTAGAAACTATAAAATTAATTATAAGCAACATAATTGTAAGAAGCGGAATTAGAAAAAGAAGAAGACTTCCTGTCGGCAGCAGAAATGTTCGGCTTGTACCTGGTTCTGTATAAATACGGGTGGTATAATACTGATGCTGTATTAAAATACTTTCCACATAAATCTCTGAAAGCTCTAGAATAACCTCTTGATCAGGCTAGATAATGTAAAGCGTTTTATTCTGATGTGTTTATTAAATTATCATAAGACTAAACAGTTATTCTTTCATAATTCGAACACAAACTGTTGCTAATTGTTCTTTATTTACTTCAGTACAGATACCAGTTGTACCTAAATCCAACCATGCAGTAGATGCCACCGTACCCGCCAGAGATGAAGAAGATGATCGAGAACATGGATCTGGACAAGTTCCTGCTCAAAACCGAACTTCACGAGATAGAGATGTACCAGATAGAAAGGGCGGACAGACTATATGGCGTTTCAAAGCTCATCTCAACGATTCCGCTACTGGAAAAGTGGTACGCTGACCTGTACGGGAAAGACTTCAGTTCAACTCAATGAACAACAAATGACATATTAATACTGGTGTGAGCTTGGATAGACTCGGTTTAGGACAATTCAGAATTAGTGCGGAGTGACTTGGTTTTCGTATTTACCTCTATTTAAAAAATATCTCGATGAACCAACTCTAATCCGATCTTCGAGTATCTGATCTTCTATCGCTACCAAAAATCATGGTTAATTATACCATATATTATACCACTTTAATGAAGCAGATGCGAATACTTAACTCTTTCACACCTCTTCAGAATGAAAATCCAAACACTAATAACATCTGCGCTTATTATAAGCTCGCTCTACCTGATTTAGCTCAACTGCGCCAGGAACCTGGAAAGGCGCTACGCCAGCAAGTATGCGGTGGTCACCGGAGCTACCGGCGGAGTTGGCCAGGAAATCGTCGCCGAGATGCTCAAAACAATGCACGTGATCGCCGTGGACCGGGACGAACAACAATTAACTGACCTGGTCCTTAAGCACAAGTCCTCCAAGAACCTGGTGCTGCCTTTCGTCTTCGACTTCACGAACAAGCTCTCTACCTTCGGGCCCAAGTTCGACTCTTTCCTGCGCCAGTACAATGTTGATAAACTTGACGTCGGGATGTGCTTCTCGAACGCGGGCATCGGCGAGTTCAAGCAGTTCGAGTCCAGTTCGTTCGAGGCCAAGGCGCGGTTCATGCAGGTGAACTTCAGCTCTCATTTAGCTATCAGTGACTACTTCTGCAAGCTGTTTCTTACCAGGACACATGCTAAGTCCGCGCTCATTGTGACCTCTTCTCTGATAACCGGGACCTGCGGCAGGTTCTTCGCGCTCTACCACACCTCCAAGACGATGCTTTCCGCATTAGCCGCCTCGCTGTACTCAGAGTACGCCAGCAAGGGCATCGACGTGCTTGCGGTCCACCCGTCCAGCATCGCCAACACGAAGTTCATGAAGGGCGAGGGCATGAAGACCCTGGACTCCTTTGCCTCCAAGTACATCTCACACATCGGAAACCTATGGATCTCAGTCACGCCTAAGTAAATAGTGGCACAGATGCTTTCGCGCGTTGGCAAGTTGAACCAGACCTTCGTGGGCATCGCGACCGTTTTGAACGCAGTTCAGGGCGCTTTGTTGGGCAGGAACCTGAACGCGTTCGCATGGAGCAAGTGCACCTTTTTGGACAAGCTGTTTACAAAGAATTAATGAGAAATGATTTTAACCCAACATTCGACTATAATACTTTTTGACGAAAGTTGATTTTAGAAGGAGAATGAATTTAGGAATTCTAACTATATTTTTGGAGGATATAGACCTCTACTATTGTTGATGAAATATAATATATTTCCACATCACAAATGATGAAGAAAATGCTGGTCGCCAAAAAGCAAGTAAAATTATACACTAATGCTCATTGTTTAATATCTATCATTCAGTGATTCTTGTAGTAATCTGGAGGAATATGGCCACCTCAGCTCTTCCCAACTAAGAATATTTCTAAAATTATATACTGTTGAAATAGTTAAAATTTATCAACTTTGACTCAGATGTTGGTGTTTAATACACAAATAAACGAATAGATACAGTTGTATAAAATATTTTAAACTTTTTAAGATTAAATATCGGTCGCTTGTAAATTCTAAATCGAGTAAGAGCTGAGATACTCCAACAATTTTCTCAACAATGATTATGAATTGGCAACTCATCGCATTTAAGTTATAGATTAACCTCGAACGTTTATACTTAAGAATTAGTGAGAATGTTAAAATATTTTAGATTACCTTTAGAACTATAAAATTTCAAAATAGAAACAATATTAGTAAATTAGTAAATTATAAAATAAATTCTTAGTTGGAAAATTCTAAGTGATAGAATAGCTTACAAAAGATCCTAATATTTTTGTCACTACCATTCGTAAACCGAATTATCTTTAGAACTAACTTTCAAAATAGATATAATATTAGTAAGATTATTATATGCTTCAATAATATACAGTACATAGTACATTCTTAGTTGGAAAATTCTAAGTCTGTAAATAAGGGACTAATCATTGGAATGGTACATTATCTGTTCTCAATATATAATATATGATAGAATATTTGTAAAAATATGTAAAAATTAAGTTTAGATGAACTTTGAGCTTGTAAAAGATACAATTTCAATAAAATAGATTCTATGTTATTACTATCATTATAAGATGGGCAAATAACACAATTAAAAATAAGCTATCACTAATTACAATAAGCTAACACTACTGTCACTACCATTCGTTAACCGCCTAATTCATCTGCTAAAGAAGGGAGCCGGCTCTAACAACAAATTACGAAAAATTGTTAAATAGCTTTTGCAAGTTCTCAGAAACTTTCAGTCTAAAAGTATTATTCTGAGATTTTGCACTTCTGGCTTATTTCTGCATTGATTTTAGAGATATTATAGGAGAGTTGATCGATCTCAAAATATTAGCCGTGCTTAGTTCTTATTAAGTTGGCTATTGTTGATCAGTCAACAATTCGAAGCTCTAATAATTTTGGTGTTATTACAT
Organism: Hexamita inflata; assembly: GCA_963988835.1. Lineage (NCBI taxonomy): Eukaryota > Fornicata > Diplomonadida > Hexamitidae > Hexamita > Hexamita inflata. The sequence goes on from CAXDID010001241.1 coordinate 230,136, forward strand.
TCCATTACTATCTTATATCTTGTTGTAACTTGCATTTAAGTAGTCTAACTGCTTCATTTCAACAAGAGGTTAAATATAAACTATTGAGTTTGTTGGGATATCGACCCAGGGAGAAAAATCGTGAATCACACTACATTTAAGGTTTATGTGTTTAACACTACTTGAATAGTGTGCTGAGTATTCAGAATGTGTTTAATATGCTTTAGTGATAGTTGCATCTTTATTGGTAGGAATAAAAATTAGTTATTTTTCAACTTTTGACACTTATCAATTCTATTCAATATTTTAAGTGTAAGCCAGAAAACACTCCGGAATAATTGACGATTTAAAGTGTTGAGTTTCAAAGCAACAACTTAAATCCATGAGGAAATTGTGTAAAATTATTAAAAGATGATTATTAAAAGATTGAAATAAATTAATAGTATTAATTAATTATATATAATACTCATAATAACCTCAGCTTCAACTTCGGATTCAGCTTCAACTTTGGGTTCGACTTCAACTTTGGGTTCAGCTTCAACTTTGGATTCAGCTTCAACTTCGGATTCAGCTTCAACTTTGGGTTCGACTTCAACTTTGGATTCAGCTTCAACTTTGGGTTCAGCTTCAACTTTGGATTCAGCTTCAACTTTGGATTCAGCTTCAACTTCGGATTCAGCTTCAACTTTGGGTTCAGCTTCAACTTTGGGTTCAGCTTCAACTTCGGATTCAGCTTCAACTTTGGGTTCAGCTTCAACTTTGGGTTCAGCTTCAACTTTGGATTCGACTTCAACTTTGGGTTCAGCAGGATGGCGGCCAGGTTTAATGGAGTTCAAATGCTACTGTTTTGTTTTTATGTTTCATTTTATGAAGTTTTCTTAGGTCAGAATTGTTTTGATTTGTTTATTAATTTGTATATATACTATAGCTTCTTTATTTATTCTTTATGCTAAATATTAGCATTTTATTATTTGATTGTTAAAACTGTGGCTTATATAAATATGATGCTAAACCAGTGAATTACAACTTATTAAATAATAAGTGTGGAAGAATGAATTATTACAGCTAAGACGCTTATAGCAAGACTATAATTGTATTAAATAATCAAGTTATAATACAATATACTCTAGTTATATTAATTTAGCTAATTATTAAAAGTGATACTATGTAGCTAATTGAGAAATGTAATTATGAATTGAAGATGAAATGTATTATAGTATTAAATATGGCCTAAAATGTGAGGAAATAATAGGTTACTTATAACTATATCTTATGTGAATTTTGAGACACCTCGAAAAATTGACTTTTTAAAAATGAGAAAAAAATGAGTTGATTTTTCGTGGTTGCTTTTGGATTGTTGGAGGTTGTTATATATGGTCCTCCTAATGAATATATAGATAGAAGAAAAATGGTAAAAGAAAGATTGAAAAAATCTAGCGGGGCCCCTTCTCCCGGGGGCCCCTTCGAGTTTGTTGAGATAGTTAATACTTCTAACTTCGTAAGTGGTCTTAAAACATCTATACTGACCAAATTACACGACTTTAACTCTAATACATAGAGCTTTGTCAAGTACTAAATGAAGGTAATATCAACTTTCTTATTATTATCGAGAAATAGTTGTGTCAAGTTGATAAGTGGTCTAAGAGCTTCGGTGCTTCGTATATCACAGTCTTCCAAACATAACGCAGTGAGTCCAGTCATCTATGAAAGAGGACTTACATCAACTATCTTAAAACTGAAAAGATATACGGATTTCAGTTTCTTAAATTGAAGAATTTCTTAAACAAGCTTATTTTATTTTTGTTGTCTAGAAAGATTAGTGAAGTGTAACATTTCGAGGTTTTCCAAGTGAAAGTCTTTCACGCTGAATATATCACAATCATTCAGCCGTAATTATTTTATGGTCCTATTTTTTAACTTTGGAATTATATTTTTGCAGTCATAGAGCTGCAACTCAGTTATTTTAAAGAACCGAATGAATTCCAAATTTTGCAGATCTTAGTTGCTCTGGATTCTAAGTGCCTCATCTTTAATTTGGTTTTAATAACTTTTAATCATGGCCCAATCCCATTCAGACAGCGTCTAGAGTTCGTCGCTGAGTATTAAACTATTGTCGTTTACGTTTTCAGTGCGAGGAAATATATGCGGTAACATTGAAGCGGAATATATCAAATACCACATTTATCATTTAAGTGAACTATACTAACAATATATTTACACATTGATATATAAAATAGATTTGACATTCAGCACATAGAATTCTTATTTATACGGGTAAATATGGTAAAGCAAATAATAGTCAATTAAATATTTTGTTATTATATAGAAAAAGAATTAAAAGAATCTAAATTCTTCACTCTTTTATTGAAATTCATGATAACTAGTAACGGAGAACGTAATTTAAGTTAACTTATATGTATTATTATAGGTTTAGTAATAAATACCAGCAATTGATACTAATTAAAATTGTAAATTTCAAAGACAAAGTTCATTTGACGCTGATAGTTGCTTAACTATTGTCATTCACGATGTATTAAGCTTATAAAAATCACTGTCCGACCTTTCATAAGTCATTTACTATAATACTCTTCATTTCGAGATAAATAGTAATAATTGAGATGAAATATTTACATATATTGTGTTAAAACATGTTAAAACTATATAAACTAGATATATATATAGATATATATATATATATAGATATATATATATATTTAAATATCAATATATGTAGGTTGGGGGATAACCAATTATTATTTAAACAAGAAAATTATTTTTTAAATGTTTTTATCATTTAAATTAGTCTACAATGAAATATTTTGTTATTATATAGAAAAAGAATTAAAAGAATCTAAATTTTTCATTCTTCAAACACCTGGTTTTTCAACACCTCCCCTGTAGCTTGTACAGCTTCTGGCTCGAATTGGACTCCATGTTACATTAGCCTGTAAATGACGCAGGCGGCCATGAGTTTCAAATTTGGAGTCGTGAACTGTGTCGTGACCACCCGACCCAGGAAGGCGTAGCACCGCTCTCCGAAGATGCCATCCTGCTCTCTGTGGTACACGAACTCGTACGCGAAGGTGAGGAAGTGTCCGTCCATCTCCGTGTTTTCAACAGCGTTCTTCAACTGTGTGCTCGAAACCGCGCCTTGCCACAGCAGGTCGCTCAGGATAGAGGAGGTTAGAATACCCCGCTTCAGCACGCTGATGTTCTCGCAGAGGACTGTGCATAGCTCCAAAACAGATTGTTGACCCGCCATCGCGACCGCATCCGGGTCCAGCATGCCGTGTAGCACCCGGAACGCGCTCCTGATAATCAGCCGGCTGTCATCTATGCGCTTAACTGACCGGAGCAGGGCCTTCATCTGGTGGTACAAAGCGCACACGACGTTCGGCCGGAGTTCGGGCTTGAATACGAAGAGGAAGTTGAGAATTCCTTCCAGTTCGCGGTGGTCGCTGGAGATGAAGTGCTTGATGAAGTAGGCCACCGAGAAGAGGAACGAGTCCAGCAGACAGTTCTCGAACACGCACAGCGAAGGACACATGGCCGTGAGCGCTTTAGTGGTGTCAACTATCAGATCCGGGTCGAAGCTCTGGGAGGACACGACGCGGCATTGGATGGAGGTGGCAAGGTTCAGCGTGAACTGCGAACAGAGCGAGTTCTCTGAGTAGAACCGAACCACTTCGCGCAGGTTTTCGGGGTTTAGATGCACGTGCTCTGGAATACACGTGGAGCTGTTATAGAACGTCTTGAAATATTCCAGCTGCCTTCTGGCCAAAATTAGTTATGATGACTTCACTTGGAGTGGAATAAAAAATACAATATATCTACAGTCACTATGCCAGCACCTCCATGCAGAAGCTGAGAAGGTCCTACTCGTTCTGCGATCTGCAAACGCGTCTGCTGAGGTGCGAGAACGCAAGTTTTCTTGTTTCCATTTTGATAGGAGCTCCTGCTATCACCTGACTCGTGATATAGATAGACAAACTCACACTTAAAGGCGCGAAATTAAATGGCTCTAATAATTTACTTTTATAAAATTCTTAATCATTAGCTATTATATCTAGAACAAAGTTAGTCAGCTTCTATGAAAACTTGAACTCATAAGCGTGTTGCGTGAGTATTTTAGATATTTCTAGTAGAGTCTGAATCATTATCATTATAGCGTTGGAGTTTGTAAGTGAGTCATTAACAATATTCATGATATCGTACCGAGCATTAATTTTCCATAGCACCTGAGCGATTTCGTATGAATTTATAAGGTAGCTGCTATTATTGGCAACGTGCCTCGCTAGCTCTTCTGCTTAGCTTTTTGAAAGAAATTCGAGCTGGTGTTGTTACAGAGTTACTTAGATAAGCTGGAGTAGGGTTCTCGACATGCCAACATAATTTGATAAAGGTGATTATTCCTAAATCTTTTTTAAAATCGTTATGATGTGAATCCTAATGGCATCGCTTTAAATTGGTGTAATATAGTCTTAAAATACTATGAAGAAATTTAACACACGCGTGAGCTTATCTGCGTCTACTGTATCGATGAAGACAGAAGTATTTGCAAGTGCCAGAGTGACAAACTCGGATAATAATGAGGTTTCTGTAAGGTATGGCTTCAGTAAAATCAAAGCACGGAGGCTCTTGTCGAATATGAGTATATCAGTGTAATTTTAAAGGCATTGCTTCTGGAGTATGATAGCAAGTGTTTAAGACAGTTTCATATTTCCCACGTTCTATTTAAAATAAACGCAAATGTATTCCATGTCTAGTTCTTTTGAATAATCGAATTATACTTATTCTTCTACTTTAACTGAGCTGGAAATATGTCTGTTTTGAAATGTTCGCAGTTGGTTTTGGATGTGTCTCATTGGAGTGGTAATAAATCTTACTTAACTTCTAAGAAATAAAGTTAATAATTGATAAAGAGATAAATGTTATTAAATATTAAGGTATGGTATTAAGATATGATATTGTTTAGGTACTTAGATTTAAAATTATTTAGTATTTGTACCTGTACTTGTAACTGTAACTGTACGCAGTAGGAAAATAAGTAAAGTCAAAGCGTGAAGAAGAAGGCCAGAAGCAATAGAATTATATGGATATTTCTGATATTTCCATCGACGACAGATTTAAGGGAAGTACATTCAAATAGCATATTAATTTTTTAAGAGTTGTGCATGAGTAAAAGAAGCCGCTTCCTCAAAAAGAAGTATGTTGCCCAGATCTTGAAACGTAGACCATGCAAGTATAAATGAAAGTTAAGTGAGTTGGATATATAATATTAATATTCTATTGATTAAAATAACTCAGTACGTTTGGCTCGCGACTTTAATGAAAACTGACTGTGAAAGTAAATCTGTTGTATAAATAACTGTATGTTTAGGGATGGTTTTTTATACTACATTGTAGTACTAAATCAGGTATATTAACATATTTATACCTATTAATGTGCATATTTACCTTAATAAAAGAATTTATAACATGCGATTACAATATTAGTCTCTCTACGGATAAAATTGACATGAAGTATACTTTTTCAAAAGTAGTATAAAGGTACTACTTTACATTAAGCCTCCCATTTCTGCAGGAAATCGAACTATTCCTGCAGATTCTGCAGGGGAATCGAAACCGTTTTGCAGGAAAAGCTCACCTGCAGTTGCATATGTAAAGTTTACATATGTATGTTATAACAAATTCGTCAAAGTAATATTATTTATGATATGTGCAATTCAATCCACTTCAAATGAAGCGAGATTACAAAAAGTGGACAGACGAGGACAAAAACAAACTTCTATTATTGATTAGTAAGAATCAGAACTATAATGGCTAGATTTACTGGGACCTCGTGTAAAAATAACTCCCAGATCGAACTGCAGCTCAGTGCAAGTACTATTACAAGAACATTTTAAAGTAAAAGGAGGAGCTCTTCACTCCATCCGAGATGATCGCATTATATTTTTTAATGTTCAAGTATGGCCCGAACTTGAGTGTTTTGAAACCGTATTTTCCGAATAAAACGAAATCTTCCTTTGAGCTTCCTTTAGAATAAGTGAATTAGTGCAGAATTTTTTATACAAGCGTTTTCCTCAAACTATCGCAGGACAAGGAAATAAAACTGAGTCAGTTCGAGCACAGGCTCCTGATAGTAATACTCAGGCTCACTTAGTACAGGTACTGGCTCTATTTAAACCCAAACATTGATTAAATGCCCGAGTACAGCCCCGAACTGAAGAAATTAATAACCAATTTGAATATGGACCCGTTGTTAAAGAGAACAACTCTCCACGAAGTTGAAATATTTCAAATTGAACGGGCGGAGGAGCTGTTCGGAATCTAAAAACTGTTCTCGAAGATTGAAATGCTTGAAAAGTGGTACGCGGAGGCATACGGAGATATAAGAAACATATGAATGAGTATTGCAAATATAAGCAACATGTGAGCCTGATGTTTTATTTACGGTCAAACGTGTCGTAAATACAGTGAAAATAATACATATATAATACATAAACAATTACAACGACCAATACGTAAAATGAAAAATTGTGTGCCGGTTCTTATAATTCTTAGAACTAGATGTGAGCCAATATTATATACAGTGAAAATTTAAACTTGGCTCTTGATTAATATAAATAACTGCTCTGCATGCTGGCTATTATATAAAATGCTATATATTACATAAAATTATTACAATTATTATTACTAAGTATTATTACTATCTATATTATAAGATTGATATGAATAACATAATAAAAATATCACTACTGTCACTACCATTCGTTAACCGCCTAATTCATCTGCTAAAGAAGAGAGCCGGCTCTAGCAACAAACTACGAAAAATTGTTAAATAGCTTTTGCAAGTTCTCTGAAACTTTCAGTCTAAAAGAATTATTCTGAGATTTTACACTTCTGGCTTATTTCTATATTGATTTTAGAGATACGATAGGAGAGTTGATCGATCTCAAAATATTAGCCGTGCTTAGTTCTTATTAAGTTGGTTATATTTCCTCATTAAAATAAAATTTATTGAAGTTGTAGTGCTATTTAATAACATTAATATCTAATATCTTGTTGTAACTTGCATTTAAGTAGCCTAACTGCTTCATTTCAACAAGAGGTTAAATATAAACTATTGAGTTTGTTGAGATAGTTAATACTTCTAACTTCGTAAGTGGTCTTAAAACATCTATACTGACCAAATTACACGACTTTAACTCTAATACATAGAGCTTTGTCAAGTACTAAATGAAGGTAATATCAACTTTCTTATTATTATCGAGAAATAGTTGTGTCAAGTTGATAAGTGGTCTAAGAGCTTCGGTGCTTCGTATATCACAGTCTTCCAAACATAACGCAGTGAGTCCAGTCATCTATGAAAGAGGACTTACATCAACTATCTTAAAACTGAAAAGATATACGGATTTCAGTTTCTTAAATTGAAGAATTTCTTAAACAAGCTTATTTTATTTTTGTTGTCTAGAAAGATTAGTGAAGTGTAACATTTCGAGGTTTTCCAAGTGAAAGTCTTTCACGCTGAATATATCACAATCATTCAGCCGTAATTATTTTATGGTCCTATTTTTTAACTTTGGAATTATATTTTTGCAGTCATAGAGCTGCAACTCAGTTATTTTAAAGAACCGAATGAATTCCAAATTTTGCAGATCTTAGTTGCTCTGGATTCTAAGTGCCTCATCTTTAATTTGGTTTTAATAACTTTTAATCATGGCCCAATCCCATTCAGACAGCGTCTAGAGTTCGTCGCTGAGTATTAAACTATTGTCGTTTACGTTTTCAGTGCGAGGAAATATATGCGGTAACATTGAAGCGGAATATATCAAATACCACATTTATCATTTAAGTGAACTATACTAACAATATATTTACACATTGATATATAAAATAGATTTGACATTCAGCACATAGAATTCTTATTTATACGGGTAAATATGGTAAAGCAAATAATAGTCAATTAAATATTTTGTTATTATATAGAAAAAGAATTGAAAGAATCTAAATTCTTCATTCTTCAAACACCTGGTTTTTCAGCGCTTCCCCTGTAGCTTGTACAACTTCTGGCTCGAATTGGATATTATCTATTTGTGAGACTCGGTACCTAGTGTACTTGTGAGACTTTACCGTACATTGATTTATGATAAATATATGTAACTATAGATTAATAGAATCACACGAGCAAATGATCACTTATCACCGCTCTGAAAAAATAATATGTACAAATATGTATATTTTAATAATCGTTATATATACAGTATACAGTATATATACAGTATAACATTACAATTATTTACTTATATATTGTTATAATTATTCTATTATTATTGATTTCACTTCAAATGAATTTCTCACAGTCTACTATTTCATCTGAGTCCATTATCCTGCAGACCAATCCCAAGAATACTATAATTTTTAACTCAGTTTTATATTCTTTGGATCTAAAACCGATGAATATTGAATTATAAGACATAAATTTCAGCTCCTTTTCGAAAGTTTTGATTGATTTTGGGTCACTGACTGTGCTCAAATAGTTTCATACTGTGAAAGAATAGTTTGGACTCATAATGATTTAAAAATGCGTTATGTAAGTTTTGGAGAACTAAATTCCCATAAACTCATAAAGGTCAGAGTCCTGCTTGTTTGTGTATTAATGCGGAATGGTGCTCAAAGCTGGAACATAGAAAATAACTCTACTCGATAAAGAAGCTAACGAGGATACATAAGAATAATTTATCGAATTATTTGACAGAGCATTTCGTGTTAGTACTCAAAAAAAGCATGTAATTATATTTGGACAGTGCAAAATGCTAAAACTAATTCAGGGAACAACACACTGGCTCTAAACGGACAAAATAACCCCAAAATTAGTCGATAGCGGAAATAAACTATTCGTTATGGGCACGTAATACAACAGCGGGCAAATAAAGTACGAAGATGCTCAATTCATGACCAAAATAGGCGAATTCTACTACTTTTACTCAAATAATATATGCTATCAAACAGATGAGAATTTCTTCATCATCGAACAGAAATAAATTAACTTTCCATTCTATGTTAGGCAACAGTACTAAAACTTTAGGATGTTCGACAATGACTATCCTCAGTGGTTTGTTACCAGTGAATGTAACGGTCAACACTTCTCAAATGTTTTCGACATGCTCTATGAATTCAAACCGTTTGAAACCATTCCACTTACTGTTATTCCTGAATATCCAATTGATCAGAAATAAAACCACAAGGTCCTATCTATAGCAGGATAGCTGTTAGTTACTAACGGACACGATATATTTGAATATATCGATAACACATTCAAAATTATTAATAATACAAATTTTAACTGCGGTAGTTTAATATTACATGAGATAAATGGTTAAATTTTAGTAAGAGATTAAATAAATGGAATACTATATAGTTTAGGTTTAAATTATGAATTATTAATAATAAAAGAAAATTTAAGAAATTCTGATTTAGTTGTTGCTAATAAATATTATGTAATTAACTTGTACGATATATATTTTGTTACTAATTGTAAAAATTAAATGCTAACTCAAATGAACACATACTAGCATGCTTTAACTAATAGTAGCTGTAACTATATACTAAGAAATGGAGAATGGGATATCTCATAATATTCTTTTGAAAGGATTTAAAGGATTAATAAAGATTAAATTTTAAAGGCAACAGTCAAATTTTAAAACAAACAAGTTCCTGAATCAATTCTAAAAATAATCGAATAATTTAATTTTAATAAATCATTTGTAATGTACTCATACTTTGCTCTTTAAAACAAACAATTCATTGCAAAATATTTACATTCAGGAATTGTAAAATTGATGTTAATAGATAATTAAAGAGAGTAAATAAAATATTTGGTTTAAAATTATGATATAAAGTTGTCATACAAAGACTTTACTAAAGTATTTAAATGTGATGACGTTGAAAACTATATAAACGCTGTTGATAGCCAGGAAAATATTAACGCATTGTTTTAAAATGTAGACACTGAAGAAATAGAAAACTATATATTAGAAAAAACAGAATTAAATATGAAATACATAAGTTTTTGCATTGTGTCTCACAAATAGTCGAGTCTAGTAAACAAATATGTTAAAATTCATACGAGAGAGATACAACCATAACAATTAATTAAATTAATGGATGAAGCTATATAGGCAAATAATATTGAATTTGTTACAATTTTGTCTAAGTTGGTTAGTCTCAATTCAATAAATATACGTTGCTGCTCACCAGAAGTTGCTTAAATTATAGCTTCAGTTTCAATTAATAAAGAAATAAGTAAAACTTTAAAACATTAATAGTATTATATTATATTTCCAACACCTCCTGTAATGATATTATCTGCATTATATTTATGTGATTATGTCCATATAACTAAATTAAATATTCCTTGTGAATTAGTCCTATTACCATCTATTATTTACTTAAAAGAATAACTTAAGGCAAATTGTATTATTCTGAAAGTTGTTTAACTCCCAGCACACTTGAAAAAAATACAACAAATATTAGTTAATTAGCTCAATCTCGATTAAGAAGAAAGTTCTAATACTACAGATTACGTTTCTGATAGTACGGACTAGGATGATAACATCTATTTTTTGGACAAACGATTGTGATATGAGATAATCCGAATTCAATAAAATTTTAATTTTTTAAATTTACTCACTTTCGTTTATACTAGTTCAGTCTTCTTCTTGCTCGTTGATGGCATAACGTCTTCAAATACACAAGGAAAGTTTTTCAATAAATTTGTCTATGATACTCTATAGACACCCTCCGTAACTTTTGAGTGATAATTTCTTGATTTATAACAATATTAAAAAATCAAAATTAGAAATTATGATCTCATTTTTCGTTATTTTTTGACCTCGCATTTCAGATCCATACGTGGGATATGAAAGCGGTTTTGCCTCAAGTCCTAGGTATCTGGAATTAGCATAATTTACAAAAATTAGAGTTCTAACGACGCTTTCAATTTTGGACACCAGGATCGAAAAGAGTTAACTTGGACAAATTACTCTAATTTTATCTGTACAGTTATTGTATTAATTGTCTATATAAACTGTTAAATACTTTCATTAAACTCATTCTAAACAAATTTATATTTTCACTACTTCTTTAACATTTTAGAAGAACCACGCCTCATACCGCATCTCATAAATATTTATTACCAACATCATTTTCGACCTTATTTGAATAATATCTCAATATTTATATTACATTGTGAATCTCAATGTCTCTTTGTCAATTAATTTTTCGTCAGAATAATATTATTTATGATATTTGAGATTCAACCCACTCCAAATGAAGCGAGAATACAAAAAGTGGACAGACGAGGACAAGAACAAGCTTCTATTCCTGATAAGTAAGAATCAGAACTATAATGGCTAGATTTACTGGGACCTCGTGTAAAAATAACTCCCAGATCGAACTGCAGCTCAGTGCAAGTACTATTACAAGAACATTTTAAAGTAAAAGGAGGAGCTCTTCACTCCATCCGAGATGATAGCATTATATTTTTTAATGTTCAAGTATGGCCCGAACTTGAGTGTTTTGAAACCGTATTTTCCGAATAAAACGAAATCTTCCTTTGAGCTTCCTTTAGAATAAGTGAATTAGTGCAGAATTTTTTATACAAGTGTTTTCCTCAAACTATCGCAGGACGAGGAAATAAAACTGAGTCAGTTCGAGCACAGGCTCCTGATAGTAATACTCAGGCTCACTTAGTACAGGTACTGGCTCTATTTAAACCCAAACATTGATTAAATGCCCGAGTACAGCCCCGAACTGAAGAAATTAATAACCAATTTGAATATGGACCCGTTGTTAAAGAGAACAACTCTCCACGAAGTTGAAATATTTCAAATTGAACGGGCGGAGGAGCTGTTCGGAATCTAAAAACTGTTCTCGAAGATTGAAATGCTTGAAAAGTGGTACGCGGAGGCATACGGAGATATAAGAAACATATGAATGAGTATTGCAAATATAAGCAACATGTGAGCCTGATGTTTTATTTACGGTCAAACGTGTCGTAAATACAGTGAAAATAATACATATATAATACATAAACAATTACAACGACCAATACGTAAAATGAAAAATTGTGTGCCGGTTCTTATAATTCTTAGAACTAGATGTGAGCCAATATTATATACAGTGAAAATTTAAACTTGGCTCTTGATTAATATAAATAACTGCTCTGCATGCTGGCTATTATATAAAATGCTATATATTACATAAAATTATTACAATTATTATTACTAAGTATTATTACTATCTATATTATAAGATTGATATGAATAACATAATAAAAATATCACTACTGTCACTACCATTCGTTAACCGCCTAATTCATCTGCTAAAGAAGAGAGCCGGCTCTAGCAACAAACTACGAAAAATTGTTAAATAGCTTTTGCAAGTTCTCTGAAACTTTCAGTCTAAAAGAATTATTCTGAGATTTTACACTTCTGGCTTATTTCTATATTGATTTTAGAGATACGATAGGAGAGTTGATCGATCTCAAAATATTAGCCGTGCTTAGTTCTTATTAAGTTGGTTATATTTCCTCATTAAAATAAAATTTATTGAAGTTGTAGTGCTATTTAATAACATTAATATCTAATATCTTGTTGTAACTTGCATTTAAGTAGCCTAACTGCTTCATTTCAACAAGAGGTTAAATATAAACTATTGAGTTTGTTGAGATAGTTAATACTTCTAACTTCGTAAGTGGTCTTAAAACATCTATACTGACCAAATTACACGACTTTAACTCTAATACATAGAGCTTTGTCAAGTACTAAATGAAGGTAATATCAACTTTCTTATTATTATCGAGAAATAGTTGTGTCAAGTTGATAAGTGGTCTAAGAGCTTCGGTGCTTCGTATATCACAGTCTTCCAAACATAACGCAGTGAGTCCAGTCATCTATGAAAGAGGACTTACATCAACTATCTTAAAACTGAAAAGATATACGGATTTCAGTTTCTTAAATTGAAGAATTTCTTAAACAAGCTTATTTTATTTTTGTTGTCTAGAAAGATTAGTGAAGTGTAACATTTCGAGGTTTTCCAAGTGAAAGTCTTTCACGCTGAATATATCACAATCATTCAGCCGTAATTATTTTATGGTCCTATTTTTTAACTTTGGAATTATATTTTTGCAGTCATAGAGCTGCAACTCAGTTATTTTAAAGAACCGAATGAATTCCAAATTTTGCAGATCTTAGTTGCTCTGGATTCTAAGTGCCTCATCTTTAATTTGGTTTTAATAACTTTTAATCATGGCCCAATCCCATTCAGACAGCGTCTAGAGTTCGTCGCTGAGTATTAAACTATTGTCGTTTACGTTTTCAGTGCGAGGAAATATATGCGGTAACATTGAAGCGGAATATATCAAATACCACATTTATCATTTAAGTGAACTATACTAACAATATATTTACACATTGATATATAAAATAGATTTGACATTCAGCACATAGAATTCTTATTTATACGGGTAAATATGGTAAAGCAAATAATAGTCAATTAAATATTTTGTTATTATATAGAAAAAGAATTGAAAGAATCTAAATTCTTCATTCTTCAAACACCTGGTTTTTCAGCGCTTCCCCTGTAGCTTGTACAACTTCTGGCTCGAATTGGATATTATCTATTTGTGAGACTCGGTACCTAGTGTACTTGTGAGACTTTACCGTACATTGATTTATGATAAATATATGTAACTATAGATTAATAGAATCACACGAGCAAATGATCACTTATCACCGCTCTGAAAAAATAATATGTACAAATATGTATATTTTAATAATCGTTATATATACAGTATACAGTATATATACAGTATAACATTACAATTATTTACTTATATATTGTTATAATTATTCTATTATTATTGATTTCACTTCAAATGAATTTCTCACAGTCTACTATTTCATCTGAGTCCATTATCCTGCAGACCAATCCCAAGAATACTATAATTTTTAACTCAGTTTTATATTCTTTGGATCTAAAACCGATGAATATTGAATTATAAGACATAAATTTCAGCTCCTTTTCGAAAGTTTTGATTGATTTTGGGTCACTGACTGTGCTCAAATAGTTTCATACTGTGAAAGAATAGTTTGGACTCATAATGATTTAAAAATGCGTTATGTAAGTTTTGGAGAACTAAATTCCCATAAACTCATAAAGGTCAGAGTCCTGCTTGTTTGTGTATTAATGCGGAATGGTGCTCAAAGCTGGAACATAGAAAATAACTCTACTCGATAAAGAAGCTAACGAGGATACATAAGAATAATTTATCGAATTATTTGACAGAGCATTTCGTGTTAGTACTCAAAAAAAGCATGTAATTATATTTGGACAGTGCAAAATGCTAAAACTAATTCAGGGAACAACACACTGGCTCTAAACGGACAAAATAACCCCAAAATTAGTCGATAGCGGAAATAAACTATTCGTTATGGGCACGTAATACAACAGCGGGCAAATAAAGTACGAAGATGCTCAATTCATGACCAAAATAGGCGAATTCTACTACTTTTACTCAAATAATATATGCTATCAAACAGATGAGAATTTCTTCATCATCGAACAGAAATAAATTAACTTTCCATTCTATGTTAGGCAACAGTACTAAAACTTTAGGATGTTCGACAATGACTATCCTCAGTGGTTTGTTACCAGTGAATGTAACGGTCAACACTTCTCAAATGTTTTCGACATGCTCTATGAATTCAAACCGTTTGAAACCATTCCACTTACTGTTATTCCTGAATATCCAATTGATCAGAAATAAAACCACAAGGTCCTATCTATAGCAGGATAGCTGTTAGTTACTAACGGACACGATATATTTGAATATATCGATAACACATTCAAAATTATTAATAATACAAATTTTAACTGCGGTAGTTTAATATTACATGAGATAAATGGTTAAATTTTAGTAAGAGATTAAATAAATGGAATACTATATAGTTTAGGTTTAAATTATGAATTATTAATAATAAAAGAAAATTTAAGAAATTCTGATTTAGTTGTTGCTAATAAATATTATGTAATTAACTTGTACGATATATATTTTGTTACTAATTGTAAAAATTAAATGCTAACTCAAATGAACACATACTAGCATGCTTTAACTAATAGTAGCTGTAACTATATACTAAGAAATGGAGAATGGGATATCTCATAATATTCTTTTGAAAGGATTTAAAGGATTAATAAAGATTAAATTTTAAAGGCAACAGTCAAATTTTAAAACAAACAAGTTCCTGAATCAATTCTAAAAATAATCGAATAATTTAATTTTAATAAATCATTTGTAATGTACTCATACTTTGCTCTTTAAAACAAACAATTCATTGCAAAATATTTACATTCAGGAATTGTAAAATTGATGTTAATAGATAATTAAAGAGAGTAAATAAAATATTTGGTTTAAAATTATGATATAAAGTTGTCATACAAAGACTTTACTAAAGTATTTAAATGTGATGACGTTGAAAACTATATAAACGCTGTTGATAGCCAGGAAAATATTAACGCATTGTTTTAAAATGTAGACACTGAAGAAATAGAAAACTATATATTAGAAAAAACAGAATTAAATATGAAATACATAAGTTTTTGCATTGTGTCTCACAAATAGTCGAGTCTAGTAAACAAATATGTTAAAATTCATACGAGAGAGATACAACCATAACAATTAATTAAATTAATGGATGAAGCTATATAGGCAAATAATATTGAATTTGTTACAATTTTGTCTAAGTTGGTTAGTCTCAATTCAATAAATATACGTTGCTGCTCACCAGAAGTTGCTTAAATTATAGCTTCAGTTTCAATTAATAAAGAAATAAGTAAAACTTTAAAACATTAATAGTATTATATTATATTTCCAACACCTCCTGTAATGATATTATCTGCATTATATTTATGTGATTATGTCCATATAACTAAATTAAATATTCCTTGTGAATTAGTCCTATTACCATCTATTATTTACTTAAAAGAATAACTTAAGGCAAATTGTATTATTCTGAAAGTTGTTTAACTCCCAGCACACTTGAAAAAAATACAACAAATATTAGTTAATTAGCTCAATCTCGATTAAGAAGAAAGTTCTAATACTACAGATTACGTTTCTGATAGTACGGACTAGGATGATAACATCTATTTTTTGGACAAACGATTGTGATATGAGATAATCCGAATTCAATAAAATTTTAATTTTTTAAATTTACTCACTTTCGTTTATACTAGTTCAGTCTTCTTCTTGCTCGTTGATGGCATGCCCTTAGCTATACCGATCTTGACAGACGTCGAGCTTAATCGTTAAAATTATAATTTTACATTCTATAATTATTTTTAATATTTTTAAATATTTCTCATTTATGAACTTTTAACGTTCCGTTTAAATAATATTCAAATATTGAAGTGTAAAATCTGAATTATAAACGACCACTTGAAAACTTTGTGCTCTATAAAGAGGCACATGTTTATTTCAATAGTTTATATTAATGTAACTAAGGAGGCTCAACAGGAAATAATGTGTTTTAATCATTAAAAAAATTGAATAATATTTGCATTGAATACTACTAGTAATATATTTTTAAACCACTTCAAAATATCACTAATGAATAACTACTCACCTAATTCACTTCATCTAATTTTAAAGTTACAATTAATTATGCTCACAATACATAAATTAAATATATTATAAATCGCACTCATGTACTGATTTCTCTGCAATCTGTATCCACGCACACATATAAGACAGAGACTGTAGCTCCGTAATATCCGACTGGTAGGCTTCTGTATTAGAATGAAACGCTTTAGACTCCCTTTGCATTTATTGCGTTTATTTACGATTGAATCGAGTTATCAACACCTTTCAAACTAGTTATATCATTTACTACTGAATTTATTCGTGCCTGTGCATTATTTACGTTATTAGTTTGAGTACTAATTAATTAAGTAATATTATCATTCATCCCATTCAGGTCTGTTCTCATCCCGTTCACTTAGCCGTTTTGAGTTCCATTTATAGTGGTAAGATCTGTACGAAGACCAGTTAGAAGAGTATTTAAACTACTTATTTGCGCTGTGTTATTATTTATAAGTTATGTCTCAATATATGATTGCATTTATGAGTTGGCGTTATTCAAGTTATTTTAATTCGTTGTTACTTTCGTGTCTAAAATATTTTAGGAGTTAGTGAGAGTGGTGAAATTGTTTTTAATTCTTTAGTCAAGTGTTGTAGTATTCTAATTCAAATTTACCATTAATTTCGTGAAGTTTCCGGTCAACTGCTACTCTATGTTGTTTTTAGAATTTTAAAACGCTGTATTTAAATTGTTAATTTATGTTTACCAGCTCAAATCATTGCTAGAATGATTGTTTATTAACTGGGTTTCAATGTAAGAAGCGTTATCAAATAAATTATTATTTAAATCTATATTGTTTTGATCTTACTTTGTTGATAATGCATAAAAAATTGTGTTAAATATCGAAATATTTGTATTCAATCTATTATCCAAGATAGATAAATTCGTGTTAATATTGTTAATTGTTTGAATGGAATTATTAATAAGCATATTTTCAATATTTGTTGTATTAAAATTTAGTTAAGTATCCATTGTCGTATAATTAGACATCAGTGAAACATCCAACATTGTAAGTTAATTTATTAAATTAAAGCAAAATGTATTGTTTAAGTAAAACCCTTCGACACATACACATTATTGTGAATCGTACTAAAAAGGATATACACAATATTGTGTTAAATTAGACATTATTAGCTCACCTAAAATAAGTGAGTCAAGACATAATCCATATGTGACCTTTTGTCCTATTTTGCAAATTCCAATGCATTTTGTAATTTCGGATCCAACTTATATGTATTATGCGTTTTTAACAGCTATAGATTTTAAAGTTGATGTACAAACAATAAAATTCGTTACATATATTTATGTAAATGCATTCATGTGACTAATAATATATCCATTCATTGATTCATTTATATAATCGAATCCGATGAGTCTGACATTTAAAATCTAAAATATTTTTGGTGTTGAGTTTAATTAATTCACAATACCTGATGACTGGCTAGAATCAAATCTATATTCAACAGTGGAATTCTGTAATATTAAAGTTTAATGTGTACTAATAATAACGGCTGATAAGTATTAACCAGAAGCTATAAAAGATAATGAACACTAATTAATCATTATATTGCATTGTAAGCATAATAAAGCAATACAATACATAAACAATTACAACGACCAATACGTAAAATGAAAAATTGTGTGCCGGTTCTTATAATTCTTAGAACTAGATGTGAGCCAATATTATATACAGTGAAAATTTAAACTTGGCTCTTGATTAATATAAATAACTGCTCTGCATGCTGGCTATTATATAAAATGCTATATATTACATAAAATTATTACAATTATTATTACTAAGTATTATTACTATCTATATTATAAGATTGATATGAATAACATAATAAAAATATCACTACTGTCACTACCATTCGTTAACCGCCTAATTCATCTGCTAAAGAAGAGAGCCGGCTCTAGCAACAAACTACGAAAAATTGTTAAATAGCTTTTGCAAGTTCTCTGAAACTTTCAGTCTAAAAGAATTATTCTGAGATTTTACACTTCTGGCTTATTTCTATATTGATTTTAGAGATACGATAGGAGAGTTGATCGATCTCAAAATATTAGCCGTGCTTAGTTCTTATTAAGTTGGTTATATTTCCTCATTAATTGAACAACTGTTTTAGTAAGTATGCGGTAGAAGATTAATTGAGTTGAGAGGTTTATTTTATGTTATTAATTTTGTTGAAACGAAATAATGTTAAGCTTGTCAGTATTTCCACTTCGCAAATAATTAACAAAATTCTCGAAAACGACTTCAACCATTTAATAGGTAAATTACTATTTTTGTGTTCAATATATATTAAAACATATTATTCGTATTTTAAATCACTTTATTCATTTTTTATAAATGTGTGTGTACCCTCTTATGTCATTTTATTCACTAATATGCGTTTTATAACACTCTGGACACAAATGATATCCTTTGCACGAACACACATATCTGCTATTACATTATTTGCAGCCGACACATTACGCACTTACTTTTGTATATACATGATAGTGTTTATATGCTTCTATTACTGGTCCTTTAATTGGGCTTACTACTGGTTGGTTACAGCCTTCAATTTTTCGTGGTGTAGCTTTAATTTCATATTTTGTTAGATTTATTTTCATTTAATCAATTATGCTTTCAACATAATCCGTTATTTTAATTTCTTTATATTCTGGCTGCAATAATTTCATCAAAGAAAACCCATTAACTAATATTACTTACATAAAATAAATAAACATCCTTGTGGTCCAACGAGTACATCGTCCTGGAAACTTAATATTTTTGTAAGTTGGTCTACGTAATCAACTCCTTTATAATTATTATTGTAGTAACGAACTATTTCAGGTTGTTCTCTGGGAATACCACGAGAACTTACAAATTCTTACATTTAACAGGGTTATTTCACAAATTTTGATTTTGTATATATCATGGTTAAAGTTTTCTACTTTTTGCATTACCATTAAAGGACGTTTACATCTTTAACTAGAACTTATTTAGTCGTTTTCTTTAGTTTTACTTCTTTAAACACAGGATATTAAACAACTTAATTCAATTACAACTTCTCTAAATTTTATGATAATTCTTTACCAAGTCGACTTGGTCTAAAAGTTCCAACATATTCAAGCCCTATTGATTTAATATACTCAACTACGTCAATTGTACCATAATAATTATCACAGAATAGTGTGCAGTTAGAAAAATCTTAAACTCTTGATACAGAATTTCGAACTTTGGTTTCTTTTGGTTTATTTTAGCTCAAAACTTCTTCTTCATGATCATTAAATATTTTATTTAGTTCTTCTAGATCATCTTCGTCATATTCATAGTCAGAATTTTCAGATTCTTCTTCATCAGATTCTATACCGTCTAAATTTGTATCGATTTCTTCTTCAGGTTAATCTAATAACAATTTAATATGGCCATAACAGACATTCGAATGTATTTCCTCCCATTCTCTGCAAGACATTCCAACTTCATCAGCTATAAACTAATTGCGTATTTTAGTGTTCTTAGACCAATTATCTTAGACAGATCCTCGCTCTTTACCTGATATCATCATTGTAAATAGTATCATTAAGTATTTATCGAATTCTGATTTAGTTAATCTAGAATGCCCTCCATATTTCTACATTTTTCTTACTTCAGTCAAAGTTTTAATGTTATTGTAGAATTATGGAGTAAATAATTATGTATGGGTTTCATAGATGCTTTCATTCATTGTTGGCATTATTTTTGTTAGGTGCGAAGTGGAAATACTGACAAGCTTAACATTATTTCGTTTCAACAAAATTAATAACATAAAATAAACCTCTCAACTCAATTAATCTTCTACCGCATACTTACTAAAACAGTTGTTCAATAAAATAAAATTTATTGAAGTTGTAGTGCTATTTAATAACATTAATATCTAATATCTTGTTGTAACTTGCATTTAAGTAGCCTAACTGCTTCATTTCAACAAGAGGTTAAATATAAACTATTGAGTTTGTTGAGATAGTTAATACTTCTAACTTCGTAAGTGGTCTTAAAACATCTATACTGACCAAATTACACGACTTTAACTCTAATACATAGAGCTTTGTCAAGTACTAAATGAAGGTAATATCAACTTTCTTATTATTATCGAGAAATAGTTGTGTCAAGTTGATAAGTGGTCTAAGAGCTTCGGTGCTTCGTATATCACAGTCTTCCAAACATAACGCAGTGAGTCCAGTCATCTATGAAAGAGGACTTACATCAACTATCTTAAAACTGAAAAGATATACGGATTTCAGTTTCTTAAATTGAAGAATTTCTTAAACAAGCTTATTTTATTTTTGTTGTCTAGAAAGATTAGTGAAGTGTAACATTTCGAGGTTTTCCAAGTGAAAGTCTTTCACGCTGAATATATCACAATCATTCAGCCGTAATTATTTTATGGTCCTATTTTTTAACTTTGGAATTATATTTTTGCAGTCATAGAGCTGCAACTCAGTTATTTTAAAGAACCGAATGAATTCCAAATTTTGCAGATCTTAGTTGCTCTGGATTCTAAGTGCCTCATCTTTAATTTGGTTTTAATAACTTTTAATCATGGCCCAATCCCATTCAGACAGCGTCTAGAGTTCGTCGCTGAGTATTAAACTATTGTCGTTTACGTTTTCAGTGCGAGGAAATATATGCGGTAACATTGAAGCGGAATATATCAAATACCACATTTATCATTTAAGTGAACTATACTAACAATATATTTACACATTGATATATAAAATAGATTTGACATTCAGCACATAGAATTCTTATTTATACGGGTAAATATGGTAAAGCAAATAATAGTCAATTAAATATTTTGTTATTATATAGAAAAAGAATTGAAAGAATCTAAATTCTTCATTCTTCAAACACCTGGTTTTTCAGCGCTTCCCCTGTAGCTTGTACAACTTCTGGCTCGAATTGGATATTATCTATTTGTGAGACTCGGTACCTAGTGTACTTGTGAGACTTTACCGTACATTGATTTATGATAAATATATGTAACTATAGATTAATAGAATCACACGAGCAAATGATCACTTATCACCGCTCTGAAAAAATAATATGTACAAATATGTATATTTTAATAATCGTTATATATACAGTATACAGTATATATACAGTATAACATTACAATTATTTACTTATATATTGTTATAATTATTCTATTATTATTGATTTCACTTCAAATGAATTTCTCACAGTCTACTATTTCATCTGAGTCCATTATCCTGCAGACCAATCCCAAGAATACTATAATTTTTAACTCAGTTTTATATTCTTTGGATCTAAAACCGATGAATATTGAATTATAAGACATAAATTTCAGCTCCTTTTCGAAAGTTTTGATTGATTTTGGGTCACTGACTGTGCTCAAATAGTTTCATACTGTGAAAGAATAGTTTGGACTCATAATGATTTAAAAATGCGTTATGTAAGTTTTGGAGAACTAAATTCCCATAAACTCATAAAGGTCAGAGTCCTGCTTGTTTGTGTATTAATGCGGAATGGTGCTCAAAGCTGGAACATAGAAAATAACTCTACTCGATAAAGAAGCTAACGAGGATACATAAGAATAATTTATCGAATTATTTGACAGAGCATTTCGTGTTAGTACTCAAAAAAAGCATGTAATTATATTTGGACAGTGCAAAATGCTAAAACTAATTCAGGGAACAACACACTGGCTCTAAACGGACAAAATAACCCCAAAATTAGTCGATAGCGGAAATAAACTATTCGTTATGGGCACGTAATACAACAGCGGGCAAATAAAGTACGAAGATGCTCAATTCATGACCAAAATAGGCGAATTCTACTACTTTTACTCAAATAATATATGCTATCAAACAGATGAGAATTTCTTCATCATCGAACAGAAATAAATTAACTTTCCATTCTATGTTAGGCAACAGTACTAAAACTTTAGGATGTTCGACAATGACTATCCTCAGTGGTTTGTTACCAGTGAATGTAACGGTCAACACTTCTCAAATGTTTTCGACATGCTCTATGAATTCAAACCGTTTGAAACCATTCCACTTACTGTTATTCCTGAATATCCAATTGATCAGAAATAAAACCACAAGGTCCTATCTATAGCAGGATAGCTGTTAGTTACTAACGGACACGATATATTTGAATATATCGATAACACATTCAAAATTATTAATAATACAAATTTTAACTGCGGTAGTTTAATATTACATGAGATAAATGGTTAAATTTTAGTAAGAGATTAAATAAATGGAATACTATATAGTTTAGGTTTAAATTATGAATTATTAATAATAAAAGAAAATTTAAGAAATTCTGATTTAGTTGTTGCTAATAAATATTATGTAATTAACTTGTACGATATATATTTTGTTACTAATTGTAAAAATTAAATGCTAACTCAAATGAACACATACTAGCATGCTTTAACTAATAGTAGCTGTAACTATATACTAAGAAATGGAGAATGGGATATCTCATAATATTCTTTTGAAAGGATTTAAAGGATTAATAAAGATTAAATTTTAAAGGCAACAGTCAAATTTTAAAACAAACAAGTTCCTGAATCAATTCTAAAAATAATCGAATAATTTAATTTTAATAAATCATTTGTAATGTACTCATACTTTGCTCTTTAAAACAAACAATTCATTGCAAAATATTTACATTCAGGAATTGTAAAATTGATGTTAATAGATAATTAAAGAGAGTAAATAAAATATTTGGTTTAAAATTATGATATAAAGTTGTCATACAAAGACTTTACTAAAGTATTTAAATGTGATGACGTTGAAAACTATATAAACGCTGTTGATAGCCAGGAAAATATTAACGCATTGTTTTAAAATGTAGACACTGAAGAAATAGAAAACTATATATTAGAAAAAACAGAATTAAATATGAAATACATAAGTTTTTGCATTGTGTCTCACAAATAGTCGAGTCTAGTAAACAAATATGTTAAAATTCATACGAGAGAGATACAACCATAACAATTAATTAAATTAATGGATGAAGCTATATAGGCAAATAATATTGAATTTGTTACAATTTTGTCTAAGTTGGTTAGTCTCAATTCAATAAATATACGTTGCTGCTCACCAGAAGTTGCTTAAATTATAGCTTCAGTTTCAATTAATAAAGAAATAAGTAAAACTTTAAAACATTAATAGTATTATATTATATTTCCAACACCTCCTGTAATGATATTATCTGCATTATATTTATGTGATTATGTCCATATAACTAAATTAAATATTCCTTGTGAATTAGTCCTATTACCATCTATTATTTACTTAAAAGAATAACTTAAGGCAAATTGTATTATTCTGAAAGTTGTTTAACTCCCAGCACACTTGAAAAAAATACAACAAATATTAGTTAATTAGCTCAATCTCGATTAAGAAGAAAGTTCTAATACTACAGATTACGTTTCTGATAGTACGGACTAGGATGATAACATCTATTTTTTGGACAAACGATTGTGATATGAGATAATCCGAATTCAATAAAATTTTAATTTTTTAAATTTACTCACTTTCGTTTATACTAGTTCAGTCTTCTTCTTGCTCGTTGATGGCATGCCCTTAGCTATACCGATCTTGACAGACGTCGAGCTTAATCGTTAAAATTATAATTTTACATTCTATAATTATTTTTAATATTTTTAAATATTTCTCATTTATGAACTTTTAACGTTCCGTTTAAATAATATTCAAATATTGAAGTGTAAAATCTGAATTATAAACGACCACTTGAAAACTTTGTGCTCTATAAAGAGGCACATGTTTATTTCAATAGTTTATATTAATGTAACTAAGGAGGCTCAACAGGAAATAATGTGTTTTAATCATTAAAAAAATTGAATAATATTTGCATTGAATACTACTAGTAATATATTTTTAAACCACTTCAAAATATCACTAATGAATAACTACTCACCTAATTCACTTCATCTAATTTTAAAGTTACAATTAATTATGCTCACAATACATAAATTAAATATATTATAAATCGCACTCATGTACTGATTTCTCTGCAATCTGTATCCACGCACACATATAAGACAGAGACTGTAGCTCCGTAATATCCGACTGGTAGGCTTCTGTATTAGAATGAAACGCTTTAGACTCCCTTTGCATTTATTGCGTTTATTTACGATTGAATCGAGTTATCAACACCTTTCAAACTAGTTATATCATTTACTACTGAATTTATTCGTGCCTGTGCATTATTTACGTTATTAGTTTGAGTACTAATTAATTAAGTAATATTATCATTCATCCCATTCAGGTCTGTTCTCATCCCGTTCACTTAGCCGTTTTGAGTTCCATTTATAGTGGTAAGATCTGTACGAAGACCAGTTAGAAGAGTATTTAAACTACTTATTTGCGCTGTGTTATTATTTATAAGTTATGTCTCAATATATGATTGCATTTATGAGTTGGCGTTATTCAAGTTATTTTAATTCGTTGTTACTTTCGTGTCTAAAATATTTTAGGAGTTAGTGAGAGTGGTGAAATTGTTTTTAATTCTTTAGTCAAGTGTTGTAGTATTCTAATTCAAATTTACCATTAATTTCGTGAAGTTTCCGGTCAACTGCTACTCTATGTTGTTTTTAGAATTTTAAAACGCTGTATTTAAATTGTTAATTTATGTTTACCAGCTCAAATCATTGCTAGAATGATTGTTTATTAACTGGGTTTCAATGTAAGAAGCGTTATCAAATAAATTATTATTTAAATCTATATTGTTTTGATCTTACTTTGTTGATAATGCATAAAAAATTGTGTTAAATATCGAAATATTTGTATTCAATCTATTATCCAAGATAGATAAATTCGTGTTAATATTGTTAATTGTTTGAATGGAATTATTAATAAGCATATTTTCAATATTTGTTGTATTAAAATTTAGTTAAGTATCCATTGTCGTATAATTAGACATCAGTGAAACATCCAACATTGTAAGTTAATTTATTAAATTAAAGCAAAATGTATTGTTTAAGTAAAACCCTTCGACACATACACATTATTGTGAATCGTACTAAAAAGGATATACACAATATTGTGTTAAATTAGACATTATTAGCTCACCTAAAATAAGTGAGTCAAGACATAATCCATATGTGACCTTTTGTCCTATTTTGCAAATTCCAATGCATTTTGTAATTTCGGATCCAACTTATATGTATTATGCGTTTTTAACAGCTATAGATTTTAAAGTTGATGTACAAACAATAAAATTCGTTACATATATTTATGTAAATGCATTCATGTGACTAATAATATATCCATTCATTGATTCATTTATATAATCGAATCCGATGAGTCTGACATTTAAAATCTAAAATATTTTTGGTGTTGAGTTTAATTAATTCACAATACCTGATGACTGGCTAGAATCAAATCTATATTCAACAGTGGAATTCTGTAATATTAAAGTTTAATGTGTACTAATAATAACGGCTGATAAGTATTAACCAGAAGCTATAAAAGATAATGAACACTAATTAATCATTATATTGCATTGTAAGCATAATAAAGCTGCTTTAACAACTTAGAAATTAATCGATATGTTAACTTGACAATCTAACACAATCTAATTATCGATATTGAAGCCAAACACAGCAAATACATTCACATAATTAATTTAGCTTTAAATTTAACTGTTTACAGCTCCGTCAGCGTAAATAAACAAATATACTGATTATTAAGATAATTATAAAGTACTAATATGGTTATTAGTCATATTTACTACATTCATATATTTCGATTTTTGGCAAAATTAATATTAAATATTATCGAACAACAAGTATTTATTGCATTAGGCTTCATTTTAGTATTAAAGTTGTTTAAATATTAATATAGATGATATCATTTTTAGAATAAAAATCAAAACTCTAAAATCGATTTTTAATAATATTTACTACGTAAATCCGAGTTTCTTTTTAAATAGAAGTTTTATATACTATGTTTTATATACACAAAATAGAAACAGCTAGGAAAAGCAATGTATATAGTAGGTGATATATTTTGTGTATAAATATCAATTGATGTGTGCGACATTTATATGCATTCGCTATATGTCATGGCGTCAATATTCATACTGATCTAATCACATGTAATCAAGCTTCTTCAAACATTCGTCGCAGGACGTCCGCGCACTGATTATACTTTCGCCAATTCATATTTAAAGAATAATACGTTAGAACAACAACTCTTAAATTATTTATGCAAAGGATTACAGCGAGTTACACTACATAGTATTTGTTGAATACTATATACTGACTTAAAATGCAGTTTATAGATCTGCGTCAAATCAAATTTGGCGAAGCGGAATATTCTTTGCTATTATTGCCTAGAAATGATTGTGCATATAATAGGGCATGTTTCCTCATTTTTAAGATCTCAACTGAAATTTTGAATCCAATCGTAGTTTTATATACTATGTGAATCTCGAATACAATCCAATCGTAGTTTTATATACTATGTGAATCTCGAATACAATCCAATCGAAGTTTTATATACTATGTGAATCTCGAATACAATCCAATCGTAGTTTTATATACTATGTGAATCTCGAATACAATCCAATCGTAGTTTTATATACTATGTGAATCTCGAATACAATCCAATCGAAGTTTTATATACTATGTGAATCTCGAATACAATCCAATCGAAGTTTTATATACTATGTGAATCTCGAATACAATCAAACAAACACAGTCGTATTAAACAAGAGCTTACAAAATGAAATAACAATGTAAATCCGAGCTTCAGACGACAAGGACTGGATTGTTAAGAATGTGCGCAGTAGCGTATACAACTTTTATGGATATCATCTATTACTTAACAGTTCATAAATTTTTGAACATGGCGACACTCACAAAATAGAAACAGCTAGGAAAAGCAATGTATATAGTAGGTGATATATTTTGTGTATAAATATCAATTGATGTGTGCGACATTTATATGCATTCGCTATATGTCATGGCGTCAATATTCATACTGATCTAATCACATGTAATCAAGCTTCTTCAAACATTCGTCGCAGGACGTCCGCGCACTGATTATACTTTCGCCAATTCATATTTAAAGAATAATACGTTAGAACAACAACTCTTAAATTATTTATGCAAAGGATTACAGCGAGTTACACTACATAGTATTTGTTGAATACTATATACTGACTTAAAATGCAGTTTATAGATCTGCGTCAAATCAAATTTGGCGAAGCGGAATATTCTTAGCTATTATTGCCTAGAAATGATTGTGCATATAATAGGGCATGTTTCCTCATTTTTAAGATCTCAACTGAAATTTTGAATCCAATCGTAGTTTTATATACTATGTGAATCTCGAATACAATCCAATCGTAGTTTTATATACTATGTGAATCTCGAATACAATCCAATCGTAGTTTTATATACTATGTGAATCTCGAATACAATCCAATCGTAGTTTTATATACTATGTGAATCTCGAATACAATCCAATCGTAGTTTTATATACTATGTGAATCTCGAATACAATCCAATCGAAGTTTTATATACTATGTGAATCTCGAATACAATCCAACAAACACAGTCGTATTAAACAAGAGCTTACAAAATGAAATAACAATGTAAATCCGAGCTTCAGACGACAAGGACTGGATTGTTAAGAATGTGCGCAGTAGCGTATACAACTTTTATGGATATCATCTATTACTTAACAGTTCATAAATTTTTGAACATGGCGACACTCACAAAATAGAAACAGCTAGGAAAAGCAATGTATATAGTAGGTGATATATTTTGTGTATAAATATCAATTGATGTGTGCGACATTTATATGCATTCGCTATATGTCATGGCGTCAATATTCATACTGATCTAATCACATGTAATCAAGCTTCTTCAAACATTCGTCGCAGGACGTCCGCGCACTGATTATACTTTCGCCAATTCATATTTAAAGAATAATACGTTAGAACAACAACTCTTAAATTATTTATGCAAAGGATTACAGCGAGTTACACTACATAGTATTTGTTGAATACTATATACTGACTTAAAATGCAGTTTATAGATCTGCGTCAAATCAAATTTGGCGAAGCGGAATATTCTTTGCTATTATTGCCTAGAAATGATTGTGCATATAATAGGGCATGTTTCCTCATTTTTAAGATCTCAACTGAAATTTTGAATCCAATCGTAGTTTTATATACTATGTGAATCTCGAATACAATCCAATCGTAGTTTTATATACTATGTGAATCTCGAATACAATCCAATCGTAGTTTTATATACTATGTGAATCTCGAATACAATCCAATCGTAGTTTTATATACTATGTGAATCTCGAATACAATCCAATCGTAGTTTTATATACTATGTGAATCTCGAATACAATCCAATCGTAGTTTTATATACTATGTGAATCTCGAATACAATCCAATCGAAGTTTTATATACTATGTGAATCTCGAATACAATCCAATCGAAGTTTTATATACTATGTGAATCTCGAATACAATCCAATCGTAGTTTTATATACTATGTGAATCTCGAATACAATCCAATCGTAGTTTTATATACTATGTGAATCTCGAATACAATCCAATCGAAGTTTTATATACTATGTGAATCTCGAATACAATCCAATCGAAGTTTTATATACTATGTGAATCTCGAATACAATCCAATCGTAGTTTTATATACTATGTGAATCTCGAATACAATCCAATCGTAGTTTTATATACTATGTGAATCTCGAATACAATCCAATCGAAGTTTTATATACTATGTGAATCTCGAATACAATCCAATCGAAGTTTTATATACTATGTGAATCTCGAATACAATCCAATCGTAGTTTTATATACTATGTGAATCTCGAATACAATCAAACAAACACAGTCGTATTAAACAAGAGCTTACAAAATGAAATAACAATGTAAATCCGAGCTTCAGACGACAAGGACTGGATTGTTAAGAATGTGCGCAGTAGCGTATACAACTTTTATGGATATCATCTATTACTTAACAGTTCATAAATTTTTGAACATGGCGACACTCACAAAATAGAAACAGCTAGGAAAAGCAATGTATATAGTAGGTGATATATTTTGTGTATAAATATCAATTGATGTGTGCGACATTTATATGCATTCGCTATATGTCATGGCGTCAATATTCATACTGATCTAATCACATGTAATCAAGCTTCTTCAAACATTCGTCGCAGGACGTCCGCGCACTGATTATACTTTCGCCAATTCATATTTAAAGAATAATACGTTAGAACAACAACTCTTAAATTATTTATGCAAAGGATTACAGCGAGTTACACTACATAGTATTTGTTGAATACTATATACTGACTTAAAATGCAGTTTATAGATCTGCGTCAAATCAAATTTGGCGAAGCGGAATATTCTTTGCTATTATTGCCTAGAAATGATTGTGCATATAATAGGGCATGTTTCCTCATTTTTAAGATCTCAACTGAAATTTTGAATCCAATCGTAGTTTTATATACTATGTGAATCTCGAATACAATCCAATCGTAGTTTTATATACTATGTGAATCTCGAATACAATCCAATCGAAGTTTTATATACTATGTGAATCTCGAATACAATCCAATCGAAGTTTTATATACTATGTGAATCTCGAATACAATCAAACAAACACAGTCGTATTAAACAAGAGCTTACAAAATGAAATAACAATGTAAATCCGAGCTTCAGACGACAAGGACTGGATTGTTAAGAATGTGCGCAGTAGCGTATACAACTTTTATGGATATCATCTATTACTTAACAGTTCATAAATTTTTGAACATGGCGACACTCACAAAATAGAAACAGCTAGGAAAAGCAATGTATATAGTAGGTGATATATTTTGTGTATAAATATCAATTGATGTGTGCGACATTTATATGCATTCGCTATATGTCATGGCGTCAATATTCATACTGATCTAATCACATGTAATCAAGCTTCTTCAAACATTCGTCGCAGGACGTCCGCGCACTGATTATACTTTCGCCAATTCATATTTAAAGAATAATACGTTAGAACAACAACTCTTAAATTATTTATGCAAAGGATTACAGCGAGTTACACTACATAGTATTTGTTGAATACTATATACTGACTTAAAATGCAGTTTATAGATCTGCGTCAAATCAAATTTGGCGAAGCGGAATATTCTTTGCTATTATTGCCTAGAAATGATTGTGCATATAATAGGGCATGTTTCCTCATTTTTAAGATCTCAACTGAAATTTTGAATCCAATCGTAGTTTTATATACTATGTGAATCTCGAATACAATCCAATCGTAGTTTTATATACTATGTGAATCTCGAATACAATCCAATCGAAGTTTTATATACTATGTGAATCTCGAATACAATCCAATCGAAGTTTTATATACTATGTGAATCTCGAATACAATCAAACAAACACAGTCGTATTAAACAAGAGCTTACAAAATGAAATAACAATGTAAATCCGAGCTTCAGACGACAAGGACTGGATTGTTAAGAATGTGCGCAGTAGCGTATACAACTTTTATGGATATCATCTATTACTTAACAGTTCATAAATTTTTGAACATGGCGACACTCACAAAATAGAAACAGCTAGGAAAAGCAATGTATATAGTAGGTGATATATTTTGTGTATAAATATCAATTGATGTGTGCGACATTTATATGCATTCGCTATATGTCATGGCGTCAATATTCATACTGATCTAATCACATGTAATCAAGCTTCTTCAAACATTCGTCGCAGGACGTCCGCGCACTGATTATACTTTCGCCAATTCATATTTAAAGAATAATACGTTAGAACAACAACTCTTAAATTATTTATGCAAAGGATTACAGCGAGTTACACTACATAGTATTTGTTGAATACTATATACTGACTTAAAATGCAGTTTATAGATCTGCGTCAAATCAAATTTGGCGAAGCGGAATATTCTTTGCTATTATTGCCTAGAAATGATTGTGCATATAATAGGGCATGTTTCCTCATTTTTAAGATCTCAACTGAAATTTTGAATCCAATCGTAGTTTTATATACTATGTGAATCTCGAATACAATCCAATCGTAGTTTTATATACTATGTGAATCTCGAATACAATCCAATCGAAGTTTTATATACTATGTGAATCTCGAATACAATCCAATCGTAGTTTTATATACTATGTGAATCTCGAATACAATCCAATCGAAGTTTTATATACTATGTGAATCTCGAATACAATCCAATCGTAGTTTTATATACTATGTGAATCTCGAATACAATCCAATCGAAGTTTTATATACTATGTGAATCTCGAATACAATCCAATCGTAGTTTTATATACTATGTGAATCTCGAATACAATCCAATCGAAGTTTTATATACTATGTGAATCTCGAATACAATCAAACAAACACAGTCGTATTAAACAAGAGCTTACAAAATGAAATAACAATGTAAATCCGAGCTTCAGACGACAAGGACTGGATTGTTAAGAATGTGCGCAGTAGCGTATACAACTTTTATGGATATCATCTATTACTTAACAGTTCATAAATTTTTGAACATGGCGACACTCACAAAATAGAAACAGCTAGGAAAAGCAATGTATATAGTAGGTGATATATTTTGTGTATAAATATCAATTGATGTGTGCGACATTTATATGCATTCGCTATATGTCATACTTAAAATTGCAAAACGTCTATATGTCTTATTTGTTTATTTTATTTTAATAATGTTATCTTCTATAATTATATTTACAACATTATAATATTCTTCAATAAATGATAATTGTAATAAATTTTTACTTGTTGACAATACTCAATATTTATATTGTTAGAAATAGTAAAGTCTAAATAGTATTCTTGTTAATAATAACATTCAAATATCATAATAATCCAGTCATATGTTTCTTTATACAGAGATATCTACAAATTCCAATATTTAAGTGAATATGAATTACGTTAATATATTTGCTGTATTTGGTTTTAATTTACAAACACAAGTATTATCTAGTTGCTCTATAAACATAACAATAAATTTTAATGTTGTAAGTGCTGCTTTATTATGTATTAAATGTGATTTAAATATTGAGTTATCAACATTAGTATTTATTGCTTCAGGACAAAAGCTTTCAGGCATTATAATGGAGTCATAAACTTAACTATAAATTGTAAATACGTAAATTTAATATAGATTTAAAAGTTTTCACGCTTCTGGCATTATTAATTAAATAAACTCAACTTTAAAATAATATATATTACATTCTGTTAAAATTAGTGGATTTAATTTCTTTAACAGTACAGAAAATGGTTACTTTGTGAGTATTGTAAATATACAAACAAATATTAATGTTAATGATGTTTAAGTTTGTGATAGTACTGCAAAAAGTGTTGGAATACAAAATGCATTGTTACAATAAACAGGATTAGAATTGAAATAGTGTGCATCTCTTTGTTACTCTAATTAATAATATGTTTATGGATTGTGTTTAGTTTTACTAGATCTAGGTCATTTAATATCTGATACATTAACTTGTGTTTTCCCCTTAATATATAACGGAGAAACCTGTATCTGCTCTCAAGGTTATATTTTAAACATGACATAATGTATCAATTTAGTATAGCAATTGACAAATCTTGATGTTAATATTATGTCAAATTTCACAAAAATGGATTTACAATTAAATAAAAACACATCTATCTTATAAAGTCGTATTATCAGTAATTTTTCTAAAATTGATGAATTACTATCATTAAACACTAATAATTTAGATAATAGAATCAATAATAATATAACAATAGCTAATTCAAGTATTAATTCATTAAATACAACAATATAGTCTAATTTCAACCTAATAAACACATTAATAATTAGTAATAAATCATATTTGGAAGCTATGATAAAAAGTAACTTTTCTCTTATCAACGCAAATATAATAGCTAATACATCATAATTAAACAGTTAATTGTCAATAAATCAAAATTATTTAGAAAGCAATCTCATTTCTAACTTTTCCATTGCTGATTAAAATATATTTAGAAACACAACAGAACTTGATTATCGTATTCGTGCCAATATTACTGGACTCTCTAATTAACTAAACTCTCTTGATTAAAAAATCAGTAATAATTTAGCATTAATAACAAATTAACTTGCATCATCCAAATAATATCTCGAAACACAGATTATAAACAATTCAACTAAAATATATTCTGCGATAACATCTGGTATATCTCCTATAAAATCAGACCTTGCTACTGTTAACACAACTATAAACTCACTAATAACTTCATTAAGATCTGATTTGAATGTTATTAATACTGATTTAAATAATAAGATAACTGTGGTAGCCAATAATGCAAACAATGCACAATCTAGAATAAATTCACTAAACTCAGATATATCTAATCTTAAAAGTGTTGACACATCACTTTAAAATTAAATCACAGCTATTAATAATAAAGTTGTTGATGTGTCTTGGAAAAGTGTATCAACTCCAACTGGTTATTATGGAGCAATGGTTACAACTCTTTACTTGTGCATAGGTACTGATTGTAAAGTGATATGAACAATGTTATATAAATAGAGCGCATTATTTCTAATGAAATGTTAGAATTTCTAACGTTTTTCGCCTATATTTAATCCTTTTAATAAGTTATATATGTATATACAATTATATACATAACAAAATGATGTGAATATTGAGATATTTCATAAACTTTCTGAAAAATATTTTTTAATGTTCAAGTATGGCCCGAACTTGAGTGTTTTGAAACCGTATTTTCCGAATAAAACGAAATCTTCCTTTGAGCTTCCTTTAGAATAAGTGAATTAGTGCAGAATTTTTTATACAAGCGTTTTCCTCAAACTATCGCACGACGAGGAAGTAAAACTGAGTCAGTTCGAGCACAGGCTCCTGATTGTAATACTCAGGCTCACTTAGTACAGATACTGGCTCTATCTAAACCCAAACATTGATTAAATACCCGAGTACAGCCCCGAACTGAAGAAATTAATAACCAATTTGAACATGGACCCGTTGTTAAAGAGAACCACTCTCCACGAAGTTGAAATATTTCAAATTGAACGGGCGGAAGAGCTGTTCGAGATTTAGAAGCTGTTCTCGAAGATTGAAATGCTTGAAAAGTGGTACGCGGAGGCATACGGAGATATAAGCAACATATGAATGAGTATTGCAAATATAAGCAACATGTGAGCCTGTTGTTTTATTTACGGTCAAACGTGTCGTAAATACAGTGAAAATAATACATATGTAATACACAAACAATTACAACGACCAATACGTAAAATGAAAAATTGGTTCTCTTAGAAATTCTTAGAACTAGATGTGAGCCAATATTATTATTATATACAGTGAAAATTTAAACTTGGCTCTTGATTAATATAAATAACTGCTCTGGACATGCTGGCTATTATATAAAATGCTATATATTACATAAAATTAAAATTATTACTGTCAATACTATAAGATGGATATGAATAACATAATAAAAATATCACTACTGTCACTGCCATTCGTTAACCGCCTAATTCATCTGCTAAAGAAGAGAGCCGGCTCTAGCAACAAACTACGAAAAATTGTTAAATAGCTTTTGTAAGTTCTCAGAAACTTTCAGTCTAAAAGTATTATTCTGAGATTTTACACTTCTAGCTTATTTCTGCATTGATTTTAGAGATACGATAGGAGAGTTGATCGATCTCAAAATATTAGCCGCGCTTAGTTCTAATTAAGTTGGCTATTGTTGATCAGTTAATTCGAAGCTCTAATAATTTTGGTGTTATTCCATTACATTACTATCTAATATCTTGTTGTACCGCACATTAAAGTAGTCTAGTTGTTTCATTTATATTAGGGGTTAAACATAAACAATTGAGTTCTCCGCGATATCTAATGATTCTAGCTTAGTAAGTGGTCTTAAAGCATCTATACTGACCATATAACATTATCTCATCTATAATATCTTAAGATTGGTCAAGAACTATAGTGAGGTGATATCAACTCCCCTATTATTCTACAGGTACAATTCTGTTAAGTTGATAAGTGATCTGAGGGCTTCGGTGCTACGTAGATCGCAGTCTTCCAAATATAGAACAACGAGTCCAGTCATCTGTGAAAGTTGACTTAAATCTTTCAATGATATACAATATGCTATTACACATTTCAGTTATTAAAAATGATGTATTTCTTAAAGAAGCGTACTATACTATTTTTTCTGTTCCCCTAACTTGGAAAAGTTAGTAATGTACAGATCTTCCAGGTTTTCCAAGCGAAAGTCTTTTAGACTGCAAATTTCACATTCCTACACAGATAATTTTTTAATGGTCCGACTTTGTAACTTTGGAATTATATTTTTGCAGTCATAGAGCTGCAACTCAGTTATATTCAAGAACCGAATGAATTCCAAATTTTGCATTTACGCTTATGTTCTCGCAGAGCACTGTACAGAGCTCCAAAACAGATTGTTGACCCGCCATCGCGACTGCCTCCGGATCCAGCATGCCGTTGAGCACCCGGAACGCGCTCAAGATAATCAGCCGGCTGTCATCCATGCGCTTAACGGACCGGAACAGAGCCTTCATCTGGTGGTACAAAGCGCACACGACGTTCGGCCGGAGTTCGGGCTTGAACACGAAGAGGAAGTTGAGGATTCCTTCAAGTTCGCGGTGGTCGCTGGAGATGAAGTGCTTGATGGAATACGCAACCGAGAAGAGGAACGAGTCCAGCAGACAGTTCTCGAACACGCACAGCGAAGGACACATGGCAGTGAGCGCTTTAGTGGTGTCGATTATTAAATCTGGGTCGAAGCTCTGGGAGGACACGACGCGGCGCTGGATGGAAGTGGCCAGGTTCAGCGTGAACTGCGAACAGAGCGAGTTCTCGGAGTAGAACCGAACCACCTCGCGCAGGTTTTCGGGGTTCAGATGCACGTGCTCTGGAATACACGTGGAGCTGTTATAGAGAGTCTTGAAATATTCCAGCTGCCTTCTGGCCAAAATTAGTTATGATGACTTCACTTGGAGTGGAATAAAAAATACAATATATCTACAGTCACTATGCAAGCACCTCCATGCAGAAGCTGAGAAGGTCCTACTCGTTCTGCGATCTGCACACGCGTCTGCTGAGGTGCGAGAATGCAAGTTTTCTTGTTTCCATTTTAATAGGAGCCCCTGCTATCACTTAACCCGTGATATAAATAGACGAACTCACACTCAAAGGCGTGAAATCGATTGGTTCTAATAAGTTACTTTTATAAAATTCTTTATCGTAAGGTATAAGATTTAAAACAAAATCTGTCAGCTACTAAGAAAACTTGAACTCATAAGCGTGTTGCGTGAGTATTTTAGATATTTCTAGTAGAGTCTGAATCATTATCATTATAGCGTTGGAGTTTGTAAGTGAGTCATTAACAATATTCATGATATCGTACCGAGCATTAATTTTCCATAGCACCTGAGCGATTTCGTATGGAATAATAAGGTAGCTACTGTTAGTGGCGATGTGCCTTGCTAGCTCTTCTGCTTAGCTTTTTGTAAGAAATTCGAGCTGGTGTTGTTACAGAGTTACTTAGATAAGCTGGAGTAGGGTTCTTGACATGCCAACATAATTTGATAAAGGTGATTATTCCTAAATCTTTTTTAAAATCGTTATGATGTGAATCCTAATGGCATCGCTTTATATAGGTGTAATATAGTCTTAAAATACTATGAAGAAATTTAACACACGCGTGAGCTTATCTGCGTCTACTGTATCGATGAAGACAGAAGTATTTGCAAGTGCCAGAGTGACAAACTCGGATAATAATGAGGTTTCTGTAAGGTATGGCTTCAGTAAAATCAAAGCACGGAGGCTCTTGTCGAATATGAGTATATCAGTGTAATTTTAAAGGCATTGCTTCTGGAGTATGATAGCAAGTGTTTAAGACAGTTTCATATTTCCCACGTTCTATTTAAAATAAACGCAAATGTATTCCATGTCTAGTTCTTTTGAATAATCGAATTATACTTATTCTTCTACTTTAACTGAGCTGGAAATATGTCTGTTTTGAAATGTTCGCAGTTGGTTTTGGATGTGTCTCATTGGAGTGGTAATAAATCTTACTTAACTTCTAAGAAATAAAGTTAATAATTGATAAAGAGATAAATGTTATTAAATATTAAGGTATGGTATTAAGATATGATATTGTTTAGGTACTTAGATTTAAAATTATTTAGTATTTGTACCTGTACTTGTAACTGTAACTGTACGCAGTAGGAAAATAAGTAAAGTCAAAGCGTGAAGAAGAAGGCCAGAAGCAATAGAATTATATGGATATTTCTGATATTTCCATCGACGACAGATTTAAGGGAAGTACATTCAAATAGCATATTAATTTTTTAAGAGTTGTGCATGAGTAAAAGAAGCCGCTTCCTCAAAAAGAAGTATGTTGCCCAGATCTTGAAACGTAGACCATGCAAGTATAAATGAAAGTTAAGTGAGTTGGATATATAATATTAATATTCTATTGATTAAAATAACTCAGTACGTTTGGCTCGCGACTTTAATGAAAACTGACTGTGAAAGTAAATCTGTTGTATAAATAACTGTATGTTTAGGGATGGTTTTTTATACTACATTGTAGTACTAAATCAGGTATATTAACATATTTATACCTATTAATGTGCATATTTACCTTAATAAAAGAATTTATAACATGCGATTACAATATTAGTCTCTCTACGGATAAAATTGACATGAAGTATACTTTTTCAAAAGTAGTATAAAGGTACTACTTTACATTAAGCCTCCCATTTCTGCAGGAAATCGAACTATTCCTGCAGATTCTGCAGGGGAATCGAAACCGTTTTGCAGGAAAAGCTCACCTGCAGTTGCATATGTAAAGTTTACATATGTATGTTATAACAAATTCGTCAAAGTAATATTATTTATGATATGTGCAATTCAATCCACTTCAAATGAAGCGAGATTACAAAAAGTGGACAGACGAGGACAAAAACAAACTTCTATTATTGATTAGTAAGAATCAGAACTATAATGGCTAGATTTACTGGGACCTCGTGTAAAAATAACTCCCAGATCGAACTGCAGCTCAGTGCAAGTACTATTACAAGAACATTTTAAAGTAAAAGGAGGAGCTCTTCACTCCATCCGAGATGATCGCATTATATTTTTTAATGTTCAAGTATGGCCCGAACTTGAGTGTTTTGAAACCGTATTTTCCGAATAAAACGAAATCTTCCTTTGAGCTTCCTTTAGAATAAGTGAATTAGTGCAGAATTTTTTATACAAGCGTTTTCCTCAAACTATCGCACGACGAGGAAGTAAAACTGAGTCAGTTCGAGCACAGGCTCCTGATTGTAATACTCAGGCTCACTTAGTACAGATACTGGCTCTATCTAAACCCAAACATTGATTAAATACCCGAGTACAGCCCCGAACTGAAGAAATTAATAACCAATTTGAACATGGACCCGTTGTTAAAGAGAACCACTCTCCACGAAGTTGAAATATTTCAAATTGAACGGGCGGAAGAGCTGTTCGAGATTTAGAAGCTGTTCTCGAAGATTGAAATGCTTGAAAAGTGGTACGCGGAGGCATACGGAGATATAAGCAACATATGAATGAGTATTGCAAATATAAGCAACATGTGAGCCTGTTGTTTTATTTACGGTCAAACGTGTCGTAAATACAGTGAAAATAATACATATGTAATACACAAACAATTACAACGACCAATACGTAAAATGAAAAATTGGTTCTCTTAGAAATTCTTAGAACTAGATGTGAGCCAATATTATTATTATATACAGTGAAAATTTAAACTTGGCTCTTGATTAATATAAATAACTGCTCTGGACATGCTGGCTATTATATAAAATGCTATATATTACATAAAATTAAAATTATTACTGTCAATACTATAAGATGGATATGAATAACATAATAAAAATATCACTACTGTCACTGCCATTCGTTAACCGCCTAATTCATCTGCTAAAGAAGAGAGCCGGCTCTAGCAACAAACTACGAAAAATTGTTAAATAGCTTTTGTAAGTTCTCAGAAACTTTCAGTCTAAAAGTATTATTCTGAGATTTTACACTTCTAGCTTATTTCTG
This sequence comes from Hexamita inflata, assembly GCA_963988835.1. Classification (NCBI taxonomy): domain Eukaryota; phylum Fornicata; order Diplomonadida; family Hexamitidae; genus Hexamita; species Hexamita inflata. Next base: position 269,986 of record CAXDID010001241.1, read on the forward strand.
CATTGATTTTAGAGATACGATAGGAGAGTTGATCGATCTCAAAATATTAGCCGCGCTTAGTTCTAATTAAGTTGGCTATTGTTGATCAGTTAATTCGAAGCTCTAATAATTTTGGTGTTATTCCATTACATTACTATCTAATATCTTGTTGTACCGCACATTAAAGTAGTCTAGTTGTTTCATTTATATTAGGGGTTAAACATAAACAATTGAGTTCTCCGCGATATCTAATGATTCTAGCTTAGTAAGTGGTCTTAAAGCATCTATACTGACCATATAACATTATCTCATCTATAATATCTTAAGATTGGTCAAGAACTATAGTGAGGTGATATCAACTCCCCTATTATTCTACAGGTACAATTCTGTTAAGTTGATAAGTGATCTGAGGGCTTCGGTGCTACGTAGATCGCAGTCTTCCAAATATAGAACAACGAGTCCAGTCATCTGTGAAAGTTGACTTAAATCTTTCAATGATATACAATATGCTATTACACATTTCAGTTATTAAAAATGATGTATTTCTTAAAGAAGCGTACTATACTATTTTTTCTGTTCCCCTAACTTGGAAAAGTTAGTAATGTACAGATCTTCCAGGTTTTCCAAGCGAAAGTCTTTTAGACTGCAAATTTCACATTCCTACACAGATAATTTTTTAATGGTCCGACTTTGTAACTTTGGAATTATATTTTTGCAGTCATAGAGCTGCAACTCAGTTATATTCAAGAACCGAATGAATTCCATATTTTTTAGATCTTAGTTGTTCCGGATTCTAAGTGCTCCGTCTTTAATTTGGTTTTAATAACTTTTAATCATGGCCCAATCCCATTCAGACAGCGTCTAGAGTTCTTCGCTGTGTATTAAAATATTATCGTCTAGGTTTTCAGTGTGAGGAAATAAATGCGGTAGCATTGAAGCGGAATAAATAAAATACCACATTTATCGTTTAAGTGAACTATACTAACAATATATTTACAACTAGATATATAAAATAGATTTGACATTCAGCACATAGAATTCTTATTTATACGGGAAAATATGGTAAAGCAAATAGTAGTCAATTAAATATTTTGTTATTATATAGAAAAAGAATTAAAAAATCTAAATTCTTCACTCTACAAACACCTGGTTTTTCAACACCTCCCCAGTAGCTTGTACAACTTCCGGCTCGAATTGGACTCCCTGCTGCATTAGCCTGTAAATGACGCACGCGGCCATCAGCTTCAAATTCTGAGTCGTGAACTACTTCGTGAAAATAGATTTGACATTCAGCACTATATTGATTTTTAAAATAATAGCGGATACTAAATATTGAAGCAACAAACGATATGACAGTTCAAACTGTACCACATTCATTTTATAGATTTCATTTTCTATCTCTTTTTCTAAAATTTGTTTGTGAATATAATACATTTAATATAATTATTACCACTATATTCATATTTGTTAATACAATAGCAAATAACAAAGAAGAAACTGAATTCACTTGAAAATACTATATATAATTTTTTGATTTTCGCAGCATCTAAAATTGTAATAATACTTAAATTATTATGATCTTCACTTTTCACATTATATATTTATTAATTCTTCGATAATAATATCTTCTTCAACTACAGATTGATATTTCTTGATGTCTTTATATTGAAGCTTGAAGCGAATCAGTTCGATCACAACAGTTATTGCTATGCACGAAAACAGAACTGTAATTTGTTTCTGGTTTTGGTTTATTTCCAGCGGGGTCCAATAATCGACTTCGATGTTTTCGATATAGCTGCTTGTGACCTTGGAAATAAGCTAAAATTGAACGAAAAACGCTTTTTAAACTTTTGATTTCGCGTATGTATCAGAGGTGTGCATTATCACAATCGTCATGTTTGAGTTGAAACTATCAATTTCCTAAGTAAAAACTGGGTAAACTGCGTCATCGTCCATGCTAGTTATTATTCCTAATACAGCTGTAACCGAGCTATTTCCTATTATTTAACAATACTGTAAATCGTCTCTATTCTGGATGTTTACTCTAATTTAGTTCAATTAGATCCAAGTAACTGAGATGTTCTGCCAGCAGGTTAACCAGATATTGTCTATTTTCTTTCTGGTATGATAAATAACGTTGCTTTGCTCGTCAGAAACTACTTGATCCCAATATATTATCAATTCGTGTAGTTTTTCAGTTTAAAGTATTTTGCTAATTTGTTCAGGTATTTCCGGGTTTCTGGTATGCCCCATATACTGTACAAATTGTTTGTTAACTTGGAAGAATATATCTGTGTAAGTGTTTACGTACAAATCACTGTGTGGTGAAAAAATGCTCATGTGGCTGTAGTAGTGAGCGTCTGGATTAGCTTTGAACAAATTAGCTATGCTTTCTCTTTCAGTGTCATTTACAAGTCCGAACAGCTGGACCTCAACTACCTGGAAGAACGCGGTCGTGCTCGAAAACCCGTTCGTCGTCAGCTCCGTTCCAATCAGCTTTGTTTACCCTGAAATCAAAACTGCAATGTTATACTGCTCAATTCGGATGTCAATATCTGCAAGAATCGGATAACTTTAAGTGGATTCTTTAAGATTGTTTGTGTCTTAGAAACAAAAGGTTAAATGCGTTCCGTTGTTCGTATACGTGTTTACTGTGTCAGTTGGAAGATACAGATATGACTGCACGTTCCCGTTCTTGTACGAGATATGAACAGTCGCGTTTACCAGCGTGAACGGCGAGATGCTCGGGCACTGGCCGTTGAAGGCCGCGTAGTAGCAGGTCTCGAGCGACTTGAAGATGACTTGGGATTAAACATCCTTACCTGGCCTGTTAGGATAGAAGCAGTTTGAACGGTCTTCTTCTTGAACGGTCACTTACCCGCATACAACGGTCGTGAAACGAGATGTGGACTCAACTCGGAGCATGATCTTGGATGAAAGGTAAAACTCCTTTGTTTAGCATAACGGATCCAAGCATGGAATACAAACAATGTCGGTTGTGGAGTAATTGAAGTCGTTAACGTATCCAATTGGTAAATATGGCGGGCTGACTGTGTCGAACACGTCCATGTACATGGAAAGTATCACACTTGGTGGGAATTTCTTACACTCATTATTTTTCGTGGATATCAGGTTCATACACACGCTTTTGTTGAACGGAAATATGATTGCATTCGTGTCTAATGAGTAGCACTCAGTTATTTCTGCTTTATGTTGTGAAAAAGTTGTATCTTCCATTTAAACAAATATGATTTATAACATCATTTAGCGTGGTACATATAAATAAACATATTGATTTTGGGTAATATTTTATAATATTTTTGTTATTTATTTCACTTTAATATTAAATAGAATATAAATATACTAGAGATGGGTAATTGGACGTGGTAATTGCAAAACTGACGTGGTAATTAATGATGGACGTGGCAATTTTGTCTATTATTTCAACTTAGCAAATATGTTATATTTGCAGGTTTCCAGTGAGCTTTTTGTTTAAACTAAATTTTTACAGATTTAGCTTAAAATAAAGAAAAATTAGCCCTATTCAGAATAATTATTATGAAGTTAAAATTTTTATAAAATGCTCAAAATTATAGAGTTTTTTCATCATAAAAATACGTTTTTCATTATAATTATAATATTGCAAACACATTTATTCCATTTTAAAGTGTTTTTAGTATCAATAAATATAAGAATTTATATTATGATATTTATTGTTAATTAGAGGTGGAATATAATTTAATATGATGTCACAATATATACTAAATCAATTATTATCGACATATACATCACATTTTGGAATGAGCTAAAAATGCAAAAAATGACTACTCACAACTTTCACACCACCTACACAAGCCAATTGACGCCCATGATAAAAATAAGTGCTAGTTATATAGTTTGAATAACCACAAGTTAATGTGCACACAACAAGTAATTGTAACCAAAAATACATGATAAGAGAGTAATATTATTTGTGAATTAACTTGACAAAAAATATAATTCAATAGTAATATTAAAAACAATCAATTATCTTCTATTCCAAGCTATAACATAATTGCAAGTATGCGTTTCTCATTTTTAGCTTCTGTTGCTTATTATCTCTATTCGACTGCGTATTATCTCTATTCGACTGCTTATTATCTCTATTCGACTGCTTATTATCTCTATTCGACTTATTATTGATTAACTGTTATCTCTTAAAGCATACTAACAATTTCAAACTGGCTTTAAATGATTATTTTAACTAGTATTTCAACAACATCAAGTCGATCTGATAGCTCTTTACAAACAGCAGTATTTTTCCTATCTAACTATTATACACGTAAACAATAGACCACTTCAATTTACTCATTCGAATAAAGTATTTTGGCATCTGTTTTCTTTATCTTGAATATCCAATCTTTGTTGGAATTTACATACATCTACAATTGCTTGTACTTATTTGGAAGATTATCAATATTTGGAACATCTTAAGGAATCATTTCAACCATGTCAACCCTGTCTAGTTCTTCATAGTTATCAGCGGACTTTTTCATTACATAGCGCTGATTCACGTATTCTTCAAGACTATAATATAAGTTCATAACTTTTCTAAGGTGAAGTGGACAAATATTGAAACTACTTTTCGTTGTAGCTAATATAACATGTTCATTCCTTCAACATTTTTCATCTTCATTTTTGCAATCAAATTCTTCAAGAAGTTATAGGCAGAAAGAAATATTTTAAATGTTAGTTTTAAGTGTATTTTATTTAACATATGTGAAAAATATTTTAATTTTAATTTTTAATATTTTTTCTCATATATTACTTTAAAATATGAAGACATCACTCCGTAAAGAAAAATTACGTCTATACTGGTCACCCTTTTTCTCTGATGATCACATTTCCTTTCTAAGCGATGATCAATAAGAAAACAACAGCATTCCTCTCTAACCAAATATCTCGCGTGGTGTTATCACACGTCAAACCTCCTCACAGAATCTCCGTTAGCTTTTTCGGGCTAATGGAGTTTGTTTTGGAGATCTTTTTGTTGATAACAGCATTTGGTTGAGTAGGGAAGTTGCGTGTTATTGTGTTTGCGTTGTTTCTTATCTGTTCAAGGTTTAAACCTGGGAATAGTGTCATAAATTAACTATCTTGTTTGCGATTTTCTGGTCGCTATTCTTTAGAAGGCAATTTGTACGTTTTGTTGTTGAGGATTTTTGTTACTGTTGTTTAGTTGGGCATTCTTAATTCCATTTGAATCTCCTCCTGTATGGCAGGTGTGAGTGAAAGTAGGATTTCGTTCTAATTTATCTGGATGGATGAATTGAGTGAATCGCTTGTTTCAGTTAAATGCTGGTCTGAGACCGTTTCGGATTATGTCTGGCTTTCCGGTGGATCGTCGGGTTTGTGTTTTTTCTTCGCTTTGTCCGCTTTTTGCATGGGTTTTTAGAGTTTCTATTGCTCCTTCAGATACTCTAAAATGGCTTGGTGTTCCGATTTTTCTTTGATTTGTACATCATCACTAACTAGCTCTGCAAAGCGGTTGTTCGTGAGATTCTCATTTCTGACTTCTGGGAGATTGTTTACTTCATCTCTCTTTACTTGCTTTCTTTTGTATATTTCTTCGGCACACGAAGCATAATATACCGCTAGAAGGTTGCCAATTTCTTCATATACGTTTTCAATGTTTAAATCTAGTTCATCAAGGAGTTTCCTTGATTTTGTGTGGATCGTACAATTTTTACGTACTTAAATATTAAATAGAATATAAATATACAAGCATCCAACAATTTACAAAACAATATATATCATTTTTATAAATATAATTACATATTTGAATAAAATAAATAATAAGTTAGCGATCACCTCATGCCGGAGTAGCTGGAGGCCTTCTGGCTGGCGGACTCGGACTGCGGGTTGGTGAGTGCGTCCACGACTTCGGCGGCGATCTTGTCCATGGTGGCGCCCTCGAGCCTGGTGATCCTCTTGATGATGTCCAGCATCAGCTTCTCGTACTTCTCCTTGCAGGCGGGCCTCTTGACCTTGAGCGCGGGCGTGAGGAGGCCGTTCTCGGGGGTCCACGGCTCGTTCTCGATCACGACGGCCTTCGGGATCTCGAAGGACCTGAGGTTGTGTGCCTTGCAGGTCTTCTTGATGTCCTCTGTGACGTAGGCGATGGCCTCCTGGGACAGAGACATGTCCTCGCCGCTGACGCCCTTCGTCTTGAGGTAGGAGCGGTTCGGGATGATGACGGCCGTCACGATCGGCTGGAACCTGTTCGCGTACAGGAAGACCTGCTCCACGCACCTGGAGAGCGAGATGGCGTCTTCGATCTGGTTCACGCTGATGAACTCGCCCTGGCTGAGCTTGATGATGCCTCTCTTTCTGTCGATGAGCTTCACTTCTTTCGTGAAGGGGTTGTACTCGGCTATGTCGCCGGTGAGGAACCAGCCGTCTTCGAAGGACTCCTTCGTCTTCTCCTCGTCGTTGTAGTAGCCGCTGAAGACCGACGGGCCCTTGATCATGAGCTCTCCGCGCGGGCAGACCAGGTTCTCCTGCCTGCCGCCGTAGTCCAGGATCCTCTTGTCGGCGATGGTGTAGCCCATTTCCGGCACGCTCTTGATCCGGAGCATCGTGTTCTTGTCGAGGGATTCTCCGATCGAGCCGAAGTTCATCGTGTGGATCGTCTGGACGCCGCCGTGCGCGCTGGTCTCGCTCATGCCGAAGCCCTCGAAGATGTGGACGTTGAAGCAGATGACCAGGAACTCGCCGTGCTGCTGGGACAGCGGGGCAGAGCCGGTGACGCACAGCCTGCACCTGTTCCCGAGCATCTCGTTGAACTGGTTGAAGACCAGGTTCGTGTATCCCGGGAAGTTGATCCTGCGCAGCTCGCTGGTGGCCTCGAGGCCGGTCATCTCGTACGGCAGCTCGGCCAGCTTGTCTTTGGCGCCGTGGAGGATGTCCCAGAGCGTCAGGTTGTACTTCGTCTGCATTTTGCGCAGGTGGGCCTATCTTATGTCGTACATCTTTTGGAACACCAGCTGTTGAACTTTGGAGCCGGATTCCACCTTAGAGGTGATTCCTTCGACTATCTTTTGGATAATGCGTGGCACCAGGAAGAAGTTGGTGATGCGCAGCTCTTTCACGTCGCTGAGCAGGCCTGTGGTGGATCCTTGCCAGTATCCCAGGCATCCGGCGTCATTTATGGTAACTAATTGCAGAGCGCGCATGTATATGTGGGCCAGTGGTAGGTAGCTGATTTCGTATTCTTATCTGCGTAGCATTGGTTCCCCGAGTGAGTTTTTCGGGTTCTTTTCTGGGATGATGCGCGAGTGTGGCATGACGAATCCGGTCCACAGCACGTTACTTTACTTCAAAATAACTCCCTTTGGCTTTCCGGTTGTTCCTGACGTGTACACAAGTGAAAGTAGTGAGTTTGGGGTCGATTCGTTGATGAATTCCTCGGGCACTTTAATTTGGTTGAAGTCTTCACAAGATGGATATGAATAACATAATAAAAATATCACTACTGTCACTGCCATTCGTTAACCGCCTAATTCATCTGCTAAAGAAGAGAGCCGGCTCTAGCAACAAACTACGAAAAATTGTTAAATAGCTTTTGTAAGTTCTCAGAAACTTTCAGTCTAAAAGTATTATTCTGAGATTTTACACTTCTAGCTTATTTCTGCATTGATTTTAGAGATACGATAGGAGAGTTGATCGATCTCAAAATATTAGCCGCGCTTAGTTCTAATTAAGTTGGCTATTGTTGATCAGTTAATTCGAAGCTCTAATAATTTTGGTGTTATTCCATTACATTACTATCTAATATCTTGTTGTACCGCACATTAAAGTAGTCTAGTTGTTTCATTTATATTAGGGGTTAAACATAAACAATTGAGTTCTCCGCGATATCTAATGATTCTAGCTTAGTAAGTGGTCTTAAAGCATCTATACTGACCATATAACATTATCTCATCTATAATATCTTAAGATTGGTCAAGAACTATAGTGAGGTGATATCAACTCCCCTATTATTCTACAGGTACAATTCTGTTAAGTTGATAAGTGATCTGAGGGCTTCGGTGCTACGTAGATCGCAGTCTTCCAAATATAGAACAACGAGTCCAGTCATCTGTGAAAGTTGACTTAAATCTTTCAATGATATACAATATGCTATTACACATTTCAGTTATTAAAAATGATGTATTTCTTAAAGAAGCGTACTATACTATTTTTTCTGTTCCCCTAACTTGGAAAAGTTAGTAATGTACAGATCTTCCAGGTTTTCCAAGCGAAAGTCTTTTAGACTGCAAATTTCACATTCCTACACAGATAATTTTTTAATGGTCCGACTTTGTAACTTTGGAATTATATTTTTGCAGTCATAGAGCTGCAACTCAGTTATATTCAAGAACCGAATGAATTCCATATTTTTTAGATCTTAGTTGTTCCGGATTCTAAGTGCTCCGTCTTTAATTTGGTTTTAATAACTTTTAATCATGGCCCAATCCCATTCAGACAGCGTCTAGAGTTCTTCGCTGTGTATTAAAATATTATCGTCTAGGTTTTCAGTGTGAGGAAATAAATGCGGTAGCATTGAAGCGGAATAAATAAAATACCACATTTATCGTTTAAGTGAACTATACTAACAATATATTTACAACTAGATATATAAAATAGATTTGACATTCAGCACATAGAATTCTTATTTATACGGGAAAATATGGTAAAGCAAATAGTAGTCAATTAAATATTTTGTTATTATATAGAAAAAGAATTAAAAAATCTAAATTCTTCACTCTACAAACACCTGGTTTTTCAACACCTCCCCAGTAGCTTGTACAACTTCCGGCTCGAATTGGACTCCCTGCTGCATTAGCCTGTAAATGACGCACGCGGCCATCAGCTTCAAATTCTGAGTCGTGAACTACTTCGTGAAAATAGATTTGACATTCAGCACTATATTGATTTTTAAAATAATAGCGGATACTAAATATTGAAGCAACAAACGATATGACAGTTCAAACTGTACCACATTCATTTTATAGATTTCATTTTCTATCTCTTTTTCTAAAATTTGTTTGTGAATATAATACATTTAATATAATTATTACCACTATATTCATATTTGTTAATACAATAGCAAATAACAAAGAAGAAACTGAATTCACTTGAAAATACTATATATAATTTTTTGATTTTCGCAGCATCTAAAATTGTAATAATACTTAAATTATTATGATCTTCACTTTTCACATTATATATTTATTAATTCTTCGATAATAATATCTTCTTCAACTACAGATTGATATTTCTTGATGTCTTTATATTGAAGCTTGAAGCGAATCAGTTCGATCACAACAGTTATTGCTATGCACGAAAACAGAACTGTAATTTGTTTCTGGTTTTGGTTTATTTCCAGCGGGGTCCAATAATCGACTTCGATGTTTTCGATATAGCTGCTTGTGACCTTGGAAATAAGCTAAAATTGAACGAAAAACGCTTTTTAAACTTTTGATTTCGCGTATGTATCAGAGGTGTGCATTATCACAATCGTCATGTTTGAGTTGAAACTATCAATTTCCTAAGTAAAAACTGGGTAAACTGCGTCATCGTCCATGCTAGTTATTATTCCTAATACAGCTGTAACCGAGCTATTTCCTATTATTTAACAATACTGTAAATCGTCTCTATTCTGGATGTTTACTCTAATTTAGTTCAATTAGATCCAAGTAACTGAGATGTTCTGCCAGCAGGTTAACCAGATATTGTCTATTTTCTTTCTGGTATGATAAATAACGTTGCTTTGCTCGTCAGAAACTACTTGATCCCAATATATTATCAATTCGTGTAGTTTTTCAGTTTAAAGTATTTTGCTAATTTGTTCAGGTATTTCCGGGTTTCTGGTATGCCCCATATACTGTACAAATTGTTTGTTAACTTGGAAGAATATATCTGTGTAAGTGTTTACGTACAAATCACTGTGTGGTGAAAAAATGCTCATGTGGCTGTAGTAGTGAGCGTCTGGATTAGCTTTGAACAAATTAGCTATGCTTTCTCTTTCAGTGTCATTTACAAGTCCGAACAGCTGGACCTCAACTACCTGGAAGAACGCGGTCGTGCTCGAAAACCCGTTCGTCGTCAGCTCCGTTCCAATCAGCTTTGTTTACCCTGAAATCAAAACTGCAATGTTATACTGCTCAATTCGGATGTCAATATCTGCAAGAATCGGATAACTTTAAGTGGATTCTTTAAGATTGTTTGTGTCTTAGAAACAAAAGGTTAAATGCGTTCCGTTGTTCGTATACGTGTTTACTGTGTCAGTTGGAAGATACAGATATGACTGCACGTTCCCGTTCTTGTACGAGATATGAACAGTCGCGTTTACCAGCGTGAACGGCGAGATGCTCGGGCACTGGCCGTTGAAGGCCGCGTAGTAGCAGGTCTCGAGCGACTTGAAGATGACTTGGGATTAAACATCCTTACCTGGCCTGTTAGGATAGAAGCAGTTTGAACGGTCTTCTTCTTGAACGGTCACTTACCCGCATACAACGGTCGTGAAACGAGATGTGGACTCAACTCGGAGCATGATCTTGGATGAAAGGTAAAACTCCTTTGTTTAGCATAACGGATCCAAGCATGGAATACAAACAATGTCGGTTGTGGAGTAATTGAAGTCGTTAACGTATCCAATTGGTAAATATGGCGGGCTGACTGTGTCGAACACGTCCATGTACATGGAAAGTATCACACTTGGTGGGAATTTCTTACACTCATTATTTTTCGTGGATATCAGGTTCATACACACGCTTTTGTTGAACGGAAATATGATTGCATTCGTGTCTAATGAGTAGCACTCAGTTATTTCTGCTTTATGTTGTGAAAAAGTTGTATCTTCCATTTAAACAAATATGATTTATAACATCATTTAGCGTGGTACATATAAATAAACATATTGATTTTGGGTAATATTTTATAATATTTTTGTTATTTATTTCACTTTAATATTAAATAGAATATAAATATACTAGAGATGGGTAATTGGACGTGGTAATTGCAAAACTGACGTGGTAATTAATGATGGACGTGGCAATTTTGTCTATTATTTCAACTTAGCAAATATGTTATATTTGCAGGTTTCCAGTGAGCTTTTTGTTTAAACTAAATTTTTACAGATTTAGCTTAAAATAAAGAAAAATTAGCCCTATTCAGAATAATTATTATGAAGTTAAAATTTTTATAAAATGCTCAAAATTATAGAGTTTTTTCATCATAAAAATACGTTTTTCATTATAATTATAATATTGCAAACACATTTATTCCATTTTAAAGTGTTTTTAGTATCAATAAATATAAGAATTTATATTATGATATTTATTGTTAATTAGAGGTGGAATATAATTTAATATGATGTCACAATATATACTAAATCAATTATTATCGACATATACATCACATTTTGGAATGAGCTAAAAATGCAAAAAATGACTACTCACAACTTTCACACCACCTACACAAGCCAATTGACGCCCATGATAAAAATAAGTGCTAGTTATATAGTTTGAATAACCACAAGTTAATGTGCACACAACAAGTAATTGTAACCAAAAATACATGATAAGAGAGTAATATTATTTGTGAATTAACTTGACAAAAAATATAATTCAATAGTAATATTAAAAACAATCAATTATCTTCTATTCCAAGCTTTAACATAATTGCAAGTATGCGTTTCTCATTTTTAGCTTCGACTGCGTATTATCTCTATTCGACTGCGTATTATCTCTATTCGACTGCGTATTATCTCTATTCGACTGCGTATTATCTCTATTCGACTTATTATTGATTAACTGTTATCTCTTAAAGCATACTAACAATTTCAAACTGGCTTTAAATGATTATTTTAACTAGTATTTCAACAACATCAAGTCGATCTGATAGCTCTTTACAAACAGCAGTATTTTTCCTATCTAACTATTATACACGTAAACAATAGACCACTTCAATTTACTCATTCGAATAAAGTATTTTGGCATCTGTTTTCTTTATCTTGAATATCCAATCTTTGTTGGAATTTACATACATCTACAATTGCTTGTACTTATTTGGAAGATTATCAATATTTGGAACATCTTAAGGAATCATTTCAACCATGTCAACCCTGTCTAGTTCTTCATAGTTATCAGCGGACTTTTTCATTACATAGCGCTGATTCACGTATTCTTCAAGACTATAATATAAGTTCATAACTTTTCTAAGGTGAAGTGGACAAATATTGAAACTACTTTTCGTTGTAGCTAATATAACATGTTCATTCCTTCAACATTTTTCATCTTCATTTTTGCAATCAAATTCTTCAAGAAGTTATAGGCAGAAAGAAATATTTTAAATGTTAGTTTTAAGTGTATTTTATTTAACATATGTGAAAAATATTTTAATTTTAATTTTTAATATTTTTTCTCATATATTACTTTAAAATATGAAGACATCACTCCGTAAAGAAAAATTACGTCTATACTGGTCACCCTTTTTCTCTGATGATCACATTTCCTTTCTAAGCGATGATCAATAAGAAAACAACAGCATTCCTCTCTAACCAAATATCTCGCGTGGTGTTATCACACGTCAAACCTCCTCACAGAATCTCCGTTAGCTTTTTCGGGCTAATGGAGTTTGTTTTGGAGATCTTTTTGTTGATAACAGCATTTGGTTGAGTAGGGAAGTTGCGTGTTATTGTGTTTGCGTTGTTTCTTATCTGTTCAAGGTTTAAACCTGGGAATAGTGTCATAAATTAACTATCTTGTTTGCGATTTTCTGGTCGCTATTCTTTAGAAGGCAATTTGTACGTTTTGTTGTTGAGGATTTTTGTTACTGTTGTTTAGTTGGGCATTCTTAATTCCATTTGAATCTCCTCCTGTATGGCAGGTGTGAGTGAAAGTAGGATTTCGTTCTAATTTATCTGGATGGATGAATTGAGTGAATCGCTTGTTTCAGTTAAATGCTGGTCTGAGACCGTTTCGGATTATGTCTGGCTTTCCGGTGGATCGTCGGGTTTGTGTTTTTTCTTCGCTTTGTCCGCTTTTTGCATGGGTTTTTAGAGTTTCTATTGCTCCTTCAGATACTCTAAAATGGCTTGGTGTTCCGATTTTTCTTTGATTTGTACATCATCACTAACTAGCTCTGCAAAGCGGTTGTTCGTGAGATTCTCATTTCTGACTTCTGGGAGATTGTTTACTTCATCTCTCTTTACTTGCTTTCTTTTGTATATTTCTTCGGCACACGAAGCATAATATACCGCTAGAAGGTTGCCAATTTCTTCATATACGTTTTCAATGTTTAAATCTAGTTCATCAAGGAGTTTCCTTGATTTTGTGTGGATCGTACAATTTTTACGTACTTAAATATTAAATAGAATATAAATATACAAGCATCCAACAATTTACAAAACAATATATATCATTTTTATAAATATAATTACATATTTGAATAAAATAAATAATAAGTTAGCGATCACCTCATGCCGGAGTAGCTGGAGGCCTTCTGGCTGGCGGACTCGGACTGCGGGTTGGTGAGTGCGTCCACGACTTCGGCGGCGATCTTGTCCATGGTGGCGCCCTCGAGCCTGGTGATCCTCTTGATGATGTCCAGCATCAGCTTCTCGTACTTCTCCTTGCAGGCGGGCCTCTTGACCTTGAGCGCGGGCGTGAGGAGGCCGTTCTCGGGGGTCCACGGCTCGTTCTCGATCACGACGGCCTTCGGGATCTCGAAGGACCTGAGGTTGTGTGCCTTGCAGGTCTTCTTGATGTCCTCTGTGACGTAGGCGATGGCCTCCTGGGACAGAGACATGTCCTCGCCGCTGACGCCCTTCGTCTTGAGGTAGGAGCGGTTCGGGATGATGACGGCCGTCACGATCGGCTGGAACCTGTTCGCGTACAGGAAGACCTGCTCCACGCACCTGGAGAGCGAGATGGCGTCTTCGATCTGGTTCACGCTGATGAACTCGCCCTGGCTGAGCTTGATGATGCCTCTCTTCCTGTCGATGAGCTTCACTTCTTTCGTGAAGGGGTTGTACTCTGCGATGTCGCCGGTGAGGAACCAGCCGTCTTCGAAGGACTCCTTCGTCTTCTCCTCGTCGTTGTAGTAGCCGCTGAAGACGGACGGGCCCTTGATCATGAGCTCTCCGCGCGGGCAGACCAGGTTCTCCTGCCTGCCGCCGTAGTCCAGGATCCTCTTGTCGGCGATTGTGTAGCCCATTTCCGGCACGCTCTTGATCCGGAGCATCGTGTTCTTGTCGAGGGATTCTCCGATCGAGCCGAAGTTCATCGTGTGGATCGTCTGGACGCCGCCGTGGGCGCTGGTCTCGCTCATGCCGAAGCCCTCGAAGATGTGGACGTTGAAGCAGATGACCAGGAACTCGCCGTGCTGCTGGGACAGCGGGGCAGAGCCGGTGACGCACAGCCTGCACCTGTTCCCGAGCATCTCGTTGAACTGGTTGAAGACCAGGTTCGTGTATCCCGGGAAGTTGATTCTGCGCAGCTCGCTGGTGGCCTCGAGGCCGGTCATCTCGTACGGCAGCTCGGCCAGCTTGTCTTTGGCGCCGTGGAGGATGTCCCAGAGCGTCAGGTTGTACTTCGTCTGCATTTTGCGCAGGTGGGCCTATCTTATGTCGTACATCTTTTGGAACACCAGCTGTTGAACTTTGGAGCCGGATTCCACCTTAGAGGTGATTCCTTCGACTATCTTTTGGATAATGCGTGGCACCAGGAAGAAGTTGGTGATGCGCAGCTCTTTCACGTCGCTGAGCAGGCCTGTGGTGGATCCTTGCCAGTATCCCAGGCATCCGGCGTCATTTATGGTAACTAATTGCAGAGCGCGCATGTATATGTGGGCCAGTGGCAGGTAGCTGATTTCGTATTCTTATCTGCGTAGCATTGGTTCCCCGAGTGAGTTTTTCGGGTTCTTTTCGGGGATGATGCGTGAGTGTGGCATGACGAATCCGGTCCACAGCACGTTACTTTACTTCAAAATAACTCCTTTTGGTTTTCCAGTTGTTCCTGACGTGTAAACTAATGAAAGTAGTGAGTCTGGGGTCGATTCGTTGATGAATTCCTCGGGCACTTTAATTTGGTTGAAGTCTTCACCGTTCAATCCGAGGTCTATAATGCCCCAGAACGTGTGTGTTCCGAACACCTCTGGAACCGTTTTGAAGCTCTTTTACAGTATTTTTGCTTCAGAATCGGTCACATCATACATGTAAACTCCATTACACATTGAGTTGTGGATAACGGCCTCTGAGTATTTGTTCTTGGCCGGGTCGAAGATTCCCTCCAACTTATCGAACTCGTCGAACACCAATTGGTTCCTGGGCTGGACTGGAACGGTGGAGGGGGTGTGGAGGACGTTGGAGCGTTTAATGACCGCGCGGTCGTCCAGGCGGTCGTCGAAAACGACGATGGAGGAGAATTAATCTTTAATCGGTTTTATCTTGTCCAATTTATCAAGAGAGGAGAAGCAGGTAACGAGGCCAGCGTCACCGCACACGTACTTTATATCGTCAGCTGACTATGTGTCGTAAATGGGGACCAACACCATGCCAATGGAGGCGCACGCGAAGTCAATCACCGTCCACTCAGTCCTGTTCGGAGCTATGATCCCGGCCTTGTCACCGCGCTTAAAGCCCAACTTCAGCAACCCACGCGCAAAACAATAGACCAAATTCGCTATATCGCTGTAACTGTACCACTCATACGCTCCACGCTGACCATTCACCAAAAACTCGCGCGTACCCAAAAACCTGCGATTCTTGTAAATCCTAGCCTACTTAAAAAGCAACTTGGCGAATGTGTTCATATCCTCGGGAATTTTCCACTCACCGCTGTTAAATTTGCAATCAAACACGTTTGACATTCAGAGGAGTGAAATGACGAATTATTTTACCGAATATTTCACGTATACTATTTATGGAGAGCCTATACCAAGTTATCCATATCATAACTCAATCAAATTCAAAGTTGCAAGTACAATAATTTAATGCTTAGTATTACCTATGACTATTGATATATATAAGAGTAATTAATTTAGTTAGACATGATAACGCGTTGTTTTTCAATTGTGTATCTTAAACGTGTTTTCACACAAATATATTATACCATCTTAATTTTAATCAATAATTTATGGTAACACTCCAATATATTTGCATGAACACAACAATTCCAATAAATTAATATTGAAAAAACAGAACAATATTTACCTCTGATCAGACGTGACTTCTTCCTGGTGCCACGCATTATCCAAAAGATAGTCGAAGGAATCACCTCCAAGGTGGAATCCGGCTCCAAAGTTCAACAATTGGTGTTCCAAAAGATGTACGACATCAGACAGGCCCACCTGCGCAAAATGCAAACCAAGTACAACCTGACGCTCTGGGACATCCTCCACGGCGCCGCGGACAAGCTGGCCGAGCTGCCGTACGAGATGACCGGCCTCGAGGCCACCAGCGAGCTGCGCAGGATCAACTTCCCGGGATACACGAACCTGGTCTTCAACCAGTTCAACGAGATGCTCGGGAACAGGTGCAGGCTGTGCGTCACCGGCTCTGCCCCGCTGTCCCAGCAGCACGGCGAGTTCCTGGTCATCTGCTTCAACGTCCACATCTTCGAGGGCTTCGGCATGAGCGAGACCAGCGCGCACGGCGGCGTCCAGACGATCCACACGATGAACTTCGGCTCGATCGGAGAGTCCCTCGACAAGAACACGATGCTCCGGATCAAGAGCGTGCCGGAAATGGGCTACACCATCGCCGACAAGAGGATCCTGGACTACGGCGGCAGGCAGGAGAACCTGGTCTGCCCGCGCGGAGAGCTCATGATCAAGGGCCCGTCCGTCTTCAGCGGCTACTACAACGACGAGGAGAAGACGAAGGAGTCCTTCGAAGACGGCTGGTTCCTCACCGGCGACATCGCAGAGTACAACCCCTTCACGAAAGAAGTGAAGCTCATCGACAGGAAGAGAGGCATCATCAAGCTCAGCCAGGGCGAGTTCATCAGCGTGAACCAGATAGAAGACGCCATCTCGCTCTCCAGGTGCGTGGAGCAGGTCTTCCTGTACGCGAACAGGTTCCAGCCGATCGTGACGGCCGTCATCATCCCGAACCGCTCCTACCTCAAGACGAAGGGCGTCAGCGGCGAGGACATGTCCCTGTCCCAGGAGGCCATCGCGTACGTCACCGAAGACATCAAGAAGACCTGCAAGGCACACAACCTCAGGTCCTTCGAGATCCCGAAGGCCGTCGTGATCGAGAACGAGCCGTGGACCCCCGAGAACGGCCTCCTCACGCCCGCACTCAAGGTCAAGAGGCCCGCCTGCAAGGAGAAGTACGAGAAGCTGATGCTGGACATCATCAAGAGGATCACCAGGCTCGAGGGCGCCACCATGGACAAGATCGCCGCCGAAGTCGTGGACGCGCTCACCAACCCGCAGTCCGAATCTGTCAGCCAGAAGGCCTCCAGCTACTCCGGCATGAGGTGATCTCTAACTTATCATTTATTATTATTTGTATCTGGTGAATATATTTCTCTGTTCCAATAAGCTGTAGTGAACAGATGCTGGTTTTATTTAAATAAATGTCATTACTTAAAAATAGTATAAAATAGTAATTAGTTAGAAACGCTAAAGCTAGCTAATACTAAATTACAAAATATAGATTTTCTCATATAAATTTGATGTAATGTGGGGTATCAATTTAGCAAACAACAAAGAAGTAAGACACTAAGATCCAATTATTGAAATATATAGCCGCATGATTGTTAGATACAGAAGCCTAATTAAAACTACATAATATGATGTATAATTAACAACAAAAGACTATTACTTGCAAATTATATGAGTATTTGTTTAACATATTTTACACAATGTCATATCCAACATAGAACCACTCCGAAATCTCAAGTATCTCATAATAATCTATCCACACCAGATGAATAAGTTGGTTTAAGAATATATTTCAGGTGAGCTCTAAGTACCAATTGACACCCATGATAAAAAAAATAAGCGTTAGTTATATTGTTTGAATAACCACAAGTTAATGCATACAAATGATTTTGTTCATAACGACAAGTAATGGTGACCAAAAATACACGATAAGAGAGTAAGAGAGTGAAATCGTTGTCAAATAGTGTTCTTTTTGATACATTGTAGTTAAATTCCATTTATTATTAATACAAACTACTTTGAACAAAGATCAAAGTAAAGAATAGTCAAACAACAAATGATTTTATATTGATATATTCGATAAATATAATTCAGTCAGTCAATTGTGAATTTCAAAAAGTTTTTATGTTGCTAAACTGCTCCGTAATTTTCAACTTGGTTATTTTAAAGGTTGAGAACGAGTCCCATAATTTTCATGAGTGGTTCGATGTTTGTTATCAATATTATTAGTATGCTAGTTGTATTATTTGTGAATTAACTCGACAAAAAATATAATTCAATAGTAATATTAAAAACAATCAATTATCTTCTATTCCAAGCTTTAACATAATTGCAAGTATGCGTTTCTCATTTTTAGCTTCTGCTGCTTATTATCTCTATTCGACTTATTATTGATTAACTGATATCTCTTAAAGCATACTAACAATTTCAAACTGGCCTTAAATGATTATTTTAACAACATCTGATAGCTCTCTACAAACAGCAGTATTTTTATTTCTATCTAACTTTTATACAATACACATAGATTACTCTTCTGTTGGTTATTTTTCTTATTCCAGTTACTTTGAAGCTGCTTTCGATGTACGTAAACTATAATACTTATTCGAATAAAGTATTTTGGCATCTGTTTTCTTTATCTTGAATATGCAATCTTTGTTGGAATTTACATACATCTACAATTGCTTGTATTTATTTGGAAGATTATCAAGAATATTTGGAACATCTTAAGGAATCATTTCAACCATGTCAACCCTGTCTAGTTCTTTATAGTCATCAGCGGACTTCTTCATTACATAGCGCTGATTCACGCATTCTTCAGGATTATAATATAAGTTCATAACTTTTCTAAGGTGAAGTGGACAAATATATAAACTACTTTTCGTTGTAACTTATATAACATGTTCATTCCTTCAACATTTTTCATCTTCATTTTTGCAATCAAATTCTTCCAAGAAGTTATAGGCAGCCCAAGAAAGAAATAAATAATTTAAATCAGTGTATTTTCAAACATATGTTAAAAATATTATATTTTTTGTTTAATCTGAGTGTTTGTAGATTCAATAAGTTTCTCAATGGTTCTATGTCGCTAATTGTGTTTTCTGATAAATTTAATCTTTTAGTTGTATTAGATCTCATTATGGCTATAGATTGCTAATATGGTTCAAGTGTAGGTCTAGCAAGCTCCGATTTGTAAGAATTTTGAGTGGGTCTATATTATTAATTTAATTTTGACTTCCTCTTTTTGACCTTTAAAACGATTGCCGGAGCTCAAATATGTTACAATTGATTTGAATCACTTGAATGCATCACCACCAGCTTCCATGTATTTTTATACTCTTTCTGACATCGAGTTTTTTTAATAATCCCAAATAGAATGCGTTTTCTTATCCTTATCTTTGATAAATAGGTCGTCTCTGACACGATAAAAGGTACCACCAAACATCAACAAAAGTTTGCCGTGTTGTAGACACTCACTAAAATGCTCAAGATCTATAGGTTTGCTTGAGATTAATCGTTCTTGATGCTTGATATTTCCGAGATAATTCATCCTTGACTCGTATACGAACATCATATAGAGCCAATAATCCCAAAATTTTCATTGAGATAAAAATTCTTTTACTTTTTCATAATGTTTTTCATTACTGGTATAGTCAACTAAACAGTAGTTAATTTTCAATTTATTTTTGAATAATATAATATCAGGTAAATAGAGGTTAAAAACTTGTTAATTTGAACCGCTTATAAAAATTTAAATTTTTATGAGTTTATTTTAGATTTTAATGTAATTTCGGAACATTTGTTAAAAATAGATATATTTTGAAATGACCTAAATATGATCGTCATTTTCATTTTATGTTGATGGTGTGGCATTCTGTAGTGTTACTGCTACAAAATATGTAAAATTAATAAATAATGTATTTAAAGTTTTCATTCTCAAAAAAACACATAAAGAGAATTTATCTCTGTGAAAAAATCAGTTAATTATACATCATATAATGTAGTTTTAATTAAGCTTCTGTATCTAACAATCATGCGGCTATATATTTCCATAATTGGATCTTAGTGTCTTACTTCTTTGTTGTTTGCTAAATTGATACCCCACATTACATCAAATTTATATGAGAAAATCTATATTTTGTAATTTAGTATTAGCTAGCTTTAGCGTTTCTAACTAATTACTATTTTATACTATTTTTAAGTAATGACATTTATTTAAATAAAACCAGCATCTGTTCACTACAGCTTATTGGAACAGAGAAATATATTCACCAGATACAAATAATAATAAATGATAAGTTAGAGATCACCTCATGCCGGAGTAGCTGGAGGCCTTCTGGCTGACAGATTCGGACTGCGGGTTGGTGAGCGCGTCCACGACTTCGGCGGCGATCTTGTCCATGGTGGCGCCCTCGAGCCTGGTGATCCTCTTGATGATGTCCAGCATCAGCTTCTCGTAGTAACGTGTTCTCTATTTTATGTATAACAACATGTAACACATGATTATTATTGTATTATTATAGATACATGACATGTATCATTCAATGAGACCACTCCAATGAGACATCTTCAAAGCCAACTGCGAACGTTCCAGCATAAATATATTTCAAACTCGATTAAGGTAGTAGAATAAGCATCATTCGATCTAAATAAAGAGTTGGACCCTGATTACATCTCCATATTTTATAGCTAAAATGTGGGCAATATGAAATAATCCCAGGTACTAGCTGTCAAAATTCAACAACATTGTTTGAATAACCCAACTAATACAGACTTGTTTGACAAGAGCCTCCGCTCTATGTGCTTCCTAAAGCCATATCTAACTGAGAAATCACTGTCGACTGAGTTCATTACGTAAGCTCTAACTAATTCTTATATTTTTATTGATACAGTGAATGCGGATAAACTGAAAAACGTGTTGGAATTCTTTAAAAGATTTGATGATTTTATCTCATCAGCATAAAGCGACGCCATCCGGATCCTCGTCATCACAATTCTCAAGAAGTTTTAGGAGAAATCTCCATTATCAAACTATGTTGGTATGGCGAAGACTCTGCTTCAGCTGATTGATGGAACGCTTCAATAACACTAGGATGAATTCCTCACAAAAATTCAAGCGGAAGAACTCGCGAGGCACGTTGCCAACAATAGCAGTCACCTTATCAACACAGTAGAGATCGCTTAGGTGCTCTGGGATATAAATGCCAGATATGATGTAATGGGAATAGTTAATGAATCGCTAACGAACTCAACTGCCCAAATTTTTATGGTTCAGACATTATTAGAGATGTCCAAAATACTCATGCAACATGCGTACGAGTTCAAATTTTCTAAATAACTGACAGATCTTGTTGATGATCTGGTAACTTTTGACTAAATTTAGTATTCTAAAGATGATTCTTTGGCAGTAAGTTCTTCAATTTACATTACAAGCTAGGTTATGGCCGGAGTGCCGGTCAAAACAACCACAATATAACGTGCGTTTTAGCACCTCAGTAGATCCGTTTGTAAAACACAAAATGAGCAGGACCTTCTCAGCTTCTGCATGGAGGTGCTGGCATAGTGACTGTAGATATATTATATTTTTCATTCCACTCCTTCATTACAACTTATTAGAACCAATCGATTTCACGCCTTTGAGTGTGAGTTCGTCTATTTATATCACGGGCTAAGTGATAGCAGGAGCTCCTATCAAAATGGAAACAAGAAAACTTGCGTTCTCGCACCTCAGCAGACGCGTGTGCAGATCGCAGAACGAGTAGGACCTTCTCAGCTTCTGCATGGAGGTGCTTGCATAGTGACTGTAGATATATTGTATTTTTCATTCCACTCCAAGTGAAGTCATCTTAACTAATTTTGGCCAGAAGGCAGCTGGAATATTTCAAGACTCTCTATAACTGCTCCACGTGTATTCCAGAGCACGTGCATCTAAACCCCGAAAACCTGCGCGAAGTGGTTCGGTTCTACTCCGAGAACTCGCTCTGTTCGCAGTTCACACTGAACCTGGCCACTTCCATCCAGCGCCGTGTCGTGTCCTCCAAGAGCTTCGACCCGGACCTAGTTGTTGACACCACGTAAGCGCTCACTGCCATGTGTCCTTCGCTGTGCGTGTTCGAGAACTGTCTGCTGGACTCGTTCCTCTTCTCGGTAGCGTATTCCATCAAGCACTTCATCTCCAGCGACCACCGGGAACTTGAAGGAGTTCTCAACTTCCTCTTCGTCTTCAAGCCTGAACTCCGGCCGAACGTCGTGTGCTCTTTGTACCACCAGATGAAGGCCCTGCTCCGGTCCGTTAAGCGCATGGATGACAGCAGGCTGATTATCAGAAGCGCGTTCCGGGTGCTACACGGCATGCTGGACCCGGAGGCGGTCGCGATGGCTGGCTAACAATCTGTATTAGAGCTATGCACAGTCCTCTGTGAGAATATAAGCGTGCTGAAGCGGGGTATCCTAACCTCCTCTATCCTGAGCGACCTGTTGTAGCAAGGCGCGGTTTCGAGCGCCCAGCTGAAGAAAGCTGTTGAAAACACGGAGATGGACGGGCACTTCCTCACCTTCGCGTACGAGTTCGTATACCACAGAGAGCAGGAGGGCATCTTCGGAGAGCGGTGCTACAGCTTCCTGGGTCGGGTGGTCACGAAGCAGTTCACGACTCAGAATTTGAAACTGATGGCCGCGTGCGTCATTTACAGGCTAATGCAACAGGGGGTCCAATTCGAGCCGGAAGTTGTACAAGCTACAGGGGAAGTGTTGAAAAACCAGGTTTTCGAGGAATGAAGAATTTAGAATTCTTTTAATTCTTTTTCTATATAATAACAAAATATTAATTTCGTTGTAGACTATTATTTGCATTACTGTATTTTCCCGTATAAATAAGAATTCTATGTGCTGAATGTCAAATCTATTTTAAATATCTAGTTGTAAATATATTGTTAGTATAATTCACTTAAATGATAAATATGGTAATTTTTGATATATTCCGCTTCAATGCTACCGCATTTATTTCCTCGCACTGAAAACCTAGACGATAATATTTTAATACACAACAAAGAACTCTAAACGCTGTCTGAATTGGATAAGACCATGATTAAAACTTATTAAAACCAAATTAAAGATGGGGCACTTAGAATCTGGAACAACTAAGATCTGAAATATATGGAATTCATTCGGTTCTTGAAAATTGATGTATTATAGCTCAATGATTGCAAAAATATTATCCCAAAGTTAGAAAATAGGACCATAAAAGAATTACGACTGAATGATTGTGAAATATTCAGCGTGAAAGACTTTCACTTGGAAAACCTCGAAATGTTACACTTCACTAATCTTTCTAAACGATAAAAATAAAATAAGCTTGTTTAAGAAATTCTTCAATTTAAGAAACTGAAATCCGTATATCTTTTCAGTTTTAAGATTGTTGATGTAAGTCCACTTTTCTAGATGACTGGACTCACTGCACTGTGTTTGAATGACTGTGATATACGTAGCACTGAAGCCCTTAGACCACTTATAAACTTGACAGAACTATTTCTAGATAATAATTAGAAAATCGATATCACCTCCATTTAGTTCTTGACAAAGCTTTAGGTATTACAGTTACAGTCGTGTAATTTGGTCAGTATAGATGTTTTAAGATCACTTACGAAGTTAGAAGTATTAACTATCTCAATAAACTCAATAGTTTATATTTAACCTCTTATTGAAATGAAGCAGTTAGACTACTTAAGTGCAAGCTACAACAAGATATTAGATATTAATGTTATTGAATAGCACTAAAACTTCAATAAATTTTATTTTAATGAGGAAATATAGCCAACTAAAAAAGAACTTAGCGTGGCTAACATTTTGAGATCAATCAACTCTCCTATTTTATCTCTAAAATCAATATAGAAATAAGCCAGAAGTGTAAAATCTCAGAATAATTCTTTTAGACTGAAAGTTTCTTATAACTTGCAAAAACAATTTAATAATTTTTCGTTGTTTGTTGCTAGAGCCGGCTCTCTTCTTTAGCAGATGAATTAGGCGTCTAACGAATGGTAGTGACAAAAATATTTGGTTTGATCTTTTGTAAGCTATAAGTTTTGTTCAGAATACAAAAATTCTATCATAGACTTAGAATTTTACAACTAATAATATATTTTATAATCTTACTCATATTGTTTCTATTTTGAAATTATATATTTCTAAAGATAATCTAACATATTTTAACATTCTCACTAATTCTTTGAAAACAGCTTATCCAAAAAGGTGCACTTGCTCCAGATGAACGCGTTCATGTTCCTACCAAGCAGTGCGCCCTGAACCGCGTTCAAAACAGTCGCGATGCCCACGAAGGTCTGGTTCAGCTTGCCAACGCGCGAGAGCATCTGTGCCACTATTTACTTCGGCGTGACCGAGATCCAGAGGTTCCCGATGTGGGAGATGTACTTGGAGGCGAAGGAGTCCAGGGTCTTCATGCCCTCGCCCTTCATGAACTTCGTGTTGGCGATGCTGGACGGGTGGACCGCGAGCACGTCGATGCCCTTGCTGGCGTACTCGGAGTACAGCGAAGCGGCTAATGCGGATAGCATCGTCTTGGATGTGTGATACAAAGCGAAGTACCTGCCGCAGGTCCCGGTTATCAGAGAAGATGTCACAATGAGCGCGGATTTAGCGTGGGTCCTGGTTAGAAACAGCTTGCAGAAGTAATCACTTATGGCTAAGTGAGAGCTGAAGTTAACCTGCATGAACCGCGCCTTGGCATCGAACGAACTGGACTCGAACTGCTTGAACTCGCCGATACCCGCGTTCGAGAAGCACATCCCGACGTCAAGTTTATCAACATTGTACTGGTACAGGAAAGAGTCGAACTTGGGTCCGAAGGTAGAAAGCTTGTTCGTGAAGTCGAAGACGAAGGGCAGCACCAGGTTCTTTGAGGACTTGTGCTTGAGGACCAGATCAGTTAATTGTTGTTCATCCCGGTCCACGGCGATCACGTGCATTGTTTTGAGCATCTCCGCGACGATTTCCTGGCCAACTCCGCCGGTAGCTCCAGTGACCACCGCGTACTTGCTTGCGTAGCGCCTTTCCAGGTTCCTGGCGCAGTTGAGCCAAATCAGGTAGAGCGAGCTTACAATAAGCGCAGATGTAATTAGTGTTTGGATTTTCATTCTGAAGAGGTGTGAAAGAGTTAAGTATTCGCATCTGTTGCAAAAATGCGGTCTAAATAACTATGATTTTTGGTAGCGATAGAAGATCAGATACTCGAAGATCGGATTAGAGTTGGTTCATCGAGATATTTTTAGAATATAAGTAAATACGAAACCCAAGTCACTCCGAACTAATTCTGAATTGTCCCAAACCGAGGCTATCCAAGCTCACGCCAGTTAATATTATTAATTGTTCATTGGGTTGAACTGAAGTCCTTTCCGTACAAATCAGCGTACCACTTTTCCAGGAGCGGAATCGCTGAGATGAGCTTTGGAACACTATATAATCTGTCAGCTCTTTCTATTTGATACAGCTCCACCTCGTGCAGAGTCGTTTTGAGCAGGAACTTGTCCAGGTCCATGTTCTCGATCATCTTTTTCATCTCAGGCGGGTAAGGTGGCATTTGTTTCATGGTGGGATTCAGGTACAGTTGGTACCTGTACTGAAGCAAATATAGAACTATAAGTAACAGTTTGTGTTCGAATTGAGATAGAATAACAGTCTCGTTCTTGGATAGTTTCATGAATACATCAGAGTACAATGCTCTACATTGTTTGACTTATTCTAAAGGTTGTTAAAGCGTGCTGAATACTCGGTTTGGAAAATACTTTTTAATAACTGTCATATCAACTCCATGTTTGTAAACTATAAGATATAAAGCTAACATTTCAGATGGAGAAAAGAATTCGTCTTTTTACTTTATAATATTTTAGTAGTAATGTTTGCACTATGTTGCTGTTCTTTCAGGGAATGATTTTTGCACAAGATCCCAATAAATTTTTCCATTGTAATTTTAATTTTTCGAAGCCAAATTTAGAAGAAGTTCTTTTTCTTCTTCTGTCCACCGTTTGTAGTCTCTTTTCAGTTGGGAGTGAAATACATAGTAAAAATATACTTTATTTTAGTCTAATATAATTTTAGACCAAATTGAACTATTTAGTACATACATTTTTAAATCAACAATTAGAAAGATGGAATTAAAGGGAATAGATGGTACACGCATTGTATGGCGATGAATGCCTGTATATGTTTAATAATGTTTGAATTTGAATACTGTTTGTGTCTTTACATAATACATTTCAATTCTCATATCCTTAATTCTTTTGATTTATTATTGTAACTCACAATTATTAAAAATTTGTGAGTATAAAACATTAAATACCAATATTTTAATAATATCTATCCACATTCTTCTTATTTTATTATAAAACCTATTTTGAATTAGAATCTTTTTAAATATTGAATTGAAACGGTATATTCATGATTTCAATTTATGAACCAAAATAGGAACCTGTTAGCGAATCATGAAGTTAAGCCCTAGCAGTTAGCGGTAATTACTTTTTGGAATGTTTTTGGTGTTCTTGAAAAATAGTATATATTATCAAAGTGTCTCAATTCCTGGACTGAATCAAAAGCTTATGTATTAGAATAAGTATAATATTAATAAACTGAGTTCTTGATGCACTGAGAAAAATACAAATTACTTATTTTATATTTATGAGCGATTACGATAATAAATTGAATAATAATCAATCTTCTGTATTTATAAAGGACTCCTTACGAATGGATTTATGTTAGTTCTTCAAATAATGTGTGTTCGTTTTCACTCAAAACGCGCTTCTTCGTTCAGGATGTGAACTGTAACTTCGTCCCCGTATTTAATTTTGTCGTTGAAAACGGTCAAAACCTCCACAACTTTCGAGTCCTGGAAGTGGAACGGCTTCGTCTCAGGGTGTGGCCAATATATTAGTCCCTCAGTTTTATCACCCTTACATTCAAGGAGGATTTGAATGAAGCTGAACGTTTCGGCCGGGTCCTCGCACCACTTCACGTTTTAAAATGTTTTAAAGGGCTTAATCAATTTTAGAGTTGAAGAAGTTTGAATATTCAGCGTTCCGAGGTAATACTGACTCAAATCAAGACCTAGCTCCTTGAAAAATTGAAGCTGCATACGTAAAGTACCGCCCGGATACTTCGGGTTGTTGTTCAAACCGGAGGCCACACGATGACCGGGAATAACAACTCCACGCATATGGAGTGGTAATTAATGATTTGCCGTTCTAAATTTAATTTGCGCTATTAATTATATACAATCACATTACAAATACCAATAAATGAACGCTATTAAACTCTTGCTTTATAATAGTAGATAACGCGAATACGTGGGATAATACAATTACTTTGTGCATATTTAATCTAGGATTACGTTATCATCGTTATATTTACTAGTTAGCGCTGTATAAATTAAATAATATCAAAAGATTTATGGAGAGGTAAATAAATGCGTATGCGTTATCTTGAAATAGATACGGCGTCACTAATTTGTGTTATCATCCACTCCTTGAAATGAAATGTGATTATGACTTCATTCACGAAAACATTGAAATCAGACCGTCGCCTGGTAAGGGGAGAGGGTTTTTCGCGAAGCAAACAATATAAAAAGATACTTTAATTGTTATTTCAAAAGCGATCGTGATTATCTATGCTGATTAGCAT
This sequence comes from Hexamita inflata, assembly GCA_963988835.1. Classification (NCBI taxonomy): domain Eukaryota; phylum Fornicata; order Diplomonadida; family Hexamitidae; genus Hexamita; species Hexamita inflata. The sequence continues at coordinate 297,844 of CAXDID010001241.1, forward strand.
TCATCGAACGAGATTCAGTTCATTGAGAAGTAATTGGCTAAAAATATCAAGACTTATCCAGCCGAGCACGTGTAGGCGTATAACGATTTGTACGGCGGGCCTTTGGGCAAGCGCGATTTGGTGTCAAAGTTCAATTATAACAGTTGCAGGTGTTATCCGCGTTTGGATGTGTTGTATAATCCCGCGTAAAAGTCTCCTGACATCGGTTTGTTTACCTATTTGAGTTATTTTAACCACTCCTGCGTTCCGAACTGCACCAAGTACTTCATCAAGGACCAGGTGTACATTCGCGTGAACAAAACGATAAATCCAGACGAGGAGATTTTCATCAGCTACGTCGCGAACGAGCGCAATTTCTTCAATCTACAGGGCCGGGCCTCTTCATTATAGAAATACTTCAGTAAATGCACTTGTGACCTCTGCACGCTTTAGGACACCGATCAATACAAGCAATATTAACTAAACCTGGACCACCATTTGAAGCTAATTAATCAAAAAATCCCCATTGACGAGCTCATATTGAACTGTGAAAAGTTCTTCGAGCTCAGGAACGCCGTTTTGGCGCTGAACAATCCACTTTTTGTCCTCGACGGAGAAATTTAAGCGGCCGAATTCTACTTTGAAAAACTCAACAATTAAAACGTTGACGTTAAAAAACTGATTCAAATAATAAAATCCGGGTTCAACGAGAACGCTCATATATTTTTTAAACCGGATGGGTTCAACGTGGCCAAATAAATGCACTTCTTTAAATTGCTCAATCTAGACCAGAGCAAATGCAGAGAGGACCTCGAGGAATTTGAGATGAATAGGTACGGGCAGGTGGAGCACATTGAAGCTAGGTACGGGAAGAATCTGAGCAAATGGACCAAGTGATAGTATTATTTAATATCACTTGATAATTAAAATTTGATAGTAAAGAAAATAGTTCATACGAATAGAGCCATTTTTTAGGTTTAATTTAGAATAGGTAAACAGTCGGATAATTATTAATTCTATAGAATAAAGCTTTGAATTATACCCAGTCAGTATAAATATGAAATTAGTGTGATATATTGTATGTTGTTGAAAGTTAAACTAGTTCTCTCATATAAATTCACTGAATCTTCAAAAAATCTATACAGATTCATCAGTTGTATTATATTTGTATATAAGATACTGGATAGATACTCTAGGTACGAGAAGAATCAAAGTAAATTAATGCATCAATCAGAAATACATATAGTATAAAAATATGTTTAGTGTGAGTGATATAACATTATTAAGTTATGCCAGAAAAAGGTAAACAATGTATAAATTCACTGAATCCTCAAAAGATAAGGATTCATTGGTTTCAACTGTGTTATATTTGTATTATAGATACATTATAATATTATTAAACATTTGGTGCTATTTCATAACATCATTACTATTAAAAGCAATCAGTAGTTCCATGTATAGGATCAGCTAATTTACAGGTAATTATGTTTGAATATGTTGTTAATTTAGCATATAAGATCAAAAATTGTTCCTATAATTTTTTCACTTCCATAATGTCCAATTAGCGAACTCTTGATTAGCATTTCAAGATGCCGCCTGTACGCCCTCGTTAATTTTTAGCCGTAACTGCAAAAAACTGGACATTGTTGTATCAATCACCTTTTGGTATAATAGGCTGTGTATTTGTTTCTATTTTAGTTGTTTCTTTGTTGGGTTGGTTGCACACGTTTTATGTGTCCAAATATAATCCAATTGACAGTAATTCAGAATTTGTTCCGAAACCAATGCCTGTTTAATCATATGTAGAGAATATTAATCATCACATTCTGTTCACGCTGCAGAGCAATGTTTCCGCTGCTTCTGCCGCCCATTTTGGTACTCTTCCAGAGGACGAACCTGGATCCGGATTTATAGGAGCATCTAATAGGAAGTGGACTGATAATTAAAACAAACAATTGAGAACACCTTTCTAAATCCCTTCAAACATCAGCAGTTAGCTTCGTTAGTCTTACGTTCCTTTTGTGACTGTTGATGACCTCTCTTGTGATCAACCATTATGCGCGCGATTCAAAACTTTTGAAGAACTTGATGAGAACGTAAACAAAACTGTTTACGATCTCATGCAGGAAGATATTGATTCTTAATACCAGTATGATAATAAGAAGAAAAGAAGATAATAATATTATGATAGCTTCACCATCGAAAGAGAAGAAGGTAAGTAGGTTGTTAGCGATTATAATATGACCAACCAGTTCAAATGGGACAAACACGAAAAGCTTTATACAGCTGCAATCAACTTTTCTTATCTAAGCTATCCTATTGATAGCATATTCAGCCATAGGGTAAACGAAATAGGATACAAATACACTATTTCAACTTATACCAAACACCAAACCTAAATGCAATATGGACTCACTAATTTTAACCACATTGGAGGATCATAGTATTTTTTATATCAAACATTCCTCAGAAATACATTCCAACCACACATTGGAACAGAGCCACCACTCATTCAAGGATATCAAGCTCAATTTTGGGAAAAGTACCTAGATAGAGGAGCAGATCCTTTTACACCAGTATTTGCTTCATTTTTAATACCCATAGCCTTTTATTCCCTTGTATCTATATTCACTTATTAAATGAGTTAAGAAAAAGGAGACGGACTTCTAAGCTTGCAATAAATGATGGGAATTAAATATTACCCTCGATATTTTGCGGATTTAGTCTATCAAATTGCCATTGCTTTTGCGATGTTAATCCTAATATTTGGTGGATGTGCAATAACGGGAATAGAATTCATATCGCACACTTATTTTGGAATTTGGATATTAATTGGAATATTATTTGTGCTAAACATTCCGTTACTCTCTCAGCTATTAGCGTCAATTACAGATTTCGGAAGGGTATCATCAATACTATCGATTTTTATTATCATCATCGAAGCTTGGTCTGGAAAGTCTTGGGTTAGTGATATGTACGATGATCACGTAACCAATAGGACAATTAATATGTGGTACTCCCTGATTCCAGGTATGGGTCCGATTGTGGCGTTATCAATGATAAATGGACTAATTGTTACACAAAATCCAGATAACTACTTAAATAAAATGAAATATTTTAAACTAGAAAAAGTTTCAGATGGATCGCTTGCCGCTGACGTTGGTTATGAAACAGCGTGGTCAATTATCATTGGCTTCATTTCATTGCCTATTTATTCAATGATTTCCATTTATTTGGATAAAATTTCGCCTAGAAGATATGGTATATCTGAGCATCCATTATTTTTCTTATAGTCACTGTATGAAAGAGCTTGCGTGCAGTCTAATAGAAAAATAAACGAAATATCTTGTTAGTCTATTTTTTGGGCTGTAGGTTAAATGTTAACCAATCCAAAAATACTATTCATATCGTAAGCCGAAATCGATAATTTTGTAGGGAAGGAGAAAAACAAATCAGATGAATGTCTATATGATGAAGAAAATGACGATCTTTAGACTTCTTCGTCATTTAATTATTTAAAGGGGAGAAAAGATAAAAAATCAAGTGGCTCTGAACATTTATCGTAATAAAGTAATATATAGATTCAAATATAGAACCAATACAAAAAATAAACTCAAATATTAACAAATGATCCAGAACTTGATGCAGAGAAATAACTTACTATTCAAGGGCTATCTTCTACTGGCCTAGAGCCACTTGTGAGACTATTGAATCTAACAAAAACGTATCCATCTACGCGGTATTCTCCAGCAAAACGAGCCGTTCGTAATATGTATTACACAATAGGTAAAAATGAATGTTTCTGTTTACTTGGAGCGAATGGCTGTGGAAAAACAACGTTAATTAATATGTTGTGCATGTTATTTAAACCGACTCACGGAACCGCCTATATTTGTGGTTAGTCATATGTAGTTAGTATAAATGACAGGCATAATTAGTAATTGATCCAGCAAAATCTGGGCGTGTGCCCTCAATTTGATATATTGTACCCAACGATGACCATTCGGTAGCATTTACTATTTTACGCTAGAATTAAGGGTGTTCATAAATCTATTCAGGAAGAGCACATAACTGATCTTCTCGAGGCTGTTGAGTTGAGCAACGTGTCTCATTAGTCTCCAAGGTAATTATCTGGTGGAATGAAGCGTAGGTTGTCCTTTTCAATCGCGTTGTGTTCTAAACCTCAGGTATTAATTTTCGACGAGCCTTCATCTGGATTGGATGTTGCTACCAGGCGTGCTCTGTGGAATGTGATAATTAAAGCGCGTTAAGGCAGGGCCATATTGTTAACCACGCATGCGATGGAGGAAGCCGAGTGCCTTGCGACCAGGATAGCGATTATGGCCGATGGCAAGCTCAGGTCCATTGGAACGCCCTCAGGTTTGCAAAAGCGCTTTGGCTCCGGTTATCAGCTTACAATCTGCGTTGACAAGGAGAAGTAATTTAAGAATAACGGAGTGTACGTTCAAATTGGGTAAATACAACTAAACTTACCTGGTGAGTAGTCTGCCCATTAACTAATCAACATGAAAATAAGCAAAGATCTAGTCCTAGCCAGTTGCTACCAGGGAACGCTCGTTTACATTGTTCCCCAATAAACGAAAATTTCCGATTTGTGGAGGAAAATGGAGGAACTGATTCGGGACAGAGAAAACGGGATCTCGGACTGGAGTTTGAACCAGACGAGTTTGGAGTCCGTTTTCATTAAAGTCGCGAGCTAAACATACTGAGATATTTTAATAAATAGAATATTAATATTTTTATATTAATATTATATATCCCACTATTACAACAAAATTTTGTAAATTTTATTGATTACGACGGTGTCGATTTTTGTAAAACTGGAATATGGATTGAAAAATTTATATTTATAAAAGTTATTCTTTGTAACATTTACGTATTTATTTATGATTTTAACTCTATATGTTGAGTGAACTATAGTATTATTTAAGGTATAACACTTTATAGGTGCTAAAAACACGATACAATATTTATATTCCATTTTTATATGTTATGTTGTGTTAATATAAATACTATTAATAGTATGACAATCATCATTCGATGTCCGACGTTAGAACTGAAGAGGCATTTTAAATTTCTCAAAAGATAAACTGAGCACGTAAATCAAACAGACTGAATGAATATAATCTCTTTTTGAATTCACAAAGTGCAACGAAGAACTTATAAATCAGGTATTTATATCATTGAGCTACGGTGTCACATTAAAATGCGTATTCGAAGAGTAGATAATCTACTGTAGATTGATTTAATGTTAAAATTTGACATATTAATTATTCTATATAATGAATACTTAGTATTTCAATTTGTATACCGATTTCATAATACATATTTATTATTCTATTAAATTAAATATTAGTTAAAATATTGTGATATACATAATTTCTATAAAAATTGTTTGTTGATAAATAATTTTTGTTAATTTCCTAATATAAGTACACATCTAATCTGTTTGAGTTAGTTTGATTCAAATAAACCAAGTAAAAATTTCAAATATATCTCACTCACTTAACTTTCGTTTATACTAGTTCGGTCTTCTGTACAGGAACTGTAAGTTCACGCGAATGATCATTAGTTTTAGACACACCTATGTACGTTAGGCGCACGTAACGCGGCTGCTTCGTGCAAGCCGATCTATACGGGAATCCACCTGCGTCGTACCATCTGCGTTTCTAAGGAAGCAATGGAGCGGTTGCCGCTTTCCAATCCTGAAGGCTCGTTGATGGCCAGCCCTTGGCCATACCGATCCTTGATGATGCCAGCTCAGCACTTTGAACCGGGGGATTTTACCTTCCGCAACCGATTTGGCCGAGCCGCATCTCAGGAAGTAGGGGATGCGAATGATGGGAACGAGAAGTGCAATCTAATGAATCTATCATCGACCACACTAAACAAAGCTGGTATTCTAGCAGTGCCTCTTCAGCTCAAAGCCTAATCGTTCTTGCGAAATATATAACATACAGCGTATAAAACAAAAGAATTGTTGCTAACTATTTAAATAACTTCAAATGATAAAGTGTATTCCCAACAAGTGCTGTTGTAGAAAGAACTAACTCATATTAACGGCATGACTCACTCATATTTACATCATTCTACAAATCTAACATCTTTAACAAGAATAGTATTAAAGGAACAACTTGTTATCATTGAAGTAAAAGATGATTATTATCAATTTAAAGCCAGCATAGGAACGATATTAGGCAATAATGAAGATTATGATGATGAGATAAATGATTATACACCTCGATAATTTGCAAGATTAAACCGTGATTTCTGTGGAAACTTCTGAGTGAAAATACTGTATAATTGTGTGATTTTACACGTAATATACGTGTTTTTTGACATAGAATGTTTTAACATCACGTCAAACCGCATCTTTAGTTTTGAGGAAGTATACAATTTTTATACAATTATTCTAAATGATTTGATAGAGTTCAATTTGTAATGATCGTCAGCTGTTATCATTTAACAATTATCACACAACATATAACAATAATAATCTTAATTAATATCATACACAATTATTTAGGAAAATACCTGTAGGAAAATACGCGAAAGAATAAACATATTCAAGAATAATACTATTATTCTATTATTATAATAGTATGTGAGTAAATTAGAAATAATACCATATTGCTAAAATTAAAGTAAACTTCATTAATGTTAGTTCAAGTGTCAAACGTACTCAGGTTGAGGTGACTATTCAAAGTGACAATCCTTGAAGATGACGTATGATGTTAAGATTAGTTTGTGGTATCGTTTTTGTACAACTATTTATTGGTTTGTATAAAGTAGTATAAAGTAGGTGAAAATTTTCGCCCGAATTTCAACAGTTCTGGAAAAAGGAGGAATTCGAGCTGAAGATTTTACTAAAGAAGGAAATTGAATTCAGCGAGGAATTCGTTAAACACAGTCTAGGTTTGTTTCTTTTTCGAGATTTCGCTTCTTGTAGAGCGAGTTGTTACACTTCATTGTCGCACGCCATATAATTGGCCGATATTTCTGTTAATGACTTGTTCTATTTCTTTGGGTTTGATAATTTTGAAAATGGCTTTGTATTATCAATGCGTTCAAATCGCGTATTGATTAGTGCAGCTGCTTTCAAAAGGTCGTTTGACATTGATATGTACAACTGGAAGATATTAGTTGAGGCTTATTAATAAATTTATCCCGTTTCAAAATTAAAACAGAATAAATATTAATTTTTGTCACTAAATAATTGTAGTGTGTTATTATATTAAATGTCAAATCACATTGCATGCATCCGTCTATTTTTAATGTATGTATATATATATATTAGTATTATTGATAAACTGTCCATCGCCTTACAAAATATTATCGTTATCAGAATTGTAGCACTCGACAAATTGTGATTTAGCTTGAAATTTATAATTAATCCTATAGCGGGAAATTGCTATGTGTTGTTTACAATTCAGTTAAAACTGTTACAAACACCTCTATCAAAACACACGAACAGCATGAAACTTCGTCTCTAATTAAACATCATTGTGAAAGCACTTAAACTATCAAACTAGTAATAACTTATGGAAAATATTTCGGTGCGTATTGATTAATATAAAATCTAAAATGTCCTCACTCAGCATCCAAAATCCCATTTTCACACGCATAACTGAAAGCTATCTTAGCTCGTAGCATATGCCTCTACACACTGCAAAATGCAATCGTTCGATACCTACCTACTTTAATAATCAACTCTAATGTTCAATTTTCTCTTCAATGTTTGCTTATACTTTTAATCTATCAATTTTTCGATACACGATCTAACTATCATGGCCCCTCATAGAGCTGGCTCAGATAGCTATTATTGCGTCAATATGACAGCTACCTAGCTCCTCATACGAATTTTTGGTTGAAGTTACGTTACTTATAACCTCCAAACGATATATTTCCACCTGCTTTTGTTTGCTGAAGTTGGTCTAGCATATTGGTGTTTTGAAGTACATGAATGAGTCATCTTGCGCTTAGATTTTACATCATTGTATCGGTATTCGTTTAGGGAGTTGAACAGTTTCCCTTAGTTGTTGTTGAATTTGTTGTTGTTTCGATCGAAATAGTTGCCTTGTTGTTTCAGGGTATTTTGTAAAACTTTCATTAGCTTTTAAACTACGTCTGCTTGGTTCCAAGAGTGTTTCTTCCAGTTTTTTTGTTATCACCGTTGTTTTTGTTTTGTTGTTTGCGATCGAAGCAGTTGTTCATCTCACATTATTTGATGAGGATGTACGGATTTTGATCAGTTGTTGCTCGTTATTTGGTGGAGCTGTTGTGATTATATTATCCAGTGAATGAGTTTCCTTTTGGTTTTTGATTACCACTAAGAATTTTGTTAAATGATTTGATGAGTTCTTTAATTTAGTTCTTCTTGCTTTGGTTTTGCTGGGAGCCTTTTGGTTTACTTTATTCCGTGTTGCTCTTGTTGTTTAGCTTGTTGTGTTCATTTAACAATTATCACACAACATATAACAATAATAATCTTAATTAATATCATACACAATTATTTAGGAAAATACCTGTAGGAAAATACGCGAAAGAATAAACATATTCAAGAATAATACTATTATTCTATTATTATAATAGTATGTGAGTAAATTAGAAATAATACCATATTGCTAAAATTAAAGTAAACTTCATTAATGTTAGTTCAAGTGTCAAACGTACTCAGGTTGAGGTGACTATTCAAAGTGACAATCCTTGAAGATGACGTATGATGTTAAGATTAGTTTGTGGTATCGTTTTTGTACAACTATTTATTGGTTTGTATAAAGTAGTATAAAGTAGGTGAAAATTTTCGCCCGAATTTCAACAGTTCTGGAAAAAGGAGGAATTCGAGCTGAAGATTTTACTAAAGAAGGAAATTGAATTCAGCGAGGAATTCGTTAAACACAGTCTAGGTTTGTTTCTTTTTCGAGATTTCGCTTCTTGTAGAGCGAGTTGTTACACTTCATTGTCGCACGCCATATAATTGGCCGATATTTCTGTTAATGACTTGTTCTATTTCTTTGGGTTTGATAATTTTGAAAATGGCTTTGTATTATCAATGCGTTCAAATCGCGTATTGATTAGTGCAGCTGCTTTCAAAAGGTCGTTTGACATTGATATGTACAACTGGAAGATATTAGTTGAGGCTTATTAATAAATTTATCCCGTTTCAAAATTAAAACAGAATAAATATTAATTTTTGTCACTAAATAATTGTAGTGTGTTATTATATTAAATGTCAAATCACATTGCATGCATCCGTCTATTTTTAATGTATGTATATATATATATTAGTATTATTGATAAACTGTCCATCGCCTTACAAAATATTATCGTTATCAGAATTGTAGCACTCGACAAATTGTGATTTAGCTTGAAATTTATAATTAATCCTATAGCGGGAAATTGCTATGTGTTGTTTACAATTCAGTTAAAACTGTTACAAACACCTCTATCAAAACACACGAACAGCATGAAACTTCGTCTCTAATTAAACATCATTGTGAAAGCACTTAAACTATCAAACTAGTAATAACTTATGGAAAATATTTCGGTGCGTATTGATTAATATAAAATCTAAAATGTCCTCACTCAGCATCCAAAATCCCATTTTCACACGCATAACTGAAAGCTATCTTAGCTCGTAGCATATGCCTCTACACACTGCAAAATGCAATCGTTCGATACCTACCTACTTTAATAATCAACTCTAATGTTCAATTTTCTCTTCAATGTTTGCTTATACTTTTAATCTATCAATTTTTCGATACACGATCTAACTATCATGGCCCCTCATAGAGCTGGCTCAGATAGCTATTATTGCGTCAATATGACAGCTACCTAGCTCCTCATACGAATTTTTGGTTGAAGTTACGTTACTTATAACCTCCAAACGATATATTTCCACCTGCTTTTGTTTGCTGAAGTTGGTCTAGCATATTGGTGTTTTGAAGTACATGAATGAGTCATCTTGCGCTAAGATTTTACATCATTGTATCGGTATTCGTTTAGGGAGTTGAACAGTTTCCCTTAGTTGTTGTTGAATTTGTTGTTGTTTCGATCGAAATAGTTGCCTTGTTGTTTCAGGGTATTTTGTAAAACTTTCATTAGCTTTTAAACTACGTCTGCTTGGTTCCAAGAGTGTTTCTTCCAGTTTTTTTGTTATCACCGTTGTTTTTGTTTTGTTGTTTGCGATCGAAGCAGTTGTTCATCTCACATTATTTGATGAGGATGTACGGATTTTGATCAGTTGTTGCTCGTTATTTGGTGGAGCTGTTGTGATTATATTATCCAGTGAATGAGTTTCCTTTTGGTTTTTGATTACCACTAAGAATTTTGTTAAATGATTTGATGAGTTCTTTAATTTAGTTCTTCTTGCTTTGGTTTTGCTGGGAGCCTTTTGGTTTACTTTATTCCGTGTTGCTCTTGTTGTTTAGCTTGTTGTGTTCAGTTTGTTTTTGTGATCTGAACGATTGGTTGTTTTGTTTGAAGGACTTCTTCATTGAGTTTGAGCATGATTCGATCAGTGATTGAAGCACCTCGGAGGCTTCCGATATGACAGTGTAGTTAGCTTTATCTGGCTTTCGATGGTCAGTTTGAGGAACGTTTTGTTCCTTCCTAGGCGGTTGTTCTTAGTAATGTGAGAAGTTTCCACTATTTGAGCTTGAGTCCTCTGAGTTAAGTGACGCGAACTTATATTTTGTTGTTAGTTGTATTAAGTTTGTGATCTAAACATAACTTATTAAGTAATAACGGGTTTAAAATTAGCCAAATGTAGCCGAAAAAATTGAACCAAAAGAACAATACAATATTATTTATAAATAATGTTATCTTCTATAATATTTTTACAAAAATCATTAAACTATAATAACAATTAGTTTAAATGCATGAGTTAAATACAACTGAATAACAATTAATACAATTATTGCTAAAAAGTAAATAAGTTAAATTAGGTAAAAATTTAAAATGATGTGTTTCTAACTTAAAAAACTAACAATATGAATATATTCATTTATGCTAATGTTACATAGTCTTCGTAAATTGACGTAAATGTGTTTCATATGAGTGTAAATGTCTTCGCTATATTTGGATTGAGCGTTGAATATTAAGTTATAAAAAACTCATTTATCAATGTTACACTTTAATTTGAAGTACTAACTGGTTCATTAATATGTATAATATGTGATATTCTAGTTCAAAACTCAAGTTTAATATTCATAGCAAGTGGCAGATAGATTTCTGGAGTAATAATAGAACCAAAATATAATATTAGCATTAAACTATCATTTATATAGTTTAGAATAAATAGTAATTAGTCGTCTGGTATTGTAAATGTTATCAATTAATCTCTTGTTCACTTTATTATAAGTGATTGCAAGTTAACAGGTTATAATTTATTAGTTAGTGAAAACAATGGATATATTTCATGCAATATTACTACAGATAACCATTTAGATATCACTAACTTCACAATTTGTGTCGAAAATACATCAAGAATAAGTGTAAACAGTATATATGTTTATAATGGTAATGATATTGTTAAATGCGAAATATGTGAAAATTATGTTGTTTATGGAATATGTATGAACTTTTTATTACACTCTAAACTCATTGATGGTGTCTTAAAATGTGTTTATCCTTTTGAATTTGTTAATAACACATGTAATTGTGCTTATGGTCATCTTTTAAATAATACTATATGCGTTAATGTTTTAAATTCAATAACATCTATATAACAATCGATAAATGAGAATGTTATCAATTAAATCAACTAAAGCCTAAGTGATATAAAGTTTGCGATCCAGTAATTAGATAATAATATAGTAAGTAATATAACACTAATTGCTGATGAACTTAGTCAATAAGTAAATATTTTAAAGCAGTCAATAATATCAAATAGCTCCAAATTAAGTAATGATATGTAAAATACTAAATAAATATTATAATAAGAAATAAATAATGTTTCTATTCTTCTAAACGCCAGTATTTTATAGATTAATAAATCAATTGAACAGTAAAATAATGTGTTTAACGATAATTTGACAATGTTGAGTAATAATATTAAATTTAACTCATCTAAATTAGAGCAAAATATCATCAGTAACTACACGCAGTTAGATAATAACTTATTATTAAATACAACTGAATTGGACTAACGAATTTATCTAAATATAACTGCGATTCAAACTAATTTATCTTATCAATATTCTAATTTTATAAACATCACACAATCATTGAATACGACTTAATAAGTAATGAATTAATCAATAGTTTCAATGGGTCTCACTTTATAGCAATAATAAAATGCTCTTATTATGTTAATTCAACAAATTAATTGTTCAAGTCACAATGGTTACTAAATTGTTAACGGGTCATGTATTAAGGTCAAATGTAATATAACTGGCTAAATTAGTATAAATGGAATATGTTAGTGTACTGCTCTAGATTCATATGTATCTGGTAATACTTGTATATGTCCTTCATAAGCCAAAATTGTTGGAGATGCTTGTTAGTGCATTTTAGCATAGTAAATTATAGTCGATGGGGTCTGTGTTTATCCAATATACAGTGCTGACGATTAATAAATTTGTAATTCATAAGTATATATCACAAGTTTTGACATAGACGCCATAACTAATGTAATTAGTGGGTCTAGCGACTTCAATACTGGTTACGTATTCTCATCATCTTTTAATATATAAAATGCTTATATAGTATTATACGATAATGTTTACCCGTCAAATATTGTCCCATTTTTTTAAAGTTAGTTAAGTTTTAACAATATAAAAATAGAAATAGGAACACAAATTATAAATAGTGGTTCGCTGTTGTCTAGTAGTGAAAGTATAACTATAAATAATCTTATAATAATGTCAAAATAGAGTTCATATCTTTCAACTACTAACGGATTAAATATAATTTCAAATACTATTTCGAACGCTAACATTAGTTGTCTATTTTTGAATTTAGTATTTGTTATGTAATAAGGTAATATCACGCTTTTAAACAATATTAATGGCATATTGAACATAAATAAATATTAGGTAAATGGTAGTTATCTTAGTAGCGGTACTGTAGCTTTAATAGGACTAAATATATAATCGTCAACAATTACTATTGGTTAACTTACATTTTTGCCAAATGAATATAACGTTGGTAATTACTCATCATTCTTAATTAGTATAATAAATATAAGCAAAATAGTAATGACTGATCTTACTATAGTTATAGGAAATAAAGAAAAATCAACTATTATCAATTCTCTTACATCAAATATAACAAATGAATACTAGTTTGGTGGTTTTATTAATATTCTAATGACAACTATAGTAGATATTCAACATATAATTTATGATTGTTACTAAATATATAACGCATAATATATAACTAAATCTGGATTCATTATCGGTAATTCCAATACAAGTGATAATAATGTAAAAATTAGTGATACATGTTTTAAATAAGAATAAAGCGGGAGTAATTATCAAAATGTGTATTTTGGACTTTTGGGTTATTCTGAAGGAAATATTTCTATTTAAAAGATAATTTCGTATTTTACTTATCAAGGGAATTATATTAATAGTCTTGGAATTATAGGATATCAAACTCCGAATTGTGCATATTCAGAAATTATTGACTTAATTACTCAGTTTAAGGCATTTGTAGGAATTACTAATGATACTTTTTCACCAGTAATAGCTGATAATTATGCACAATAATGTTTTGCAAAAAATATTATTGTTCAATTCAGTAATTTTTCTTCAAGTAATTATGGAGGTGGGATAATTGCAGTGTCTTCCAATTGTACTGTATAGTTATATAATACTAGTGTATTAAATAGTAATATATCATGTTTAGGTTTTGGTGCAGGTGGATTTGTGGGCCGTGGTTATATTTCCAATATTACTATTTCGAATTCTATAATATTAAATGTGTCAATATCAAGCCCTACATAATTCGGGCTTCTTGTAGGTTCTCCATTAGGCGATAATATATTAAAAATAAACAATTCATCTTCTTAAGGTATTAATTACATTAATAATATAATTCAGTTGAATTGTGCCAATCTTATTGACTTTAACTCTATATCAGGATGTTGAGTGAAATTAATTTAAATGATATGATTTTATAAGATATATACAGTTTTAGGCGAGTTGCTATTATTTTAACAAACTTACTGTTAAATATGGAAATATTGAAGCACCACTCGCTCTTTGACAATGATTATAAAGCTATTATTAATCAGCTGGACTTTTTAATTAATTACGCTACGAGCATACATTGATATAAGATATCAGATATTCGGTTTACTATGTGAGCTACAGCTCTAAATTAAAGAATTCTAAGCTCAGATAAATCGATACGATTAAATAAATGGGGTAGGTAGGTTTTATAGAAGTTTTAATAATTGAGGAACTAGCCATAATTTCATTCATGAATCAAACCACATATTTTATTTAACCTATTTTAATAATTATATTTTGGATAACGTTTTTACAAGCTTCATGCAGAAATTTCAGCGTTACTCAGACTGGTTGTTTTGCAAATATTATACAACAATAACAAATGTGCTACATCAATACAAATTATCCTATTTCTAAAGTATTGCCTTTCATTTCATACCAGAACTAACAACATTATCACAGCTAAATGACTTGTTAACTTTAACGTATTCAACCATATCAAAGTTCTATATTATAATTCCATCTTCATCTCATGGGTCATGATTATTCTTAAATTTTGAAACAGTATGAAACAAAATACATAAGCCTTTAACGACATGGGCATTGGAGGTGAAAATATCTACTCTGAGACTTTTTGAAATATGTGATAACTAGTTACATAGATTGACTTCGAATTACATGAGTTTGCTTAATTATCTTATAGAACGATTAGGCTCGGCGGTCAACGTTAGAGCTGAAGAGGCATTGCTGAAATACCAGCTTTGTTTAGTGTGGTCGATGATAGATTCATTAGATTGCACTTCTCGTTCCCATCATTCGCATCCCCTACTTCCTGAGATGCGGCTCGGCCAAATCGGTTGCGGAAGGTAAAATCCCCCGGTTCAAAGTGCTGAGCTGGCATCATCAAGGATCGGTATGGCCAAGGGCTGGCCATCAACGAGCCTTCAGGATTGGAAAGCGGCAACCGCTCCATTGCTTCCTTAGAAACGCAGATGGTACGACGCAGGTGGATTCCCGTATAGATCGGCTTGCACGAAGCAGCCGCGTTACGTGCGCCTAACGTACATAGGTGTGTCTAAAACTAATGATCATTCGCGTGAACTTACAGTTCCTGTACAGAAGACCGAACTAGTATAAACGAAAGTTAAGTGAGTGAGATATATTTGAAATTTTTACTTGGTTTATTTGAATCAAACTAACTCAAACAGATTAGATGTGTACTTATATTAGGAAATTAACAAAAATTATTTATCAACAAACAATTTTTATAGAAATTATGTATATCACAATATTTTAACTAATATTTAATTTAATAGAATAATAAATATGTATTATGAAATCGGTATACAAATTGAAATACTAAGTATTCATTATATAGAATAATTAATATGTCAAATTTTAACATTAAATCAATCTACAGTAGATTATCTACTCTTCGAATACGCATTTTAATGTGACACCGTAGCTCAATGATATAAATACCTGATTTATAAGCTCTTCGTTGCACTTTGTGAATTCAAAAAGAGATTATATTCATTCAGTCTGTTTGATTTACGTGCTTAAGATTTACGTGCTTAACAAACATCCTTTTGTCCATACTAAGGTTTCTTTAATTGTAATTACTATATTATCAAAAGGAAATACGATTATGAAGCTGATGTAAACTATGTTTCCCTCACTCTACGTTTTAACTTTGCAGTCCCAGCGACCCTCCTTTGATGATCGACAGCGACCCTTGTGCGATTTGGATGCATTTTCCTTGAATTTGGGCTGGTATCTGGCTCACTGCTTCTTTGAACACGAATTTTGATTCCGCGAGTCCTCCGACGACGATGATTTGGTCAATTTCTTCGTCAATATTTTCGAAGAACTGTTTGATGCCCGTTTTCATCTTGTCAACCGTTTCTTCGTAGCAGTATTTAACGAATTCCGCGCTGAATTCAATTTCCTTCTTTAACAGCATTTTCATCTCGAATTCCTCCTTTTTCCAGAACTGTTGGAATTCGGGCGCAATGTGTTCAAAGTTACCTCCGCTCCAATTTTTAACGGCGAACGGTTTGAATTGTCCGTTATAGTTCGTTTTGGCGATTTGAAATTAGTTCAGAAATCCCGTTTTCAACCTCTAATTCTTCTCGAACGAATTAACGAAATTCATGAACTTCTGGTCAACGAAGTAACCGCCCGCGAAAACGGCCCCCGTTTTCTTAAAAATGAACTCGTTGTTTTTTAACTGCAAAAGAGAGAAATCGCAAGTGCCACCCCCGAGGTCCAGAACTGCAATTGACGTTAAATTCTAATTGTTTTAGAGCTGAGTGAAGGCGAACTTGGTTGCTGCAACCGGCTCCTGCACAAATTTGATATTTGTTGTTAATTCGGTGAATATGGACTTGATTAATTGCTAAAGGTGATTTTTGAGCAAGTCGGTCGTGTTCGCGGGCACGAGAAGCGCAAGATTAAAAGATTATTTCACCTGCGCCGTAATGGCCTGCTTGAGGAGCATCAACACCACCTTGAACAACTCAACAGCGGACACGTGCAAGGTGGGATCGTTAATCGGAGATATATGCTCCTGCAAACTGTACACCACCGTTTTCAACCCGTGAAAATTGTAATCTACGTACTAAGAATGAGATTGCATATACCGCACCGCAGAACGAGTTGGCTACTCACCAAAATATGACCTCTCCAAGATATCAGGACCAAAAATATCAACTTTGTCAGACACAATGTGCAACGTAGTCGGCTCCTTCATTTTCTGCACAATTCCGATAGGACTTCTCACCACAGTTTTTTACCCCTATTACGATATATACGCGATTCCGGTTGTTCCTAAATCTATAATAATTGTTTCTGTCATTTATTTTTTATCTAGAGGAGTGTGAGTTTTATAATGGAATTACTAACTTTAATATTATTAAATAATTGATAATAATCACTTCATGAATCATTAATCAAAATAAACTATAAATATTATCAAAATAACTATAAATTAGCGGTTATTATCAGCTTTAATCATATAAATGTGTTAATAATTAAATAGTGAAGTATCACTTGTTTCTTTATAAGTTTGGTATCGCAGTAGCCAGTGTTATACCACAGTCAACATTTTTATTACTTGAAATGAATATGTATCCATCAACACCCCATGCATTAGACCAAGAGTTTTTAATAATCCAGTATTGCTGCTATAACTCATCATCATATCCCCATCCTACTAAAGCAACTTAGTGCACTAATTTTTTAGGATCGTTAGTACACTCAATATCATCAAAAATTCCTCCAGAATAGAATGTCATCTTATTGGTAACTTAAATAGATACAGCTACTGGACCTGATAGAAGAGCATATTTTAGTTCACCTATGCTGTTTTATTTGGTTGATGAAAAACTTGTTAATGTTACATCGTCGAAAACAGACACTTTTATCACATTTCATACCTTATCCTATGTACGGATATTCAGACAACTTTGGTAATTTTCCTTTGAAATCTTTGATTATTCTATCCATTGTACCTTATGCATGTCCACCAAGACACGCATGTAAACCCAGTCCATGAGAGAAATCGTTAGTCCAAATGCAATCTACTATAGCTTATTCACTCATTTAAAACAATGGCTTGTATTTATTATCTTTATAAAGAATATTTATTCGTGATTCGATAGCAGCAGCTGTAGCAAATGTCCAGCATGATCCACAATTAGCTTAATCTCTTACTGGAGTAATACCTCCTTTTATTCTCCAGTCAAAGTTTTTAGGAAATAATTATTTTATCGAACCATTCATAAACCAAACACCGGAGTCATCTAATTGTGGAGTTATAAATGGTACCCTATGTTCAAATTAGGTAGCCTTCAAGTCTTATCCATTGTACCCAGTAAACATATTTAAGAAATCAACAAATGAAGTGTCAGTAAATCTATTTGGCTTTAATGTAAAATTACTTATATTACTTTTATGAGATTATATAAGATTCATGTTTTAAGCACGAACACTGGATTTATGTTATAAACTTTGTAAGCTGAAAGTCCATAAGTTAGTCATAGATTTTTTATTGTATTCTACTTTTTAACAATCTAAATCTGGCTTTTAAAATATTTTTGCATCGAAATCATTTTTACGTTAAAATTCATTTATGTCAAGAACATAATAATCGAAATGAGAACCAAATATTGTATTGAACCCATGAATTTCCCATCTGACCGGATCACAATAATTCCCATTTTCAATACAAAAATAGTCTTGCTAATCTGCTCTAGTAGAACCGAAATTATCAACTTTTAAAATCGGTGGAGTATCACGTCCTTCGTCAACTGTATTTAGTCTATAATGTTTAACAAGTTTGTTCATTATTTTTGTTTCCGGCATAATGTCCCAATTTGTAAGATCAGGAAATATTTCAAGTAAATTATTTCTTACTCCCATTATTGGATTTTAAAAACAATGAGGTATTGATTAATCACCACCTTCTGGTAAATAGGTCAAAACACTATAATATTGTTTAGTGGTGGTGAAATCCCAAATTGAGTACACAGTATCATCGAAATAGCTTATTTTTTCTCTTTAGCCTAATTTATCAAACCAAATTTATATATCTTGCGATATATTGGCGTATGGAAGACTGAAAGTTCCTTTAAACCAGTATTAACTCTCAATAATAGGAGTTGCCAGTAGACATATGAAAATATATGACATTATCTTGCGTGTGGAGTGTGCCACTAATTATATAAATGATAATGGATAAAATTTTGATTTTATAAATTCATGAAAACCAAGATATATTTGACTTTTTTGACTTTACCAGAAATGAAACGGATATATTTCAGGACAAGTCTTTGAAATAAATATGTCTTGTGTATTTTGAACCACGCTCAAAAACTTTTGATGTCCAGAACTTACAAGTTGATGATATTTAGCAATAAAAGGTAGGTTATTGATAATGCGATATTTGATTATTAAATTGCTTAGTGATACAAGTTGATAGAATGATTAGCCAGTTATTTTTTCACATTTTGCTTAAATTAAGCGTAATACTTTGAAAATATAAAGGAAAGGAAATGCGAAGAGGTTTAACGTGTGGTAACGCCATGCGAGATGCTGTTTGATGAAAGGATATAGTTGGTACTCACAGCCTATATCCTTTCATCAGCTGTTGTTTTCTTATTGATCATCGTTTAGAAAGGAAAGGAAATGTGATGATCAGAGAAAAAGGATGACCAGTATAGATGTAATTTACGGTGTGATGTCTTCTTTCTAAATACTATACATGTCTTCTTTGAAAATATTTATTCACATTTTCTCACTCGAACTCGAAATCATTCAACATTGAAATGTTGTGTGTGATCAGCGCGTTCCGCTCCACGTTCTCGTTGTTAACCGGTTCCATTACAGGGAACTCCATCTCAACTTTAATATACGCTTAAACTAATGCGTTTCTACTCTGCTAATGTTTCTTCATCACTTTGGCTAACGCCTTTATCCCTAAAAATGCGATCAAATCTAGAGCTAAGAAGATTCCAAGAAGCAAAGGCCAGGATTTTGAACGAGGACTTTACTATTGATTCAAGAAATCAAGCGTTCCTGACTGATTCAAGTTAAAATCAACCGAGTACGGCCTGGTATCATTCACTGGAATCGGAGCCACCGGTTGAAAACTATATTACGCTATTGACTTTGAGTTTCCAATTACACGCATACTTTAGGTTGACCATTTTAGCCTCCGAACATTATTTGAGTACAAAATATACTGATTACTAAAATCATAGCACTAAAACGCAACACAACGCCCTAGCCCATACACTTCAGATGCTGTTCGAATTACAAATCCGCTATTTGCACTTGATATGCTTAGTATCGTTCTGTTCACGAAGCCCCAACCCAAATATGAATCACCACTAATTTAAATCTTAGTTGGAAGTAGATTCATATTCGTTAAATCAACTTCATCAACACCAAACGCTGCACCACACGTGTACAAATCTTGACCTTAAGACATTAATGTTGTGAACTATCCAACGTGTATAACATCAAAATTAGTAACATTGGTAAGAGCTACCTATTACGTTTGATCTTAACACAAGCGACCAAATTTATTCAAGCCAAATAAATATTTTTAGTTATTATTTAATGTAAACAGCATAGCCCAATTTTGTTCTTAGATATCTCTAACATCAGAAACAGAAAACGGAAACCCTGCTGCGGCCAGATTCATCTTTGTCCACATTGCTCTAAATTTAGTTTTTCCTTTGAATAATGTGTCGAAATCATTTCCGTTTTGATCTTTTGTGCACAATCCAGCTTTACAAGAACCTCTAAAGTATAAATTTTGGTTAGTAAGAAGATAATTGATACTTAAATCAGTATTTTCATTATCAAATAATCCAATTATGGTCTTAGTAGTTTCGTTCGTAAAGTCAGTTCTCTCATTTACGTTTTCGTTAATATACGAACCATTTTTGAACTGTAATAAAAGTTTCAAACTGTTGAACAATGGTGGTATAGCTATTTAAGAGATGTATTCGGTATTATTAGAAACTACAGAGCTAACACCAAGGTTATCAATTTTTATCACCGAACCGTTTTAAAATAAGACATGTGCAAACTAATCAGTGACCTAGACTTTAGTCACATTGAATTTTGAGTTAGTTATATTATAATACAAAGTTGTGTAGTTGAAATTGAATTATTCTTCACAGATATATCCTTTTCCAACTTATTATAACTGAGTTTAATAACATTTTGTAAAAGAGCATACATTTTCAATATTAAACATCTACTCAGAACACTATTTTGACTAAATACAAGAAAATTTCATTGTTGCTGTTACTTAAAGCTAGTTAGGTAATGTGCAATTAGAGCAAAATGTTATACCATTAATATATAATGATATGTTAGAATGACAAATTGGCTAACACTCTAATACATCAGCAGTTGAGCGCATATAATTACAATTTTATATGCATCTTGGCTATTCAATGCCATATATCATTTAATATTAATAGAAATAAGGACACACAGATAAACAATTGAGTCCTTTTTCTGGAATATACTTTTTTCCAGTTACTGAACAATTAGTAACACACCATGGACCATCTTGCATTGTGAAGCATGTTTAAATGCATAAAAATGGCGCTATATCATTTGTATAAATTGGACACGTATTAGTATTTCTTTACGTTCCAATCATTCTACATATTTTAACCGATTATTAGATGTCGTAGAAGTCACAAGTTTCTAAACAAGCTTGACCAATTTCTGAAACATATTAAGGACAAGTTTTACAATTAATTAATCCATATTGCGGCGATTATCCAAGAGGCAAATTACAATTAAGTTTGCAGAAGTTGTGTCCTACATTATTTATTTCAAAAAATCCTGTTCCTTAACATGTATTCCCACAGAAAATGAGATCCAGTTGTACAAATTTATTTTTATCTGAACATTTTAAAGTACAATAATATTAATTTGCAGAGAATGGATCCAAATATAAAATTTCAGTTTGAGGGCAATAAGTAACACATATTCCAGTTGATTTGTACTATACTGATGGACGCAAATCTATAAAATTCGTCGGACAGTTATAATAACAAATTCTCATATTTTAACCTAAACTATTTTCTTCCCAAATGAACCCAGAAAAACTTCCAGAACAAGTTGTTTAACAACTATAATCAGATGGATCAACAAAATCAGGGCACGAATACACACATATTTTATTGAGTGAAAATTTGTTCATTGGATCATTTAAACAATTATTTGAACTACATTCACCAGTTGAATATAAATAATCATTTATATCACATTATTTTAGACATTCATTATAACCAGATTATATATCAAATTTGAAAATCTTTGTTACGCAATTATTTTAACAAAAATATATTTATAATCCGTTAATTTTTGAAAATAAATTATTAAGACATATTTTCGAACAAACATACTAACCAATAGCCTAATAAACGGCATATTTCATACTTGTTGGGCATGCTAATTTACATATATAATCATGAAGATATGTACCTATAGGACATAAATCCACACATGTGTCATTCAAAACATATTGTTTAGGAATCTGGCATATTAAGTTACATTAGTTGTATGTACCGTCTAAAGTTATTCGAGTATACGGACTATAACTTGACGCCATGCATTATTTATGTACTCCATCAGTTCTATAAAATTAAGGATTGCATTCGGATTAGCATTCTCTATTTATATCATAAAATAATTTTTAAATAGGACACGTTAATACACAATATCCAATTACTCCTGAAGTTCTTACAAATAATTATTAAGAATCGCATTAATCAATACACATATAGTGGTTGAGAATCTAAAAACTGTTTTCTGTTGTTTAATTTTTATTACAATAATCTGTGCACTTTCTTATACCATCAATATATGAATATAAACTACTTTAGCAAACCTTAACACATTCTAAATTATCAGTTGTAATAAATGGATGACTTTATGGACAATTTTCAACACATTATATTTGATCAACACTAAAAATAACTTAAATTTTATTCTTGTTTAAATTTTAACAATTATTAACACATAATTTATCGCCATTCACCTGTAATTCATAAATTTAACAAGTGTTTACACAAATAAACTAATTAAATTAGTCTATGTACAATTTATTTGCGCATTATTTTACACAGAACTAATTTTATTTTCCAATTTATAAAATTTCTACAAACTAACCAATAGGACACTGTTTGACACACTTTCCTATTCCATTAACAGCATATCTACTGTCAAGTACTATAAATTCATCAGAACTACAAAATTAAATACATATTTACAATTAGTTTTTTTCTTTATATACAAAATCAGTTGGGCAAGAATCAGTGCATTGTTTGGTTTATTCATTGAGTAAAAATAAATTACCACATGAGATACTACATATTTTATCAACACCTGTGTATACAAAAGCATTTATTCCTATAATATCTTTGCAATATCCTGTGAAACACAAATTTCCAAATCTTACCTGAGAAGATGAACAGCTTGAGACACATTTATGAACATCTCCGTCTAGTTCATATAAAATACAAGAACTACATGTTTTTATTGTACCAACTAACAAATATTCATTATTAAAACATTTGTCAACAAATTAATATCGAGATGTAATTATACCGTCCATAATTATTTATTTATATATTTAACGGTATTGATGAGTTAATTCGCCAAAATAACAAACTTTAAATCCAGAGTTAATATAAAAATCGCAAGATATATCGCAATACATCGAGTTTATATTTTTGGCATATTCACCACTACAATTCTCAACACAAGTTAAACCATCTTCTCCTATAAACTTGTATTCAGTCTATAAACATGAAATAACACACTATTATTTAAATATATATGGTGTATTACCTTTACAATTTTATTTACATATCATAACCATAGAATTTGATGGATATTAAATGTAGTATGACTAACATTCTTGTACACATGCATATTTACTTATATCTTATAATTGTTACTCTTCTAAGTATTTGCAATATTTCCTACATATAATACCATCTAAAAACGGATAATTATCAGGACATTTATTTAAACATTAAGTTTTTCCATTTTCCATAAGCATATAAGTCATATTAAATTATGAGCATGAATACCCACACTATTTAGCTACATTATCTTTTGTTAAATCTATTCTATAATAATCGCATGTTGAAGTACAAATTTTAGACTAACCATTCCAAGTGTAATATTCACAAAACTAAACGCATTAAAATATGTTTCCAATCTCTAAAGCAAACATATCACCACAGCTATTAATACATTAGGTTCTTCCATTTGAATCTAACTGAATATATGATGGATTATTACCACCGCAATACTATAGGCATATTTTGTGTGTTACACTTTTTGGATCATTCATATATGGTGTACAACTTGTTAAACATTAATTAATTTATTAAAATGGATATTAAAGAGGACATTGATTATAGCATTCTTTCATTCCATTATTTAAATAATATTTATTACAAGTCTAATTTTCAAAAATACATTATAATTTATTGAGTGAAGAAGATGAGTTAATAATATACATTTTAGAAGCACATTATGAAACACATTTATTATTAGTTTCTAAATATTAATTTGATTGACACAATGGAGCAAAACATTGTTAGGTGTCTTTAAACATATTTGATGAATATTCAGGATAATCCGGAGGACATTTGTTATGACACACGAAAACAGCTACTTAATTGAAATATTCTTCTGTATAACCTTTTGGGACCGCACCACATGAAGGAGAACACTGTGATTTGTTATCGAACTATACAAACTAGCCTTAACAATTACTTGTACATTCAAGTCCATTGTAAAATTCATTGGTTTTGCATTTAGTGCAAATAAATACACCTTCTTATACTGCTCTAATATTAGTACACTGAGCTGAACCTAGTATTTCACAAAAAATTGGATTTGGATACACGTCATATATTTTACAGTCTTTAACGCAATTTTTTGCTCGATTTGTAATAGTTCCTAAAGGACACTACTTATAACATTCACCTAAATAATCAAACTAAGTTGCATTACACTTTTAATCTATAATACAATTATCTTAGTTCAAATTTGGGACCTGGTTTAATGGGCATTTAGAACACGACGTAGCACCTAACGAGAATATCTCGTTGGCCGGGCATTTATTTTAACAAAGTGTTCCATCTGAAGAAGTTTTTAAACTGCACGAACAATCCACTCCTGTGAAGCCATTGGCTATGTTGCACGTACAACTTGTTCCTGTACCAATCGCGTTGGCTAAACATTCGCATGAAGAAACTTTAAAAATACTAAGAGCATTTATTGATTAGCAAGTGGCACATTAATAATTTAATCCAACACCAGCTTTATCACTTGCACAATCTTATATGCAAAATGTTTGGTTCAAATTCAAATAACCAGGCTAACACGCTGTAAGATCTACGCAAGCTGTTTGATCGACGTTCGGGATCTGAGAAGTACATACTGAACAAAGAACGTTATTACTTATAGACACCTCTATTTCTGGACATTTATCCTAGCATACATTTCCGCTTGAAGATATCTTTTTAGAACAAATACATGTATTTATTTATGTTACGAATCCCGAATTACAAGAACAAGGTGATGATGGTGTTGATTTTGAAGCACCAAAAATGCATTTGCACGAATCTATAACAAATATACTCAAAGAATCTAACGATTAACATGTAACACATTAGTTATTTACATTATAAAAAGCTGACTCAGAGCTACAGGAAGTGATGCAATAAGTTCCAGCTAGATTTAGAAATCCAGGATAACAGGATGATTTGCTAACACAATTATCTTAGTTCAAATTTGGGACCTGGTTTAATGGGCATTTAGAACACGACGTAGCACCTAACGAGAATATCTCGTTGGCCGGGCATTTATTTTAACAAAGTGTTCCATCTGAAGAAGTTTTTAAACTGCACGAACAATCCACTCCTGTGAAGCCATTGGCTATGTTGCACGTACAACTTGTTCCTGTACCAATCGCGTTGGCTAAACATTCGCATGAAGAAACTTTAAAAATACTAAGAGCATTTATTGATTAGCAAGTGGCACATTAATAATTTAATCCAACACCAGCTTTATCACTTGCACAATCTTATATGCAAAATGTTTGGTTCAAATTCAAATAACCAGGCTAACACGCTGTAAGATCTACGCAAGCTGTTTGATCGACGTTCGGGATCTGAGAAGTACATACTGAACAAAGAACGTTATTACTTATAGACACCTCTATTTCTGGACATTTATCCTAGCATACATTTCCGCTTGAAGATATCTTTTTAGAACAAATACATGTATTTATTTATGTTACGAATCCCGAATTACAAGAACAAGGTGATGATGGTGTTGATTTTGAAGCACCAAAAATGCATTTGCACGAATCTATAACAAATATACTCAAAGAATCTAACGATTAACATGTAACACATTAGTTATTTACATTATAAAAAGCTGACTCAGAGCTACAGGAAGTGATGCAATAAGTTCCAGCTAGATTTAGAAATCCAGGATAACAGGATGATTTGCTAACACAATTATCTTAGTTCAAATTTGGGACCTGGTTTAATGGGCATTTAGAACACGACGTAGCACCTAACGAGAATATCTCGTTGGCCGGGCATTTATTTTAACAAAGTGTTCCATCTGAAGAAGTTTTTAAACTGCACGAACAATCCACTCCTGTGAAGCCATTGGCTATGTTGCACGTACAACTTGTTCCTGTACCAATCGCGTTGGCTAAACATTCGCATGAAGAAACTTTAAAAATACTAAGAGCATTTATTGATTAGCAAGTGGCACATTAATAATTTAATCCAACACCAGCTTTATCACTTGCACAATCTTATATGCAAAATGTTTGGTTCAAATTCAAATAACCAGGCTAACACGCTGTAAGATCTACGCAAGCTGTTTGATCGACGTTCGGGATCTGAGAAGTACATACTGAACAAAGAACGTTATTACTTATAGACACCTCTATTTCTGGACATTTATCCTAGCATACATTTCCGCTTGAAGATATCTTTTTAGAACAAATACATGTATTTATTTATGTTACGAATCCCCAAGTGACCGGTTTGGCCGGTCACTATAAATAGAATGCAAAAATATATACTCTCATTTAGCATGTTTTAAGACGATTTAGTCACCACACTCCATGTCTCCCACTCCATTTCTCTCCCAGTCTCCCGGGAGGAGGTCGAGGGGCCCCTCTGGGGTATCGACCGACGGAGGGGCGGGAGCCCCTGGACGTCAAGGGTCGCCAGGCGCCTTTGGCGCAAGCGGAGCTCTGCGGAGCGCCTGGCAAGACCCGCAGACCACCGCGAAGCGGCTGTTCTATTTATAGATTGATGGTGTACCGATCTCTCCACGAATCCCGAATTACAAGAACAAGGTGATGATGGTGTTGATTTTGAAGCACCAAAAATGCATTTGCACGAATCTATAACAAATATACTCAAAGAATCTAACGATTAACATGTAACACATTAGTTATTTACATTATAAAAAGCTGACTCAGAGCTACAGGAAGTGATGCAATAAGTTCCAGCTAGATTTAGAAATCCAGGATAACAGGATGATTTGCTAACACAATTATCTTAGTTCAAATTTGGGACCTGGTTTAATGGGCAATCTGAACAATCACTAGCTCCATATTAAAAAATTTATGTTGGAGGACATGATGAAACACATCTATCAATTTTTAATATTTATCCCTAAATGCAAACACACACGGAACTTATTTTCGAATCCTAAAAATGCAAAGATGTATCGCATTCTGTACAAATTATACTTTTATCAGCAAGTGTTTTTATAAAATACCAAAATGGACAGTTACTTGGTTATTTATCTTCACATATTTTATTGTTATCTTATATGGAATATTTAATACAAGTGTTTAAACACTTGTCACCGTCTCGTTCGAAAATTAAGCCACCGTCATAAATATTACTTAAGCATTAATGACATGTTTAAACATTTATTTGAGGATATTATCCTTATTAACAGCTTTATGGGCATAACCCATTATCTTTTACATAAGCTGGTAATACGTTTTAATAATTATTTATGTGAATATAACCTTAACAAGGACTTTTATATGTGTTGAGTATTTTATTAATCTGATCAGTAGATATGTACATCCATACTGGTACGTTATAAATGCAAATATTGAAGAATCGTGTATCTATTAAACTGCTAGGTACAAAATATTCATTAGAAGCACACTAAGAGAGTTAGACTGGTTCTACACATGTATATCCTTGTATATTCGTTCCATGTGGACAATATTCGTAGCAGCCGAGTTTGAACGTAAAAATTGGACAGTTATTAACACTTTCCGATTTACTTGCAAATTTTCCATTTTAAGCTTATATACACACATTTCCGCTCATAAAAGAACCTAACCAGCGGGGACACTCTTGATAACAGGACTTGTTGAAAACAACGAAATTCATGGGACATAGAAGCACACATGATGCCTAAAATAATAATTAATCCGTTTTAGCGTAACATTAGTCTCTAGATATACATGATTTGGTTTTGATATCAAAAATCTTATCTCCGCTACATATAATTATTTACTGGTCTTTAATAGCTACAGATTTCGTATTATCTTAGTAGACTACAAAATCGACGTGATAATATGGATACTCAACTTCAAATCCGTTCACGTTAAAGCGCCTTAGAGCCATTCCTTTAGTTTCATAATATTTATCCAGGCTCATTTATAGTGAAAATGGATACAAATCATTAAGCGCATTTGTATTATTATTTAAACCAAAATTAAGTGGGAATCCAAACCAGGCTGTTATAATATTTTATTATCCACTGACTTGGTCGGTTAATTCATATGTGAAGTGGTGCATATTCGTGTCATCACTTAATTAATACTGATTTACTGTTATATTCACTGGTTAGTCGATTCCATTCTCAATAGTGATTTATGTGTTGTTTATAACTGTATTTGCGGTAATTTCAATTCCATTTAAAAAGAACCTGAGAGAGCTCGAGACGTTTCTGAATTAAAATTCTTCGTTGTGTTCTGGTGGGTAATTAACTGCGTCACCGAAAACGCTCCCAAACATTCGCGAAAACTTCAATTCAGAGACATTTACGAGAGAACTTGAAATGTTAACGCACCCTGAAATTGAAACATTATCTAACTGACCTAAAACGGAACCAAAAGGATAAATTTAAACTATATTTTACTTAAATACGCTTGAGTGTGTGATGGAGGCATTGATGAATATATGCGCATTGGATATGGAACCAGAATAGCCAATATCTAGGACTTTGTACACAGTTATGAGCTCATATGCAGATTTTTGTAATGCTGCAGCAGTAATCACACGCGCATCCAACAAAGCAGAGTTGCCTACAATATTCTAGCCGGGATTATTCCACTGGTTCAAATTTAAAGAATAATCCAGCTCACAGTCGTACTTAGGCATCCATAAACGCGATTTAAGCATCCAGTCACAAAAATATAAATTTTACTACACAAATTTGAAGACTATTATCATTTAATAGAAGTGGCACACACATCAATGTTAAAGCCTGTAATAATGAATAATTTAGAAATTTCATTTATCGAATCTCTTATTAAATTTATTCTCTTTTATAACTTTAATAATAATTTATTGTAAAGAAATATATAATATTATGTGAAAATATTATAAATAGAAATATATCAATCTTTGTTTAGTCACTTAACAAAAATATTTCATATCCAGCCTAGATCCTTTAATTATACATCCGCCCTTGCTGCCATAACCTATAATACTGTTATAACTAGCCGCTTTCTATATTTCTTTTCCAAGAGTCTTTCTTTATGAACATATAAGCTATTTTCTCTTGCTATATTCGCCCACTATTTGATGGCGAGCTTAATTTTAGATTGTTAAAACAGTGAACACTTTCTGCACTTAATTAAAAATAATTAAAAGCCAAAAAATGCATTTTTATAAAGAAATTCTTGGTGCATTTTTTGTGCAATGATATAATTTTATTATCTCATTTTAAGTTGCGTTTGGAACTCAATAATTGAACGCAATTTTGTTAAATGAGTGTGCAATTACTCAATTATATAATAATTTTTCTTTAAAGATTGAGATCTGAATAATATTTTCTTTAGAAGTAATAATTTGGAAGAATCAGATTATTTTGGAGATAGTTAAATATATTTTTATTGTAAAGTTATGGCTTTTGATGAAAAATGATGTAGCACAAGTTGTTTTTGTGTTTTTTGATGTAATAATGTTACATTTTACTGCTTTGCACTAAATTTATTTTAAATACTTATGACTTTATTGAATAGTAAAGGTATTTGTCGAATTTAATGTTATTTTTAACAGTTTTATTCAATAGAATGAAGAACTTAAATCTTCTATCTCATAATATTGAATGCTATTTGTAATAAGTTACACTATTTTTACTCTTAAACTATAGTGTGTGCCGAATTTACTGATATAGCTTTCTATTTCCATATTAATAAAATTTATAAACAAAAACGTTGGTGCTCAG
Source organism: Hexamita inflata (assembly GCA_963988835.1). Taxonomy (NCBI): domain Eukaryota; phylum Fornicata; order Diplomonadida; family Hexamitidae; genus Hexamita; species Hexamita inflata. The sequence goes on from CAXDID010001241.1 coordinate 328,089, forward strand.
CAACAACAATTTATTCTAATTACATTTGGAACTATTTTAATTTGTATTAGCGATATAATTTTGTAAATAACTTACGTTTGAGTTAATATTAGTAGTTATATTCAGAAGCTTCTTTAATAGTTTATTCTGATATTTGCATATTTTTAACACGTGTTATAGCCATTAAAATTTGTCTATAACTGGCCCAAAGACAAATTCGTTAATTATTTTCAGAAATTCTATTTGACTTGAAACTTAATTCTCTTGTTTTACCTTATAACATTTTAATAGAAATGTACTACAATTATTCTTATTTTTCTTTGTTATATTTAGCTTCTTTATGAACTAATGTCATATATTTCTGAACAAGACCAGGATTTTCGAAGTCTATATCAAATAAGTCATTTGCATAACAGTTATTAATTTCTTTTAATATCTCATCCAACGGTTTGTGTTTAATATTGTCTTCTATGAATTTGGCTGTTTTAAATTATTTCATTTATTTCAATTATTGGATGATTAAGTTAGCTTTTATGTGTTATTTGGTTTTATTTTACCATTCGGTGAATGCTCTTTCTTTGAGTCGGTCTTCCATGGTATATCCCATTTTGAAAGCTTTTAGCGTTCTTTGTGCTTATTTTCTCCAAATTTTAACAACTCGTTGAAGTTGTTTTTGTGTGAAGTCTTATTGGAATGTGCTTGCTTTTGCTTCCATGTTGGCCATTTTGCGCCATGTTTTGAATACTTTTTGTATTCTCAGGTCCATTCCTTCTTCGTAGAAGTAGTCTCCTTTGATTCGGAGTATGTTTTTGTGTTCTGCGTTTTCTTTCAGTTTTTCGAAGCATTATCTGAGTAATTCATCGTCTGTGAGCACATTTTCAAATCCCGCTTCATTAAATTGTTATTAAATCTTTTCGAAGACGTCTCCTTTCAGATATCCGAAGTGGTGTATAAACTTGAGCGCGTTCTGCTTGAGAATATAATTCGAGTTCAGTTTAGCGTTTATCCTCCTGAGGTAAAACGCTTCTTTTAACAATTGGAAAACCGAATTCGTTTTTTGAGCCCCCTTTAACCTTAAAAACATATTTAATTTCTTCTACTCGCTTGTTAAGTCGGCCCAGTTTTTGAACGTGCGGAATTAAATCCGGTAACTAATTATGTTCAAGTACACACTGCATTTAACGCTTAGCTCCCTGTAACGGAGATTCATGGACGTTATTGACTAATCAAGATAAAGATATTCGTCAATGGACTTGATTGGGTCAAAGATTGGTTTCAAAATCGCGTTGTCGCGCCAGAGCTTGAACACAGTGCGCAAATTTCTAGACAGAACGCGAGATTCGAGCGTTTATGCACGCGCGTGTTTACTAATTAGCTGTGTTATGTGCACAGAAGCTAGAAGCTTCAGAGAATTACTCTGAATTTACTTTGATATTGAGCATTTTTAGTTTAAAAGAGCAAATTTTACATGCAACTGTTGCAAAATGAGTTTTTAGAGTGCTCTGTGTTTTGGAACACTGTTTTGCTTTTGCAATTGCTTTCTAAACTTGTTGAGCATCAATTTAAGCGCATATTACTCGTGTGATTGCTCCTTGCGAATTAAAAAGGCGTTAAGTCTTGCTTGAGCCTCAAGCACCTGATTTCTGAATATCTTCATTTCTTTGAAGACTTTCTTTAACAAGGTCGAATTGCGAATCACCTCACACATTGGGAATTTCAAGGCAACCTGCTCTTATTTTTTGTGTCTCTGAATTAGCTTTATTTTCATTTTTATTTGCAAAAGTTTTAGGTAGCTTCTTTTTGAGTATTTACTTCTCTTTTCAGCAACTTTTAGTTACTTTTGCTTTAAATTTTTATTCGTTTTGATAACTTTGTAAAAGAACTTAGAAAGAATACTTAGATCATGACTCGCTTTTAACTTTTAAAATTTGTCATGTAGTCTTAGTTCTTACAAATCATCATCTAACAATATATTCTAATCTTAATTAGTTAATTTTTCTGTTATAATTAATTTCTGCTCTATTTTAGGTGTTGCAGTTTATTTTTATTTCATCGCGGCTTAAATTATCTACTAATTTTGTCTTTGAATTGAAAGTAGCTTGAGTTTCTAAAATATCCTTCTTTCTTGTCTTAGTCTACTAAATATTGCGGCTAAACGTAAGTGATAATATTTAGTGATTGCTTTTTCAAAGGAGATATTAATATCCTTATTCTGTTCAAACCTTGCAGCTACTTCTTTAAATATCGTATCGTAGAATCTATCATTTTCTGCTATTAACTTTTATTTTCTCAATTCTTGTTCAAAATTTAGGTTCAGTTTCACTATAGATGGCACGTCAATTGAGTTTTTGATGGCTGAAAGTACTACTATGTCTCTTTTTAAATAACTCAAAGCAGTTTCTCCAATCATTAAAGTGAAAACGCAAATTTATATTAGTTTATTTTATTTTAACAGTAACCTTTGCATTCACTTCAAAACGCAGAATCTAACTAACACTGCATTTATGCACATTACGTCGTTGCGTCAGTCTCTTCCTGAGCTGAATGCTGCGTAAATTGTGCATTTCAACTCACTAGACAGGGCTATTCGTGACATATCAAATTACTAGGAAAAGAATCCAACTGAGTAAATTGAAAACTTATCGCTTTTGTAGGAGGCGTTGGACAAGGCGCTTGGTAGATTAATTATTCTCGAGGAAAAGTGCAAATCTCAGTCAGAGTAAATTTTTAACTACCAAACGAAGCAGACTCAGCTCAACGACGTGAATATTAAGCTAGATCAATAGTTGAATAACTATAAGTAGACAGTGGTGACTCGTTTGGAGTCCCTATGCGAGTAGAACGCGTCCAGTGCCCGTTTATGGCGCCAAAAGGCGTTGTAAACGGAGGAGCAGTACAATCAGCTACAGCAGAACTCACATTAACTCCTATAAAAAGTAACAGAGGAGAAAACGCACCTATTATCCAAGCTTGATCAAAAACTTGAGCAGGAAGTCCTCCTCGAGAAGGCAAAGTAATAAGTGAACAATTAAATACACGAGATTAAGCAGCGCTACGCCCAGAACGAGCAGCAACTAACGTAACAACTACAAAGCCTCTCCTACCAACTTAATATTAAAGAACAGCAAATAAAGGACTACGAATTCCAACTCAAGCAGCAAAACGAAGCCATTCGCAGAAAACTCGAGGAACACGTTGAAGAACAACTCGAAGCGGAACGAATCATTTTAAAGCAAAAACAAGAGTATGAACAGTAACAACATAAGTTGAACAAAAGAGCTCTTAAAACGGTTTAAATAAATAATGATGAAAGTGAATAAGAAGAAGAAGAAAATGTTGAAAATAAATAGAACAAATAGAACAAAGAAAACAATAAATAGAGACGAAGGGACTTGAACTCGGACCTCTCGGACACCATGTTCAACTAGATATCGGAAGCACTCATGAGAGAAGACAAACAAAAATCAATGCAAGAATACGAAAACAAAAAACCAAAATTCAACCAAGAAGACCTCGACAAAAGCCTCAAAATCGCCTACAAAAAACTTAGAGAACTAGACAAAAGAAGAGAGTGAGACTATTTTTTCGTGTAAAATATACATTTCTAATTAAAATTGGCGAATCAGTACAATACGCAAAGAGTAGTATATTTTCGCGTATTCTGTTATAAAAATTTGTAATACACAATTTGGAGATACAACTATTGAAATAAATGAAACATCGATTCTTGCTTGAAATATTACTAACATTAGTATTACGTATTATCACATCGCTTTCAAAAACCTATTTTTAATTTAATATCAAATACGGGATAAATACGCATACAAATATGGGACAACCACATACACACCTTTCTATTCACCTCTATAAAACAACAATTTACATCATTTCACTCCAAATGATATGCAAATGTGCTAACAAGCCGTACAACATGTTGATCGCGACCGTGTTCGGCCTGTGCATTGACAGTAGTTTAAAACTTGCTTCGTTCTGGTTCGGGTGGATTTCAGTTGTTTGCTGGTTCATCGCGTATTTTCCGTAAATAAGACTCACGTTTCTACTCAAGAAATCTGAAGCGTTATCAACCAGTTTCTTAATATTCTGGATCGTCGGCGATATATGTAACGTTTCAGCAGTATTTATTTTGAACTCGCTGTTCACGCAAAAAGTACTGGTTAGTTTCTACATAATCACCGATACGGTACTTATAATTGAGCACGTATTCTTTACATGCTCGAAGAAAAAATATATGCCGTAGAATACAAAAGTTTCATGCCTGGAATGGACCATTTACGTTGTATTTTTGGTTTATATATTCAACGACATGTTCATATATGGAGCAGTCGGATTCGTACAACTATCATAATACGAAGAAAAATATGATTACTGCCCTGTACAGCCGGAAGTATCAGAATAATCCAAAGTAATTGGATTAATCCTGGCATATATCGCAGCGGCGTGCTATATTAGTGCCAAACCGGGCTAAATTGTTAAAAATTATAAAAGAAAATCAGTTTAAGGCCTGAGTTTAGGCCTGGTAATCTCAACATGCATTGGAAATGTAACACAAACATTATCAGTTGCGCTGTATAATAAAGAATACATACTCTAAAAATTACCATTTATTATAATGTACGCAATACCTGCTATTTTTGACTTTACTATATTATACTAATTTTACGCATATTAGAGTGGACGAAAAGAAAGAAAATACTAAAAACATGATAACTAAATGATGATGTCAGTAGAACAGATGGATGATGTCAAATCCACTGACACACTGCGTCATGATAGGTCTCATAGTTTAAATGATCAGAGTAGTGAAATTAAATGATTATAATTCTTCATTCAACCCATCATTTTGCTCACTTTCATTACAAGTAACATATTAATTACAACAATTCCAGTGGCTCCATACTTAAATTTATTCCAAATTCCATTAAAATAGAATACTCCAGCTAGAACAATAAATATGATAACATTCAGAACACATAATCCTATCATTTTCATTGGGTCTTCATAAACGGTGTATGTAGTTTTATATGCGAATAAAACAAGAATATAAAAATCTTTGTTGTCTAAAAGATTTTTATGCACTTTAAAATTGAACGGTTTTGATAATTAAAATAGTGTTAATGCGATCAGTATATACAAATGATTCTCGTATTTAGAAGCGTAAATTGCACAGGCAAATAGCGGACCACATAAACTTAATAAGAATTGATACTACTAAAATTATTTATATGTTTTCGCTAAAGCTAAATTCAACTGTTAGATAAGCATCCCAAATATAAAAGAAAGTGAGATATACGTTATATTATCGTTCTTTAATATTTAGCTTAAAGCCAAAGTTAATCCTCCCAAAGCCATAGTTATTATTATTTAGCCCCCATTTTTCTATTTAATAAAAACAGATGAGCAAACACTTTACAAAAATGAAAAAGATAACACCATTGTGTTCATAGAATCATCTAAAATTTGGTAGTAAGAAACAATTAAATCTATTTTATTAATGTAATATTTTTCGAGCATCTGTACAACAAAATATACACCCAATGCTAAGAAACCGCTAGAAGCCTTTGTAAAGCAATGTTTTAATAAATTTACAGGTTTTGATAACAACAATATGTAACCTGAAGTAAAAGAAAAAATCATAAATGACTCTCGTTAATGATTAAAGAATAGACATCCTATAGCTAGTAAAAGTAGTACCAACAAATTTGAAGTATACGAATCTATATTTTTGAGGTAAATGTATTCAGTTTACTATTCCAAATCTGCACTTTAACACAGATCAGGTCTTTTAATCAGCAAATCTTAATATAATTTTATAAGTAAATCATTTTAACTCTTTTTATCTTCTTCATTTTTAGAATTTTTCTATTAACTAAGTTAGTTTGATGCCATTTTTATAGCTTAATTTATATCGTTTTTTAGAACATCATCTTATGCATAATCGCAAGGTAATTTGCCTTTAAAATCTGGAATAAGTTATAATTAATAAAATTTTTGAGGATATTTCTCTCGCAGCACTTACGCAAGTACTTTATTATTAAATTAAGCACATAAATGCATTACTGTAAAACCACTTCCAGATTATTCTGTAATATACTTTTCAATTTATGACAGAACTTTTTCAATTGTGTTTTGATCTTCATTCATTGAAAGAACGTGAATTTCCCAGCTACCAGCCTCATTTTTTGTGAAATCTGGCGATCTTTTCAATATTTAATTTATAAAATATGTTCTATTTAAAGCTATAGCTAGATGCAAAGGACTAGTGCCTTTGGCGAATGTGGCTGTGGCACTCTAGCGCTAAGCGAAGAGTTTCTCAGTCGTTACACTATTTATTTGACTTTATATAACTTTGGCAAAGCGTTCTTAATCATTATCAATGATAGTCTAGAAAATTTCATCGTTGCTCATAATTGATAAATGTGGTGTGGTAAAATATCTTATATTAGTCTTATAATAATATAGCTTAATTTGTCATATAACATTAATTAAACCATGTTATTTTATTCTAAATATAAAAACTACATGATTTTAATTTTCACTGACACTCTTCATTGATAAGTTTTGCAACTAACTCCTTTTGACATTGTATATAGTTACCCAAACTTTCTTCAAGATGTATGACTCTAACAACAGTTGCTAGAATTTCGGCGCAACTGATAATGGTAACCCTACCCATGACAGCTAATTTTTCATCAGGTGTATGAATTGTATCTGAAAAGAAAACCTGATCAAAAACAGAATCTCTTATTTTTTATGCAGCATCTGCACTTAAAACTGCATGTGTAACACATCCAAACACTTTGATAGCTCCTGCTCTTTTTATGGCAGCAGCAGCTTTACAAAGTGAACCCGCAGTATCACACATATCATCATATATAACAACGTTTCTTCCAGTTACATCACCAATCACACTCATAACATCTGATTAATTCATAACATCATAATTACGTTTTTTGTCTACAATAGCTATGTCAGTATTAAATTTATGTGCAAGTTCTCTACATCTTCCAGCGCCACCAGCATCAGTTGAAGCTACCATAAACTTTGTTTCTTTGTATAACTTACACAAAGCTGGAAGGAATATCATGTCACCTGGAATAAAATCAAGAGGTACAGAAGCACTAAAGAACCCCTATATTTATTAGGTGTGAATATCAATTGAAACTACATGATTAACACCAACAGCTGTTAACATATCTGCTACTACTTTTGCAGAAATTGGCTGTCTCATTTTAGCTTTTCTATCTTGGCGAGCATATCCATAGTATGGAATGACAGCTGTAACACGAGCAGCACAGGCGCGTTTTGCTGCATCAATGGCTAATAACAATTCCATTAACGCGGCGTTAACATCAGGTACACTAACTGGTTAGACTATAAACAAGTCACAACCTCTGAGTGTTGAATCATAGTCAGTTAAAATTTCTCCATCTGCGAATTTCTAGGTTTTTAGAATAACTTCAGTTCCTGGTAAGTTAAGATGTTCTACGACAGCTTTTCCTAAGGTTGGATTGCATGTGCCGTAACATATACGTAATTTTCCGTTCATATTTAATAAATCGGTCATTAGATTGATTGGAGCGTGGTAAACATTTCAATGTTTCCCCATTAATATTTAATAATCATCAATATCTAATTGTAAATTCTTATAATTTATACATGGGACTAGTCCCATGTTAAATTGTTTGATGACTGTAAAGAGCATGTACTACATTACCTCGCTCTCAAGGAGCCTTTTCACTTATAAGGGGATTACCGTTTTCAACCCCCTTATATATGTATCCAAAAATAATGTTGTATTTGAAGGGTTTATGACTAAAAAACGGGATTAAAACACATGATATTTGTCACTCGCTTACAAGGGGGTAACTTCATGTCCAACCTTAAAAAAATAGGTTAACCTCAAACATTTACTGCTCTTTTGATTTTCTATTTCACCAAGCAACCCAAGTATAAGTTACAAGTTACAGCTAGGATCAAATATAGACTAATAGAGGTACTAGTAAGAGAATATATAATAGCGCTAATGATTTTTAAAAGTGAATATTATTTGTTGACATTATACAAAATTTACAAAATTAGTCATTTCAATTACATAATTATGGAATATCCAGAAACTTATTATTTTCTAGCTTAGTCATTCTGTGCATAATCTACAATTGCTTCAGTTCCTAAGTCTTGACTTTCATTCTCTGTAAACATGAATTTTCAGCTTAAATCATCCGGAAGTGATATTGGTCGAACGCTAAATAGTATTTAATATTGCCTTAGTTTAACATAGTTAATTTTATTTTCTTTGATCTGTTATTTTAGCAATGCTAAATTTTGTATCCTCTTCAAGAACTCTTCATCCGTGGCTAAGTCTAGAGGGTCTGCTAAGTTATTTAACTTTGTCTGTTTAAAATATTTTATACAACTGTATCAATTCGTTTTTTAGTCATAAACCCTTCAAATACAACATTATTTTTGGATACATATATAAGGGGGTTGAAAACGGTAATCCCCTTATAAGTGAAAAGGCTCCTTGAGAGCGAGGTAATGTAGTACATGCTCTTTACAGTCATCAAACAATTTAACATGGGACTAGTCCCATGTATAAATTATAAGAATTTACAATTAGATATTGATGATTATTAAATATTAATGGGGAAACATTGAAATGTTTACCACGCTCCAATCAATCTAATGACCGATTTATTAAATATGAACGGAAAATTACGTATATGTTACGGCACATGCAATCCAACCTTAGGAAAAGCTGTCGTAGAACATCTTAACTTACCAGGAACTGAAGTTATTCTAAAAACCTAGAAATTCGCAGATGGAGAAATTTTAACTGACTATGATTCAACACTCAGAGGTTGTGACTTGTTTATAGTCTAACCAGTTAGTGTACCTGATGTTAACGCTGCGTTAATGGAATTGTTATTAGCCATTGATGCAGCAAAACGCGCCTGTGCTGCTCGTGTTACAGCTGTCATTCCATACTATGGATATGCTCGCCAAGATAGAAAAGCTAAAATGAGACAGCCAATTTCTGCAAAAGTAGTAGCAGATATGTTAACAGCTGTTGGTGTTAATCATGTAGTTTCAATTGATATTCACACCTAATAAATATAGGGGTTCTTTAGTGCTTCTGTACCTCTTGATTTTATTCCAGGTGACATGATATTCCTTCCAGCTTTGTGTAAGTTATACAAAGAAACAAAGTTTATGGTAGCTTCAACTGATGCTGGTGGCGCTGGAAGATGTAGAGAACTTGCACATAAATTTAATACTGACATAGCTATTGTAGACAAAAAACGTAATTATGATGTTATGAATTAATCAGATGTTATGAGTGTGATTGGTGATGTAACTGGAAGAAACGTTGTTATATATGATGATATGTGTGATACTGCGGGTTCACTTTGTAAAGCTGCTGCTGCCATAAAAAGAGCAGGAGCTATCAAAGTGTTTGGATGTGTTACACATGCAGTTTTAAGTGCAGATGCTGCATAAAAAATAAGAGATTCTGTTTTTGATCAGGTTTTCTTTTCAGATACAATTCATACACCTGATGAAAAATTAGCTGTCATGGGTAGGGTTACCATTATCAGTTGCGCCGAAATTCTAGCAACTGTTGTTAGAGTCATACATCTTGAAGAAAGTTTGGGTAACTATATACAATGTCAAAAGGAGTTAGTTGCAAAACTTATCAATGAAGAGTGTCAGTGAAAATTAAAATCATGTAGTTTTTATATTTAGAATAAAATAACATGGTTTAATTAATGTTATATGACAAATTAAGCTATATTATTATAAGACTAATATAAGATATTTTACCACACCACATTTATCAATTATGAGCAACGATGAAAAAAGGAAGTGATATATTATATTAAGAAGATCCATTTTCACGGTACAGCCCAATTTACATATAAGCTGTATGTGTTATAAGCTGTAAATAAACCAAGTCTTACAAAATACCCTATAAATAGTATTTATGATTATTGTAGCTATTTACAATAATATCTTTAAAAAGAAACAAAAAAGATAAGTAATTTGTGAAGTTAAGGTGAAGTATGATGAAATATTTGAATCGTTTGTATATTTATATAACGGAAACTGCTTCAGATTAAATCATTATTATCAGGTATTTACTAAATGATATAAATGATGTTGTTACGTCTATACAGGTCACCGTTTTCTTTAACCACATTTCTAAACCAATGCCGATATAGGTTATAATGTGTATTAAATATATATAATTTTCTTCATTACTATTTATTAGAACATTCCTACGTCAAGCTAGGAAATACTAATGAGTCACATTGTGTGGCGACATTGTGTGAATTTAGATTTCATTTAAAAATATTTAGTATTATTTACATTCAATCATTAGCAGTATATTATATGCATACCAATATGCATATAATATACAAATTTATCCAATTTAAGATGTACAATAGCTGGGTTTACTGCCTTTAATCAATCAATCAAAATTGCATTTTGCAAATATATCTATATAGCTGTTGTTAACAAATTTTGTGTCTTTTAGCAGTTTCAATCAATCATCACTCCTCTAACAAAAGATGTTGCACATTAGATTGGAATTGTCCAACTACGAATCTCGTCTTGGCGAGGAGGTCTTTGTCTGCGGTCAGCACCCAGCTCTCCTCAACGACCTGAAGATGACGTATTCTCCGGCCGGCTGGTACGTGGCCTTCGACTCCACCCCAGAGGACCTCGTTTCTTTTAGTGTTTACTCCTACAAGACCACCTGGAACCAGGACGTGTACAAGCGCCAGTTCCCAGCCCTCACCGTTTCCGCCCAGATTGTTGACGACTGGACCCTGCCTCGCTCAGACCCATGGTTCACTTCAGCCATGAACGTTATGCTCACTGCCTCCAGAACAACCGTAAAGGCACCCGTTTTGGCCAAGTCCCAGACCGTTTTCCAGGTCCTCGTTCCATACGTTCAGCCACACGAAGAAGTTTTCATCGTTGGCGCGTCCAAGGAGCTCGGCCTGTGGAAAATTGACGACGCCGTCAAGATGGAGCACGTTGGCAACCGCGTCTTCACCACTAGCCCAATTGTTCTTACGCAACTGACCGAATTCAAATTCGTCGTCAAGCACTGCGAAGACAACTTCACCTGGGAAAGCGGAAAGAACAGAGCCGCCCAACCAGTCACTTAACAGATCAACGGATTCTTCAGATACCCATACAAGCCAGAACCAAAGTTCGCCGGTGTCAACGTCCCAGTTTTCTCTCTCAACACCAAAAACTCCTTCGGATGCGGTGAATTCTCCGACATCAAAGTCCTCGCTGATTTCTGCAAGAAAGCCGGACTCAGAGTCATCCAAGTTCTCCCAATCTTCGATACCATCAACACCCAAACATGGGTCGACTCATATCCATATGGAGCCATCACCGTTTTCGCCCTTCACCCAATGTACATCAACATTGGCCAAATCAAAGGCGTTACCAAGAAAGTTCTTGAGGAAGTCGAAACCCTCAAGCCAACCATGATTCCAAACGCAATTGAAATCTAATACGAAAAGGTTGTTGCTGAAAAGCTCAGACTCATGAAGAAGATCTACAAGCATCTCGTCAAGCAAGACAGAGAATCCCTTACCAAGCAAATCATGACTTGGGCTGAATCTTCCCCAGAAATCAAGTACTGGATCCAGGGTTACACCGTTTTCAAGTATCTCGCTGAAACCTTCAAAACCGTTGATTTCAACAAGTGGACTGAACAATCCTTCTATGACAACGCTAAATTCCTCGCTCTTAAGGACGAACAAAAGCAAGTCTTCATCAACAAGTTATTCAGCAATGCCGACGGCGCCCTTTTGCAAGATTAACAAATGGACATGTTATTCTACACTTGGATGCAAATGCAACTCGATGAGCAATTATTCGACGCTGCTAACTATTGCAGACAACACGGTATCATCTTGAAGGGTGATATCCCAATCGGTGTCAACAAGGTATCCTTAGATACCTGGGAACGTACCTCCCTCTTCAACATGGAAACCTCCACCGGTGCTCCACCAGATGCATTCTCTGCTACTGGTTAAAACTGGGGCTTCCCAACTTATAACTGGGAACTTATGGCCAACGACGACTACAAATGGTGGTAACAACGTTTCAAGCACATGGGCAGATTCTTTGACGCCTTCAGAATTGATCACGTTCTCGGTTGGTTCAGAATCTGGGAAATCCCTGGTGATTGCATCAAGGGTAACGGAAGACTGGGTAGATTCTATCCAGCCATGCCAATCAGATGGGAATGGCTTGAACAAAAGGGTATCTGGGACAGACAAAGATTAACCCAACCATGGAACCCAATCGACGTTATCGGTAAGCTCATCAGCCAAGAAGACTGCGACTACTTAGAAGAAGAAAAATTGATCAATATTGTTGACGGCTTCATCAAGTTGACCAAGACCGAAGTTCAAATTGACCTCTATTTACAAGATAAGGTCAAGGAAGGTAAATTGACCAGAGAACAGTACTTAACTGCCATCCAGGGCGTAGTCCTTTTGAACGCTAACCGTTGTTTAAGCGAAGACAGACGTTATAAGCAATTCGACTGCCACCCAATCTTCTGCAATACCGTTGAAGGCACCGAAACTTATTCCTTCTCTCACTTAGCTGCTCACGAAAAGGATATCCTTCGTAAGTTCGCTCTTGAGTACTTCTACAAATGGCACGAAGAAATTTGGGGCGACGCTGCTTCAAAGAGACTCCCAGCCATCGGCAGAGCTTCTGACATGTTAATCGTTGGTGAAGACCTCGGTTTACTTGCTCCAGTTGTTCCAAAGAAAATGGGCGAATACGGTTTACTCGGTTTGAGAGTTCAAAGAATGCCAGCTGACCCAACCCAGGACTTCTGGAACTGCGACCAATATGACTGGATGACCGTTTGTACTCCAGCCACTCACGATTGTTCTGGTCTCCGCAGCTGGTGGAACGACAAGAAAACCGCTGAGAAGTACTGGTACCAACAATTAGGCAGATATGGCCAAGACTACATGAAGGACATCAGCGCTCAGGACTGCAAGAACATCTTGAGAAAGCACCTCTACAGCAAGTCCATGGTTGCCGTCTTCTTGATGCAAGATCTCATGAGCATGGACAAGAACGTTCATTATCAAGGTGATGTTACCGATGAAGACATCAACCACCCAGACGTTGCCGAATGGAACTGGAAGTACCATATGCACATCACTCTCGAAGAAATGATGGAAAACGGTTTTGCTGAAGAATGCATGAAGGAAGTCTTAGATTCTGGCAGAATTATCTGAGAGTGATATTATCATTTATCTACACTTAAAATAGTCGAAGTTCATCAATCAATTAATTGATAATGAAAATCAATCAGACATTGGATTACATTTGTCTACTATACTAAGTATACTTTATTAATATAGCAAATACAGATGAAAAATACAATTAAATGATAAACAAAAATTTCAAATTTGTAAAAATTTGTACATTAAACGTATGTTCAATTTAATTATTGCAATATTTTATATTTAAATAATAACAAATTATTTTCCACTTTATACAATGAGGTTCGTAGTTTTCAGTTACAGACTTCCGTTCAGCATTGACCGCTTTAAGATAGGCTCCCAGTACATGTTCATACAGGCCATGAAGTCATTTAACACGGCCTCTGGCGATAAGTTGTACGAAATCGTGGACAGAAAAATATCACCAGAAGAACAGTCCACCTACAGCAAAATACATCCAAAGCGCTACCCAGGCAAATTCGTTAGAAATATTGTCCCAAAGGGATGCGAACTCGTTGAGGAACGCTCATAATCCATTTGGCCTATAACTAAGAACGAATATACTGTCCCAAACAGAACAGCTATCGGCGGTGCATCTATGACAACTATTGTAACTCGTGATCGTGTTGACCCTGTTCCTCAAGAAATCTAGGAAATAATCGGCGCAAATAAACATTCCATAGAATTCTTTGATTTGGTAACACCAAATTTCCAAGGGCCAACATGCTTCGTATATCGTCTTCTTAAGTTCGAAGTAAACATGTTTGGAAAGAGCCTTGTCGAAAAAGCTATTATTTCGACTTCAAGAAAATTATATAAAACAAATTATTCTAATGCAATCAAAAATGCCTATTAATGGCAAGAACTAACTGAAAACGACATGGATAAAATATTTAATGGTGACATTGTGACTGAGACTGAAGTGAGCACTGAATGCGATCAACATGATTAGTAGGATGAGTGAATGTTAAAAGGTAACATAGTTATTTAACTATTATATTTTGTATAGTCTAACTATTTAGAATATCATTAAAATAATGATATTAAAATGATCTCACTTGTTCTTCCCCTCCACGACTCCCTTCATCGCGTTAATCATCACGTCCTTGCTTCCCCCTGCGTTCAAAATCGCGAATTGCCCCTTCAAATTGTCCATTTCGTTGCTGAAACCGATTTGAACGGCCTGAACGTATTTTAATTAGTTGGTCATAATGGCCGACAGGTACAATTTTGAATCCAATCCTAATTCTAAAAGATGAACGGAAACGTTTTTGGTTAAATAATTCATGAATTACTGACCGAAAACGTGCGGGCAGCCGAACGCATACACCTCAATTTCATATTTCTTCTAATGCAAAATATAAGCGGTTAAAAGTGAAACGGCTGCTCCGCTGTGATGGCCGGACAAAACTATTTTTTACTTGTCCGAGATAACCTGGGATAACAAATCGGAAATTCTCTACGCACGCTTCAACAGAGAATAATTCACGAAGGACTTCTAACCATCAAAATCCAACTCAACATTTGGACCAAACGCAAGCCTGCACCAATCCGGAATCGCTTTCGTAAACCAAGACACACCCAAATTCAACAGAGAATGCGTACCAGTAACACCAACGTGAATCGTATCAACAGATTAACCACACTCAATATCATACTAACTAGTTCGCTCCACCAAAATACTCAGCCTCTACACCTGCTTGTCAGTTGACTCTGGAAGCACCCTGCGCTTCTCACGCGGCTTCACGTCCTAAAATGACGCAGAAGCGTATTTTGAAGCCTTAAAAGCATCTTCGGCGATAAACTTAGCAAGTTTAACTGGCTCCTCTTCAATCTCAGAATATTACATATGAGTGTCTTCGTCAAGCTGAAGTTATTATAAGAATGCTCTTTCATGAGCATGTTTTTCAACCTACTCCTAATAATTCTATTATTCTTCCCCATGTCTCAAGACCTAGCATTATGCTCTAAACATAACCGGAGCCGCTTAAAGTAAGGAAATAACAGCAGTTGCTGGAATCACAGAAGTGGTTATGAAATCGTTAATTGTACTTTATAATGCACAAGGAAATACTTGAACCAAAAGAGATTTAATTAAGTCAATGGATAAAATGGAAGGAATAGCTATCATACCAAGGAGGAACGAGGCGACGCCGTAGATGGCTCTTGGCTGCTTGTAGGACTTGTAGATCATGAACATGTAGCTGGCGATGAGGCCCCAGGAGACGAAGAACATCAGCCAGTGCAACACGGTGCTCCACGCACCAGATATCAAGACCCCAGACGACAGCAAGAAGCCCAGCTGCACGAAATCTGAGAAACAGCTGGTGAGCTGGATGCCGACGATGATGATGCTGGTGATGAAGATGTTGCGGTAGGTGTACACGAAGTGCTGGAACAGGGCCACGAACAACAAGGTGAACTCGGCCACCTTGCTCTTCTTGATTTGGGCCTCGTACTTCACGGCGGTCATCTTCTGCACGAAGTGGGCGCACGAGGACGGCAGGTAGAGCGCGAAAGATCCGCCGAAAGAAAGGCTGAAGGAGGTGAAGATGGACGCGGTGAGCATGGCCGACGACGGAGAGAACGACGGGAACTTGACCTGGGTCTTGGCCGTTTCGGCTGCGCACCATTTGGCCAGCGAGTCCCACAGGGCGAAGATGCCGTTGATGATGGCCGCGACGCAGATGCCGAGGAGCATGAAGATGAAGGCGTTGGTCATCACGAAGTTGAACATCTGCTTGACGAACTGCAAGTTGGACTTGTACTTCGCTTTGTTGTTGTTGATGAGGTTCTGGGCCACGTACGAAAAGATGAAGATCCAGAGGAAAAGACCTGGCGTGAGCAGGTACAGCAGCAGGTAGTTGATCTTGCCGCCCTTGAACAGGAAGGCGAACAAAACGGCCTGCGAGAGCATGGAGACCGAGTTATTCATGATGGTGTTCAGTCTGTCCGACTTGACGTTGTTGGGCTTGATGCCCAGGAACTCGACCATCCACGTCTTCTGCGGGTCTTCGTTGACCATGGTCTTGCCCCAGTACTTGAAGCTCATGGAGACGAACATCGTCAGGGCCTCCACGTACTGGAGCACCATCGACGGGATGTTCCCGTGGATCAGGTCGCTGGGCGGCGTGCAGCTGAGCGGCAAGTACACGAGCAAGAACGGGAACGTCCCGGGCACGTGGTTTATGATCAGCATCACGAAGTACAGAGAGACCTTGGAGCTGTTGTGTTCGACGGACACGAAGTCCGAGGAGGTCTTGAACAGGCACATTTCCACGATGAAGACGACTGCGTTCACCATGTCCATAATGAAAGAAATCATGTGGCAGTTCTTGTAGGTAAGAGGCTTTCTGACTTTCTTCTCAACGTAGGACTCGTCGTCGATGTTATCCAGCACTTCTGGTCTAACTTCGTTTTAATCGATGTGAGTTTCCGGCACGTATGTGTTCGGCTGGTGCAGCTGTTGCGTATTCACCGTTTCTTCATGCACCTGTACTGGTTGCGCCGGCTCTTCTAAGATTGATTCTGGCTTCGTGGGGTCTGTTTCCATATCAATCAATTAAGAGGTGGGGTATTTACACGTGTTATATTAACAATCATGTATTTCGTTCATTTCTGAATTTTATACAAGTATCAATACACTTGTATACCTATCATTTCATTAGCTTGTAAAATAAAAGAAATAAAAATCGGTTAATGAAATCATTTCTCATCGATAGGAGTACTTGTACTTTATAAATATTAAAACAGAGAATTCACTTATTTTCGCCTTCTACAACGCCTTTCATTGCGTTCATGATCGTTTCTCTGTTTCCGCCAGAGTTCAAAATAGCGAATTGCCCTTTAAGGTTGTCCATGTCGTCTGGATAACCTACTTGAACTGCTTGCTCAAATCTAAGTTGATTCGTCAAAATAGCTGACAGGTAGAGCTTCGAGTCGAGGCCGAGCTCGATTATGTATATCTTCGTTTTCTGTTGAAGGTAGTTGATGAAGGGCTGGCCAAACACGTGAGGACAACCGAAAGCGTAAACTTCAACCTTGTAGCCTTTCTGAAGTAACAAGTACGCCGTTATTAGCGAGACGGCAGCACCAGTGTGGTGGCCTGAGATAATTATCTTTTGCGAATCTGGAATGGTCTACGTTAGTATTTCGGCTATTTTACGAGATTTCTTCAAGAACGAGTAGTTAATGAAAGATTTCTGGCCTTCGAAGTCAAATTCAATGTTCGGGCCAAACGCAAGTCTGAACCAATCTGGGATGGCTTCAGTAAACCATGAAAGTCCGAGATTAAGCAAGGAGCGAGTACCAGTTACACCAACATGTACTGTGTCGATAGTCGAATCACTATCCAAGTCATATTGGGTTGTTTTCTCAACAAGAATTCCAAGTTTTTCACTTTGTTTATCTGTTGAATCTGGTAGGACTCTACGCTTTTCACGCGGCTTCACGTCTTAAAATGATGCTGATGCATATTTTGAAGCTTTGAATGCGTCCTCTGGATTAAATTAAGCTATTTAAACAGGTTCGTCCTCTATTTCAGAATATTACATATGTTAATCTTCATCCAATTCAATTTATTGCTTAAAAGCACGTTCTGCTTTTCTTTTCTCAACCATCTTATCAAATTCTTCTTGTTCAGTACCACGTTTTAAAACTTAGCATTAGTCTCTGAACATGACAGGAGCGGCTTACAACAGTGATATCACAGCGGTAAATGGAATGATTGAAGTGGTTATGAAATCGCTTATAGAAGTTTAGACATCGCATGGGAATAAATCAATCAGTAATGATTTTATTAAATCAATAGAAAGCATAGAGGGAATGGCGACCATACCGAGGAGGAACGAGGCGACGCCGTAGATGGCTCTTGGCTGCTTGTAGGACTTGTAGATCATGAACATGTAGCTGGCGATGAGGCCCCAGGAGACGAAGAACATCAGCCAGTGCAACACGGTGCTCCACGCACCAGATATCAAGACCCCAGACGACAGCAAGAAGCCCAGCTGCACGAAATCTGAGAAACAGCTGGTGAGCTGGATGCCGACGATGATGATGCTGGTGATGAAGATGTTGCGGTAGGTGTACACGAAGTGCTGGAACAGGGCCACGAACAACAAGGTGAACTCGGCCACCTTGCTCTTCTTGATTTGGGCCTCGTACTTCACGGCGGTCATCTTCTGCACGAAGTGGGCGCACGAGGACGGCAGGTAGAGCGCGAAAGATCCGCCGAAAGAAAGGCTGAAGGAGGTGAAGATGGACGCGGTGAGCATGGCCGACGACGGAGAGAACGACGGGAACTTGACCTGGGTCTTGGCCGTTTCGGCTGCGCACCATTTGGCCAGCGAGTCCCACAGGGCGAAGATGCCGTTGATGATGGCCGCGACGCAGATGCCGAGGAGCATGAAGATGAAGGCGTTGGTCATCACGAAGTTGAACATCTGCTTGACGAACTGCAAGTTGGACTTGTACTTCGCTTTGTTGTTGTTGATGAGGTTCTGGGCCACGTACGAAAAGATGAAGATCCAGAGGAAAAGACCTGGCGTGAGCAGGTACAGCAGCAGGTAGTTGATCTTGCCGCCCTTGAACAGGAAGGCGAACAAAACGGCCTGCGAGAGCATGGAGACCGAGTTATTCATGATGGTGTTCAGTCTGTCCGACTTGACGTTGTTGGGCTTGATGCCCAGGAACTCGACCATCCACGTCTTCTGCGGGTCTTCGTTGACCATGGTCTTGCCCCAGTACTTGAAGCTCATGGAGACGAACATCGTCAGGGCCTCCACGTACTGGAGCACCATCGACGGGATGTTCCCGTGGATCAGGTCGCTGGGCGGCGTGCAGCTGAGCGGCAAGTACACGAGCAAGAACGGGAACGTCCCGGGCACGTGGTTTATGATCAGCATCACGAAGTACAGAGAGACCTTGGAGCTGTTGTGTTCGACGGACACGAAGTCCGAGGAGGTCTTGAACAGGCACATTTCCACGATGAAGACGACTGCGTTCACCATGTCCATAATGAAAGAAATCATGTGGCAGTTCTTGTAGGTAAGAGGCTTTCTGACTTTCTTCTCAACGTAGGACTCGTCGTCGATGTTATCCAGCACTTCTGGTCTAACTTCGTTTTAATCGATGTGAGTTTCCGGCACGTATGTGTTCGGCTGGTGCAGCTGTTGCGTATTCACCGTTTCTTCATGCACCTGTACTGGTTGCGCCGGCTCTTCTAAGATTGATTCTGGCTTCGTGGGGTCTGTTTCCATATCAATCAATTAAGAGGTGGGACAATATAAATTGAAAAATTTAATGATATATATTCTTTTCTTTTTCAATTGTATCTATTTCATGGTTCCAATTTGAAAATGGCTTCTATATTTTAGTATTTTAGTGGTTTACCTAATTACAAAGTAATTTTTAATCATTTATTGTAAATTGAGAAGCAATTAGTGTATTCAAATAATTCAAATAATTTTTACATAAAGTTAAAAAATTATTCTATTATAATTTGTTGAAACTCTAAACAGCATTATTCCGGAACAGTAACACGGCTTCTTGCCAATACGTGATGATAATGACTTGCCATACAGCTCAGTGGTTTGAATCTAGGATTTTACCTTCCATTATCGATTCTGCGTAGCCAAAGCTCTCAGGATGTTTTTAAGTTATCATTTTGTAGAGTAAACATCTAAAACCATTAATTTCTTAAACAATACATCACTATACCATCGACACTATAAGTATAGGATAGTCTAACCCACTCCTCAATGACCGAATCCTTCAAGAGCGAATGCATCGCAACGATTTCTCATCTGAACACCGTTTTCAGCGTCTATGCGACCGATAAAAAACCGGTTCCAACCGCGTTCTCCCACTTCAAGGTCTACGAACCGCTCGAAATCCTCATTGAACAGCACAAATCGCAGAACCAGAAGAGTCTTTCCAAAAATACAGCCAAATACGTGAAGAAAGTGCTCAAGTAGCACTTCAAGCAAGCTGGGGTGTACTTCTCGGATAGCCCGCTGATTGCAAGCTCAGATTTCAAGAATGACGACAAAATGATGCTTTGGAGCAGCGGAAACAGGTACTGCGTGCTTGGATTCATAAGCGGTAACATATTCGAGCGCAGAACACCAGGGTACCAAGGAAAAAGATTCTTCAATAGAGGATGCGATGATGATGCACGCGCTGGGAACCAATTACTCGTGCAATATGTTGAAAATGATGACTATACCAGTAATAAACCGATCACATGCGTTCGCGGGCAAATGCCCATTAAATTCCAATAAATACCAAATATGAAAGTAAAACCAAAACCAACCATTCTGGAAAACGATCATGTGTTTTCTAAATACATGACTTAAATGGCTCAATTGAAGTTAGAGAATCTAGTTTTCTTTAACCTTGTTGATAATAAACCTTGGGAGAGCTTTCTGGCCAAAAATTTCTAAGATGGCGTTATTGAATATCTAGACTAAAAATAAGAAGAATACGAAATATATGAAATATCGAAGTTAGAAGCTGATTAAGTTTTAGACTTAAATGAATAGCCATCATTCAAATTCTCTTAACTTGAGTGTAAGAAACTCAAATTTACTAAAATTAATAAGCCAAAGTACGAAATTGGAATATTAATTATAAGTAAAAATATGAGTTATGTACATTTAGACTATCATAAAACAATTAGCAAGGGTGGGAAAGAATATGCCAACGATTTATTCAAAGTCTTTGAATAGATTTATAAAGATGGGTACACACCGCGTATAAACTGTGTTGATTCATTGGATAGAACTAATTGCTTCCTTTTGTATTACTATCAGTATCGTAATTTTAACTAAAGTAACGATGCAATAATATATGGTGGTAATGTGATTTCTAATTAGTATGCTTCATCAAACGCTATGAAATAGGATTTAGCTAGATTTGGTAAAAGAACAAATGCAGGGAAAATGTAAGATCTTGCAATTTGGTTTAGAAGAGCTATATTTAATAATTTAATTGACGGAAAATAGCAGGATGCCTATAGATTAATATAATAAGAAACAAGACTTACTATTCCTAATTAGTTTAACTATATAGTAGTTTTCTTGTCATTATTAGTAATATTAATTGCTGCTTTGATTTCAATTATTCTTAAGGCTGAAAACAATGTAACAAAGATAGTTTCTATAGTTTTTTGCTGCTTAATTTGTTTAGCTGCATAGATAGGCACTATTCTTGGTGGTGGCAAAAAATTCGCTGAACTGGGTAAATTTTGAAAAATTGTTTCGTTTACACATACATTTATTTATTTTTATATCATATTTATCATTAATAAAATATACACCACTCCAACTTTTACTTTTAAATGCTTTAAAAGAATCATGATGCCAAGAAAATAAATGAATTTAATTAAGTAACAAATAAATAGCGTACTATATCGCAGAAAATTATGGACCTAGGAGCCATTCTTCGTGAAAGATGTGTAAACCTTTAGGATACTATTTATCCAAAAACTTTTCATTAAGTAGACGAACTCGAATTGCCCAGATCATTGAATGATTTGGAATATTCTTAAATTATCCCAGAAATTAACGCAGTATTATTACAACGTGAAAATACTACCTATATTATCGATTTGTTTGAAAGAGGTACTCTCTTTTAAATGTAAAGCGAAGGCCCAATTGTAACAGCATGTTTCGCACGATAATAACTATTTGTATTTTATCCATATTAAGTTAAAGTTGTGATGTGCTAAAATGAAGTTCAATAACAAATGAAAATGATGGTAGGTGACGACGCTATTGAATTTTCCACGTAATAATCCAGCCCAAAATTTTACTTTGCAAACACTCACTCCATAACTTGTAAATTTTAAATAACATGTGCAACTGCTACATCAAATAAAATCTTTTTTGGTGATATTAGAGGGACTATAAGCGAAGTCGAAGATAATTCTGAGGATGTAAGCTCAAAAACTCACTATATACCCATTTTAAATGACTTTATTATGAAGAAATCTAAACTTATATAATTAGTTGCAGATTGTTCTCGTTCATTGTTGTATAGCTTAGACGACTAAGGTAAAGTTTCTTGTTTTGAGGTTTCAACAGAATTCAAATAAATTAAATCGTTAGTGCAAGATCCATAAATAAAGAAGATTTAACCAATATAAGCTCAACAAAGCTACGGTATTAATTTAGCATCTTCTGACTCATCCGGTAGAGTATCATTTTACACCTTGAATGATTAAGGTGCAAATCAGTACATAGATCTGAATAGTTTTGATTCTAATGTTAATACTGCATTAAAAATGCTTCATTAGAACAAATTCGAACCAAAGAATAAACTAATCATAAATGAATTCAAGCACCGTAGTGGTTTCTTCTTATTCTCAGATGGAGACCAGGTTCTTTATCATTTCATTGATCAAAGTGTAAAGAAACAAAGAAAATATTTCTGTGATGCTGGTGAAATTTAACTCAATTTACAGCACGGTGAGAAAATTTTGGATGTTGAATTCGTTAATAAAAAATTAATTAATGAATTGCCAAAAATGGACAACAGATTCTAAGATTTCAATCTCGTTAATTAATTCGTTTCCGCTCAAAAGTTCGTTTCAATAGTAACTAATAAGAGATTAATCACATTCGCTGCGTACAAGGTTTATTAAAACATTGGATAAATGCTTCGAGTGAATTCAGCTGATGTTGTGAAGAAGTGGGCTCTTGAAATCTTCGATGAAACAGAGGCTGTTGCTATGATTGCGTATGCAGCTTTGTGCGAAAGCCCATAGGCTGAAATCGCTCACTAGGTCAGGATGTAGCAGTAGTGCTTGGTTCAGTTCTCAACTGATTACTAATAAAGTCCGAAACCGTAAAATCTTCAGGCTGAGTACATATTATAAGATTATGCTAAGTCCAACTCTGCCGTGTTCGTGCAGTCAATGTAAATCCTCATTGGCAGGTTGTTGGCTCCAGTGTACTCTTATTAATTGTTTTATGCTCCATCTGTTTAACAGTAAGGTATCATCGAGTTGCACAAGCAGTCAATTCCAATTTTGTTCTCCAATTTGGAGCCCCTTGTTGAGCCCATTATTACTTTCAATTACATTGAGCTCTTCAACTTAGGCACGCACATGAACGAGATTTGTGCGTACCTAACCAAGCAAACAAATTAAGTCAAGAACGCTCCCCAATACCAGAACATGCAACAGAAATCAGGTTAATCATTAAATGCTGGTTTGGACCTCCAAATTGATGAACTCACAGGATGCCTCGTATATGTTAAGGAGCTCCTCTTCTTCTTCAGTCTCTGCTTCATGCCACAGAATTGCTCCAGGGTCATCCCAGAACTGCAATTCCTCTCTCAAACGAACTCAACTGGAAACATTGATGGCCCACAATTTGGAAATGGTACAGTTAAAAACGCACCTGGAAGCCAAATAGTATAATACTAATACAAGTAATCTCAGGCGATGCAGTTCGAATTCTACCTAAATTCGCAGAATAAACAGCACATGGAGCTTTTGGTGAGAAAACTTAACCAAATCACTGGCTAGGCTAACACAAAATTGAACGCACAAACTTATTAACAGAGCTTTGATGAATAATTCAAAAGACTCTGCACTGCCTTAGCTAGAATCTACCAAACCAGACTCGGAGCCATTCAAGAATTGGAATAAGCAGCACAAACTCAAACACAGCAAGAAAAATTATAGAGAGTATAAACAGCCACAAATAAACTGAAACAATCCAAGAAATCACTCCTCCCACTCGAACCACTCATTGAAAACTACACCAAATGCGATTCATTACAACTTCTCGTGAACCTCATTCTATTGTAGTATGATTAACAGTACGAGCAATGCGGATACATTCTAAATGCCAAGCACCAATATTCAAAGGCATTTGAGCAAATGCTGGATCAAGCCCGGTCAGTTTATAGCAGAGCCGACGTTCAATCAACTTTCGTAATGACCCTGAACGCAATAACTCCACCATATAAGCTTGAGAATCAATTTGATCAGGTTATTGCTGATATCAAGCAAATATATTCGATGACCGCCAATACTGGTAAAGCGTCTTATGGTATCAATCAAGTAGCTGATTCAAAGATCCCAGAAACCCAGCTTGACGAAATCAAGACCATCTCGAATCACGTGTTCAAGATCATTGAGTCTGGTTATATTTTCTCGAATATACCACAGATTCTGAAGAACGAGGAAATATCAAAATCTCAGCAAACTCGTGGGTTATCTATCATTCAGGCTGCTGTTCAAGGTTCTAAGTCAAAGTTCTGGCACGTTCAGCTGTATCAGTTCTTGTATTCTCACTACTACAACGCATCAGTGCTGTTGGACATTGAGAGTATAAAGGGTGCATTCTCTGCCATGGCTCACACTTGCTTGCTTCATGTGTAAAAGAAGTGCTCTGATGCTTTGTTGTCCATTATGTCACCGTACATTGAGCATTTCTTGAAGGAAACCGATTACGAGTTGTACATTCAAATGCTGCAGAAATCGCGCAAGACCCAGGATTTGCTGCGCTTCATTCACATGCTAATCGAATAGCAAACGCAAACGTCCATTCTGCCCACGCTGTTTGATAACGTGTACAGGTGCCGCCCGCTCAACTTCTACCAGTCCTACAAGCTGATTCAGATGGCCTCGTCCGTGCTTAAGATAGAAACGTTCGCGAACAACTCCCTCTACGCCTCAGTTGCAGTTTCGCAGTTCGCCTCTCAACTACAGGAGCCCGATCAGAGCGTGGTCACCATGTTCAGCAACCTCCTCGAGGTGGCCAAAATTCAGTAAGAGCTCATTGAGCGCACCAAGCAGGAGAACTTCACCGTCCAGCTCATGAGGTCCCAAATTCTCGACCAACAGTTGAAAGAGACCCACAACTTCGATTTGGCCCTCGTCCTCACCCTGAACTCGGCCAAAAACGGTAACATGATCAACCACATAACAGAACCCCTCTGGACGAGCTTGCTTTAGAACGGTCAGAACAACTAATAAACGCTCAGCGCTGACATAAGCAAGGTCTACAACGTGCTGAGCAGGACCAGAATAGAACCCATCTCCCTCAAAATTCCGTTCATAAAACTGGTATAAAATTATCTGTTCATGAACGCAGCAGATCTGGCCAAGGAAATCGTTGACAACCTCTTCAGAAAGTTCCAGTACGGGTACATCGGCAACTGCGTCAAAGCGGGACTGCAACTGGTGCTGGACCACAAGAACAACCTCCAACTGTGCGAATACTTCGCAATGCTCGTAATTAAAATGGTAGAAGTCGCAAAGTCGCTCCCGACACTCGCAGAAGGAGACGAACCCATTTAAAGCGGAATCGTCATGCAAAAACTCAAAGCCTCCTGCCCCATCCACAGCATCCAAGAAATCCTCAAAAAGTGGTGAAATGATATATGAATATAAATACTGTAAAATTCCTACTCTCAACTTTATTTACTCTTTATTTACTCTCAACTTATCAATATGCATTTATAATAATTTACATCATTCTTTCAATTACTATATTTCGTTTTCAGCTTCAGTGCTAATCTCAGTTTCTTTTACTATATCACCATTAAATATTTTATCCATATCGTTATCAGTTAAACCTGACCATTCATGAGCATTTTTGATCGCATTGGAATAATTTGTCTTATAAGTTTTTCTCGCTGTTGAAATGATGGCCTTTTCAACCAGACTCTTTCCAAACATGTTTACTTCAAACTTAAGAAGACGATAAACGAAGCAAGTTGGTCCTTAGAAATTTGGTAGAACAAGATCAAAGAATTCAATAGAATATTTATTCACGCCGATTATCTCAATTATCTCCAATGGGACTGGGTTAGCACGGTCAGGGGTAACAATGGTGGTCATTGATGCTCCTCCGATGGCTGTTCTGTTTGGGACAGTATATTCAGTTTTAGTAACTGGCCAAAGAGACTGGGAGCGCTCTTCAATTAACTCACAACCTTTTGGAACGAGATTTCTAACGAATTTTCCCGGGTAGCGTTTTGGATGTATTTTGCTGTAGGTGGACTGTTCTTCGGGTGTTATCTTTCTATCCACTATTTCGTACAACTTATCACCAGAGGCCGTGTTAAACGACTTCATGGCCTGTATGAACATGTACTGAGAACCAATCTTAAAACGGTCAATGCTGAACGGAAGTCTGTAACTGAAAACTACAAATCTCATTTAATGAAGTGGTGGATATTAGGTTATTGTGTATAGCGCAGTAACTAGCTACTTAAACTACACTTAATTCAGTTTAAAGTTTAAACTCTAATATTTAAAAAATATTTTTGTAATTCAACTTATTATTTTTACTTTTTGTTTTCAACATGTTTACATGGTGTTTTCATATAACAGAAAAAGGTGACCAATGTAGACAGAATTTACACTGTGATGCGTTTATATATGTTATATATCAGCTCACTCTTTTAAATATACAATATATAATCAAAATGTAATCATTTTGTGCAGGGATAATTCAATACTATAAATAAGTTTTCTGCCTGTCAAGATCTTAAATGTGCTTCTAAATAAGTAGCCAACCTACATTGATTTGCCAATTAACTTAGTTATTTTATTTTCTCACAAATCATCAAGTTACAAGTCCTGGTCCAGCGCTTCGATTTTCTTCTTGTTCTTCTTCGTCATGGCCCTTTTTACCTCCTCGAACCCGTCCAGGTGCATCAGTTATTAGTAAATCCACCTCGTTTCAGGGCTCCTCTTCATTTTCAAAATCATTATAAACGCTGGTAAAATATCACAGTGGTCTGCGAACAAACACGTTCTCTTCATCAGAAAGATCCCGTTCCCCGTTATCTGCTCTGGAAACTGGGCGTAAAACTTGGCCAGTGACCCGAAAACGATCTTCTACTACTCAGATGTTTGCATTAAATAGAGCTTGCTGAATTATACAATTAGAGGG
Source organism: Hexamita inflata (assembly GCA_963988835.1). Classification (NCBI taxonomy): domain Eukaryota; phylum Fornicata; order Diplomonadida; family Hexamitidae; genus Hexamita; species Hexamita inflata. Next base: position 355,285 of record CAXDID010001241.1, read on the forward strand.
CAAGCCTAGTGTAAAATATTGATTTCAAGGAGCATGCGAGCGAACAGGTCCTGAATGGTTATGGACTCGGTTAGGGACTCGTTCATGTTAATAAGAGCACGCAAAGAAACGTCAATGTTCTTCTCAGATATTTGCTCAATCACCTTCGCAAACAAATAAGAAGTCCAGTTATTCGGATAATTGTACTGCCGGTAGAATAAATTGATCGCGTTCACATCAATTGGAGATTTAAGCAAATTCTCGTCGAACTGCATATGCGGAACACGCTCATACCGCGAAGATAACAATTTGGACTGCAGATAGCAGAATATGCTATACTTTGCTCTTAGCATTTGGTGTGGAATAATTTATTGTGGTACAGAAAACACGTATAAACGCGTATGATAGAAGTTCGTTCACGTTTCAACTAATCATTAATATAAATATAATAATCTAACGTTTACAGACTGTTTTAAATAACTTAAGAATAACAATTTTACCTTTACTTTAATACTCTACGCAAGATAAATGTTCTCAAAATATTTTGCTTATCAAATATTCAATGATACTTGGTCGAATAGCCAAATTAACGTACACAAATGGTTATTGTATTTATGTCCATATTTATAAATAATTTCCAATTGCTCATTTAACATTTATCAATATATCAAATATCACTCAACTTTTTTCTGATACTAAATGAACATTATAACTTTTCTTCTGAAGTACTATTAGTTTCCGATTTAGTTGAAAAAAGCATCCGCTATTTCAGATGGTTTGCTTTGTGGCATGATTCGCACAAGTTCTTTAATCCTATTTTTATCAATATCACTAATCTTTTCGTACTAGCATTATTAAAATGATTTCTAAAAATATTCTTTCAATTATAACTTTGTTTTATAATTTATTACATTTTAAACTTGTTCCCAAAAATGGTTCTGTCCGTGGGCTTAAAAATATTAAATTAATGATTGAGATAGTTATTTGTTTGTCATCTAATCAACTGAACTCTCAAACTCTCTCATTATCTTTTGCACTGTTTCTAAAAACTATATTTTAAACTCAGATAAGGGCACTTTATCATTCTACTGCTTTTTAACTTTGTCGTTCATATTTTATGATTACAATGATTAAGTTTGATTATTTATGGATTACTTCAATTCATATAATTCATTAGAATGTGGCCGAACAATATAAAGATATTTAGTTGACATGCTTATAAAAAGTAAGTGAATGGCTTCTATTTTCAAGTTCATGTCAAACGATAATTAACAAAAAAGTTAATTGTACACAGCATCAGGTAGAATCAGAACTTGGTAAATAGTAGAAGACGGATCGCTGATGGTCAAATCTAGCAGTCTTTGAATTGCGCTAATCAAATGTTTTTCATTTAAGTTTGAACTCATTGGAGTGATATAATAATTGAATTATTATTAGATTCAGCGTGTGTAGCTCAAAAATTCACCCGATTTTCAATCTGTTTTTAAACATGAATGATATGTACCATATCTGGCATATCTTTAAAAAATTATTGCTTCATTACAGTTTCTTCCTAGAACTCAACTACAAATAATTATAAAAATAAAAAATTAAGAGTACATGTACACATGTATACTAGATTTGATTTATTCTATAATTGAGTTATCCAATAACACACAGTATCTTGAAGATAGTAATTAGATCAGTTTTTCATTCTAATTACATATAATTTGTGAATTCACCTAAATATTAGTAACAAAATTACAAATGAATACTTAATTTATTAATAAACATTCTGTAAATATGCAATATGTGTATATTCATAATTCAGAAATAACAAACAGAGGATTCATGGCAAAATTTATACAAAATACGTTTTTGTATTCTTTCAAGCAAATATAACTGTAATTATAGTTTACTTAATTTTCTTTATTAGTATTCGCAAGAACACCTCTTTCAATTCTAATTAAAACAACTAAAAAACTGCTTCTGTTTATTATTTCAATTGTTTGCTCTTTGTTTGAAAATAAATGAAAATAATTTTCTATGAAATTTAATATTCACAGTGTTAAAGCTTAGCCATTACGATAATATTTTCCGAATAGATTCTGAGCTTTTTAACTACTTGATGTTAAAAAAGATGTTAAATCACACATAGTAAATACATTAAAGCTGTTACATAAATGAGGAAGCAGAATCACTTAGATTGGAAACAAAGATGAAAACCATTTTAATTAACTGGAAATTCACTAACCACAAGAATTATTAAAATGTAGTATATATTTATATATTTATTGCGTTTAGATGTATTGTTGGATTGTTGCTGTTGAGTGAGTCATGTTATTATTTTTTAAGCGTGTTCGGTTTCCTGCAGAAATTGAACAATATAAATTATAAATTTTGAAGTAAAATATATTTTACAACAACATATCTTGTATTGCACCACTTTACTAAATGTAGCAAAACAAATATAATCAGAAGATGATAGCTAAATTTTAAAATAAAATAAAGGATAACGCTTTAACTCTCAGAAATCTCTAGGGTCTTAGAAGCTTAGACTTCATTTAAAATTTTAACATAAATTTACAGTTATGGGAGGTGGAATTGCTTTTTCTTGTTTACTATGTGAGTAATTATATATTAAAATATTTTGCCACTTCTAATGCGGATGACAAATTCCAATAAACAATCTCAAGTTGGAGATTATTCATGAACTACTCATTAACACAAGATGGCTAAAAATATGATTTCGATCGTATTAGATCATAATCGACTATTCAAAGTCAGTATTTAATATTCCAAAAAGTAAAAATAGAAATTGCCACATGCAATAAAAGGAGGGCAAGGACAAAAATAAACGCAGTAGAAGATGTTTAGGGAAGACCAACTAATTCACTTAACAAACTTAGGCAGATCTGAAGCGTTTGTATTCTCTTCATTTCTGGGTCCAACGGAGGAATTCATAAAATATTGTATCAATCTGAACTAGTTATATCACTCGTTTAAGACGTCCCTGTGTAATTTCTACGTTTTAGTCAACAAAGCTCATTTATGAAAGATTTTATCTCGAAAATATATGGATGTTAAGCTGGATTGGAGAAAGGAATAAGAGGATCCAATGATTGGTGTACGGACGCGATATGTAATTTATAACTAGTAGCGCAAGCACTGGACCTGCAGAGGACCTCGGTGTTCATCTTCAACTGGGTCAATCTGAACGATTTTAGGTATTTCTTAATCACGAAAAACAATGGAGGACTTTTTCTTTCAATCTCAACCGGGAGCTCAAGATGAAGTATTGGTACTTCGCTTAATTAGAATTATAATTCAGGTAGTTACAGTCGCTTTCATTCTCAATATTCAAATAATGAATGCATTTTTGTTTCTTGAAGAATGGAATCAAGTGGGTTAGTCGGGCCCAGCATTAAATAATATATTGATGCTACTCTAAAACAACAGTTATTTTACTTATGATCTTCCACTTCCATTTCATAATGAGAAATCAATTTTCTTGATTGTTAAATTATACAACGTTAGGTAAAGTTGAAACTTATTATTGAAGTATATACAGAGTTATATACGTTAATTATTGTAGCACAGCTATCCAAGGCTCAACCAGGCCTTGATGTGATTGAAGCACTTTACAAATCAATAGTAAATAGAGTTAATGAGTGTATTGATGAGGAGGGAGAACACACTCATTATTGAGCCGGGCAGTGATATAAGTAAGATTCAAATAATAAACTTCATTCTTCTTCCTAATTCAAAAAAGCATTTCGAGGGCCCACCACTGTACTACAAATTGAATTATGCTCAAACATTGAACCAAAACTAGTCAGCCGGTGTATTACCGAATTGACTTTATCTTGTTGTAAAGTAAAGTCCCTGGAGCAGTTCAAACTCGATAATTTGGAAGTTCTTGTTCTGCAAGATTCGTTTATTCCAATTTATGATCAAAACCTAGATATTTCGCATATAATATAGTACAAGAAGCTAAGAGAACTGTATCTCAAAGGATATGATGTTGATATAAGCCCTTTATCGGAAATACAACAACTCACCATTCTGAAAATAGAAGATTGCGCACTTTCAGACTTAAATGCTTTGAAAACACTAAATTTAAAAGAATTATCAATAAAACAAAAGTAAAATATTGATATTACACCACTCTAGAATCTAAAATAGCTTGTTATTTTAAAATTAGAGAAATGTATAAGTTAAAATATAAATGCTCTCTTGCCATTAATTAACTTAAAAGAACTATATCTCAATATTAATGATGAAGTTGATATTAACTAATTGTATCACATGACTTGGTTGAATAAATTAGAATTAGCGAATCATTAAAACACTAAGATAAATATTTAAGTAGTTAAACCACTCACTAATTTGAAAAGTTTGGACCTTTGGAGTTGTAAAGATATTGATATTACTGTAATTCAATACTTAACCCAACTATCTTCTTTATCGTTAGGTTCATGTGGAATAATAAACATTGATATATTAAGAAAGCTTACCAATTTAGTTTAATTGTACATCTCATTCAATTAAATAATTTTTATCTAACCTTTATGTGAATTAAAAAAGCTAACTATTATAAGTGCGTAAAATAATAGTATTATCGATATTTAATCTATAAAGCATCGAAATTTTTAATTATTATTAGCAAATAACCAAAATGAACCAACTAAAGAAGCCATTCACTTTGCAAACAAATTGAAAGATGTAAATACTCCAATAACATTGTTGAAATATATTACTAAAATGCACAATACTATAAAATCTTTAAATGCAGTTAATAGACTAAAAGTTCAAAGCTGCATTAAAAAATTACATAATAATCATTCAATTTTTATGTTGTAAATAGTATCTTTATTACAGAGTATTGATTTAAATGAGGATTGTTAGTGATTCAATTATAATCTTACAGTTGTAGCAACCAAAGTGTCTGTATATATAGAACTAATGATATTGAGAAAGCTGCATTACACCAGCTTGATCACTAATGCTCTGCATGATTCATACAGTGCATGAAGGCACCATCGCGTAAGTAAGGTTAGAGAGACCGTCAAGCTACCGGAAGAAGTGTACCGCGAGCGCCTCCAGGCCTCGAGGGTGTTGGAGCAAGGCAAGAAGCTCAAGACAACACTGGATCAGGCTCGAAGATAACCGTCGAGAATCGAAGACTTGGAACATGAGCGAGTAAGAAAAATAATTAATTAAAAAGAGACAAAATTCTTATATTTTTTCTTATTTGTTCCTTTTTACCATGAAGATGAGGTATGATACTGAATAGTAGGTATGATATTGAGATTAGTTTGCGGTAGCGTTTTTGAGTAACTAATTGTGGATTTGTAGATTATCATGATGTATAAGACACGTGCCGGATTAATTAGTACTGATGATAGTATAGTGAGTCATTTTATATTATAATTAATCAAACCTTTTTAAAAACCTTGATGAAGATGTCATGAATAACAGCTTTTTCATGTAAGCTTAATAGTTAAAATAAAATGACTCGCTTAACTGTAACCTTATCATCAGTACTAAGGCTCAATTCAATCATTCCATCTTCATCTCATTAATCATGACAATCCACAAATACAAACTTAGTTACACATAACGTTACCACAAACTAATAGTTAAAATATATTCACAGTGAGTTTCATCACAGTTGTGAGTTAAACTATAAACAACTACTCAAACAAATAATTTGAAAACATTTGTGAAAACACCATGTTTACACGTAATCATAAATATAGAAATTATTATATTTAAACTTTTATCTTAAACTGTGTTTGATTGGAATTTACGAGATTAAAACTGATCGATTACTGTTTAGTTATTCTATTGTTTATTTATTGTGTTTCAAGTAATAGTCCAATTACACAACCACTTCATTAAATGAGATTCGTAGTTTTCAGTTACAGGCTTCCGTTCAGCATTGACCGCTTTAAGATAGGTTCTCAGTACATGTTCATACAGGCCATGAAGTCATTTAACACGGCCTCTGGCGATAAGTTGTACGAAATCGTGGACAGAAAGATAACACCAGAAGAACAGTCCACCTACAGCAAAATACATCCAAAGCGCTACCCAGGGAAATTCGTTAGAAATCTCGTTCCAAAGGGGTGCGAACTCGTTGAAGAACGCTCATAATCCATTTGGCCGGTTACTAAGAATGAGTACACAGTTCCAAATAGAACAGCAATTGGAGGTGCCTCAATGACCACCATTGTTACCCCTGATCGCGTTGACCCAGTCCCACAGGAGATAACTGAGATAATTGGGACGAACAAGCACACAGTAGAATTCTTTGATATGGTGTAACCGAATTTCTAAGGACCAACATGCTTCGTGTACCGTCTTCTTAAGTTCGAGGTAAACATGTTCGGAAAGAGCCTTGTTGAAAATGCAATCATTTCCACTGCAAGATCGGTTTACAAACAAAACTACTCAAATGCAATTAAGAACGCTTATCAGTGGTCCAGTCTGACAGAAAATGACATGGACAAAATATTTAACGGTGATATTGTAAAAGAAACTGAAATCAGCACTGAAGCTGATAATGAAAACCAATAGGTAGAGTGAAGTGTTATATTTTTAATTAAGTTAATATATAGTCGTAAACAACAACTAATATACTCATAATCATTTAATTGTTGTTTATATTTGAGTTATTAAAAAGTATTTACAGTGGATTGGAAAATTGCATTATTAGTTACTACATTTGTGATTAAAATCCCTGTTTGTTTCCAAAAGCCCACTCCTCACTTATATGTCGGTATCTACATTTTATGACACGACGATTTAGAATTTGTGTGAGTAGCTCGCGTAGCTTCCGAATGACGAGATGGAGTTGACGCAGTGTCCGTCTAGCATAGATATTTTGATTTAGTTGCACGGCCTATAACAGGGTTAGATTGGGGACGAGATTTGTCCGATGTGTGGCGAGGAGCACGCTGCCATTGCCGAGTACCAGGAGTGGATCGGTTGCGAGTCCTGCGGGCGCTGGGTGCACCAGGCCTGTGACGGGATTTTCAACGCGAATCTAGCGTAAGCCATGAAGGACTACAACTGCCCTTCGTGCAGAATGCTCACTTTAGCACAGCACCCGTGCAACCTGAACGAACAACTTGGCAGGGACCCGCGCTTCGCAGTCCCCGAGAAGAAGAAGAAGACGTCCAACAAAAAGAAACGCACTGAGTCCGACGACGAGGAAGACACCCAAACCAGGAACAATAGAAGGGTTGTGGAGGAGCCCCCAGCTCAAGTTCAAAACGCTCACAAAGCGCCCGTTTAAGAGGTCGCCCAGTTCAGCCAGGAGGAGCTCAATGGGTTAAACGCGTTCTAAAGACAACCGTACGAGAAGAAGAAATCAGTTTACTCTGAAACGTCCGCTCAATATCTACTCGGGTTCGTATCTGCTCAGATGAACTAGACCAGAATTCCAACCTCATAAATATTTTTGAACATCTAAAACAACTGCAAGAATGAAGTGCTATAGTTGAAGGATGTTGACATCGCAAAGGACGATGTGAGCTTCGTAAACTACCTCGCTTTATTCTACCACTAATAACTGGACCAAAGCGACCCACCAATACTACAACTCGACGGAAAGAAATCACAAATGGAAATTGAACGAGAAAGAAGACACGCAATGCAATCACAAGCATTCTTGCAAAAATTTTCACTCCAAGTCCAAGCCAGAGACAATATCGACATTTTAATGCCAATCCTACCACCAGACGCGGATTTGCGCACAAAAGTCGGACTCGCAATCTACGACTCCGTTATCGAACAAGTTGAACGCTTCAGATTCAGATACCTCAAAAGCCTGATCCCAGCCGCATGCCAAGCCTGCTTTATATACCAATAAGGCGAATAACTCACCCTTCCAAGCAACTACTTCATCAATAAATGCAAGCCATACTTGGAACAAGACTATCAAGACATTTAATTAAGCTACAACAGCTATCTCACCCCAGAACAGCTCCTTGTGAAATTAATGCCACAACCACCAAAAGAAATGCTGAGCCCAAGATAATTACTTGATATTAAATCACGTGGAGTCACAGAATTCGTTGGCCTTGGATTAACCCGCTCCACCATGCTTCACGCCTTGGTCAATGTCGGTTTAGGCTTAAATGTATTCGATCGCCCATTTGGAGAAATAGTAACGGATCACATCATTCATTTTGGTGTTCAATCAGCTAGAAGACTCCTTGAGCGTATGTTGAATCAAACCTGCAACCAATGTTGTATTGAAGCTGGATGTATCTTCAACTGCAAAAATAAGTGCAATCATGAAAATTGCGAATGCGGACTTGATAATGGAATTATTGGAACATCTGAGATGACAAAAGAAGATGTAAAGATACAAGATTGGGACATTTTGGAAACACCAGCAAGTGTCGTATGGGCTTTGAAAATCGTTTAAGAAGTTGTTCAAAGCGGAAACAAGTGAGTTTCAATAATTTTTAAATAACATCACTTGGATATACCCCCTTACAAGAGATTTTATGTAGTATGTGTCAACTCAAATAAACATTTATAAACAAATGATACCTATAACGAATAATTACACACTGATTGAGATAAACACCACTCCAAATGCTGTTTATCTTAAGTTAATGTGAATACACTTTGGCCGATAAAACATAGTTTTATAACTGTTTTGATTCTAAGACAGATGTAAATATTTTTGCAGATAATTGGCAAATTATAGTAACTTTAAATTCAGTCTAAAATAGTCAGTGTGTATTTCCTCATGGAGTTCTTATAACATTATAAATGGATAGTTTAGGTTCATATAAACCTCAAATTTATATCGCAGATTTTAATTATAATAGCACAAAGAAGATATTTATGAATTGCACAGATATAAGTTGTACCAATGCAAAATAGTCTAAATCAGCTATTATTATAATAGAATAAAAAACCGACTATACTGAAATACCAGTTGGATCAGTCAGAGTATCTCGTGGTGTCGCTAATAATTGTTTCAATGATAATGATTCTTATGTTGAATTGTATTAAGGTTACATCATTGTTATACTTGTCCCTGTAATAACTTGCACTTAAAGCAATTAAATTACATATGTTCATCCAAATGGATCATTAATGATGAAAACACCCTCTGCCGCTAAATTATATATGACATATACAGATGATAGCAAATCAGTTCACACAAAACTCACTATAACGTTATTGACATCATTATATGTGCCATCATTTGGATTTAACATAAATACAACTATAGGAATGCGTTTAAAGCTAGCAAGTCCAGAAATTTCAGATAAATTTTTATAAAAACTGGTTGATGGAGTACCCACCCCAAATCTAAAATTCTTTCACCTTCATCTATATTTTACAACAGATACTTTAGCCCCAATTCCTCTTATTAAAACGGCATCGTTACTCATGAATTTTTATAGCCTCGCAGGTTTACCTAGCGCATACTATTTTTCTAGTATTTAGGTTATATCTGGTGGGTTTATAATTAATTAATAGATGGGATCCTTAGGACCTTCTGTTAATTAGTAACTTGTAAATTTAAATATTGATTCGTATTACATGGATTTTATATTTACTATGTACGACGTTCCAAGAACAAATGAATTCACTATTCGCTTAATGGAACAACGAACTGATACAGTTTTGCAAACAAACACTCAACAAGTCACTTGCTCCAGATTCCCAAAGTAAGAATGCAGAAAATATATGGATAGGTTAGGAAAGTTTAAAATTACAGATTTAACAGGCTATGTGGTGTACTACTATTACTCCAATGGAAATTACATTACTAATAGCACAGCAACAATATTTTTAATCACTGATTCGTGCTTTGAAGATGGATTCTTGTCATACGACCCTGTAAATTTAGTTCTAAACGTGACGGTTTTATGGCACTAAGATGCGCTTGGCTGCAAATTAGTTGATAATGACGCTCTTACAGTAAATATTTACGATGGAAGTAATAATCTTGTATTTACCAAACAAACTGACTTTTTACAAGGCAATTAGTCATATTAAATTACAGGAGAAAACTTTTCAACATATCCTGAACTAAAAATATAATATATGAGATATGGAGAACTTGTAGATGCTCTTGCTCTAAGTTCTTATACAATTGTTCCAAATGCTGGTTTAATATTAATCTAAATAAAACTGGTAGTGTACATTCTTGCCGTTCATTTATCATTTGTTATATTGTATGTGCTGACAAAGTTTATAATCATACCAAAAATATAAATAGCCAGAAAGAAAAGGCCAACGTTCAAGAAAATAGTGGATGTAGATGAAGCATTGTGATTCAAATATTATTTATACACATTATTTATACACAAATTCAAATATTATTTATATTAGTCATATATTTCACATAAATCCCGACTTTTCAACATTGTCTTAGCATTATTGGAGGGCGTCCAGGACTTCCAGTAGTTCTCCGTCGCATTTAACGAGTTGGTTCATCATGTGCCTAATTTCGATGTTTAAATTGTTCGTGGCAAGGAAGAATAGAATATATGCAGAAAGTAACGCGCTCGCTTTCACTTTCTACTTCAAAGCTTATTGAATTAGATTCAGCCCTTATTGCCTTTCTACGTCGTCTTTCGTGATGAATTCTGTTGCTTCGTATATGGCCAGGTCGTATTCTGTGTAGTTCTGTTTTTATTTGAATTGCATGAACCTTAAATGCTCCTCTGGAATACTTCTCTGTATAGACTGTACCGCGAAGCAGAAGTCCTTTGATTTCTCCTCCTGAACCTGATCTAGTATATCCGGCTTCTTCGTGAATTTGTACCTCTCAACGTAATCTTGGTATTCCTTATCACTTAAACAGTAAACTCCCTTCTGCTCGTTGTACCCACTAACAGCTCTGTGAAGTTTGTTGTAGGAACTCAAATCTGGGAACTTGTTTATTAACTGCTCGCTCCTGTTGAAGTAGTTTTCGCGTGGAGAAACGGGTTACAAATCCGGGTCAAAGTATTACTAGAGGCTGGTGTGTAGTTGATTCTTCAAGCTGAACACCTTGAGTTGTGATTTGACTATTTTCGGCTAAATAGATTGCAAAAGGATCTCCTGCGTGAATTTATCGTTGAAACGCGTGAACGAGTTGAAATAATTGTAGTTAACGGGATCCGTGAACATACCAATCGGGCCCTGACGATCCCTAGACTTAAGGATTTAAAAGTTCCAGCCCAAGCTTTTGTAATACTATTTTAGAACTGGATTCTCAATCATCTGAATTATAGAATAATAAGCAATAAGCTTCGTTTTGGAATTGTCGCAAAACAATGAAATCTAATGGATTTGCTTGAATATAGTCATGTCCGCCTTCACTGAGTCAAATAACTGCTAGTGCTGCATTAAAAATCCAAACGTTAGAAGAGAGCCACGATATGAAATTCTGGCACGGTCTGCTATTGATTAGATTCGCTTTATTAACGACTCAATAATCTTATTTTTTAATATCTTTTAACACCCTTCGTTAGTCGATGCTAGCGTAATAAATGAAGGCTATCTAACATAAATCTATGTATTCGTCAGTGTCTGATCTAATATGCAGCTGTCTGTACTTCTATCTAAATAAAACACTTTTTACAATTATTAATCGTATTCTCCTGTATCTTCTTTTAAACCAAGAGCAGTGCGACCAACTGATGTACATGTAACATGAGGAACAACTGTCTAATCAAAAGCATAATACTCCAATTTAGAATAGTAACAATCAGCAGAAGTACCAATCAAAGGAGGAATAGCCTTGTCATACATAATGTCCTTCACTTTTGTTGTTATGTATCTGTTTAGGCATAAGAATAATCTCATTTCGAAATTGTGCATCCATTAATATAATTTTGTAGGTTCATACATCTTTAAAATATCTTCATCAGTAAACTTCTCTGCAATTTTTTTGTTCATTACTGATTTAGCAAATAAAAATTGCCCATAATTTTACCAATTTTGGAATGAAATTGAATCAAATATATCTGCAGTTTATGGTGATAAAAACTCTTCAAGAATGGTCAAACTCAGAACACCGACTTCGGGTTATAAATCATTAATTAACGCTGATAGGCATGTCAATACCCAATGTTCTGATTCTTAACTTAACATTTCTGAAAATTATATTTGAGTTGGTAAACAACCTTTACACAAGCATTTACATTTTGCTTTTACATTGTGATGTAATATAGTAAATTTTCGTGCTTTCAACATTACGCCAAAGTGATAAGCAATACAGTATCGACTTGTAACGTCATTTGAAGATATGGCAGAAGTTATAAGAATTCTTATATTATCATTGTGATTTTAGCTGACCAGACAAATATTTCCACATTCACATCGTTTTCCTTTACTTTTCTCAAGATATTGAGTGCTAACTGCACAATTAGCTGCAAACAGTTTTGTGGCATGAATAAATTTATGATTGTATAAAATTTATGGCATATATTGATATACATTCTCTCTTTTTAGATATTCCATTGTTTCATCATAAAAAGTAAATGGACATAATATTGAAAATATAGCTTCTTAGTTTGTAGGTAACTTCCAGAAATCTAAGTTTTATTAATCGATAAATTTCAATATTTCAATTAATTTTAATGACAGTTTTGATTTCTTAATAAGAATTAGACCTTATGGTGTTTAAAGTAGTTTATTAAGTAATTATAAGCAGATTTATGAAATTCGAGAAGTTTACTCGCACTTTAATAAAGTAAACAAGCAATTATATTTATATGATTCTTATTGCATCAATTTGAATTCTTTTTATGGTTTACAAATACCCAATAATTCTGGAGATAGCATCATTGATTATGCAACATTGGCCTATATCATTTTTGTTGCTATTGTTCCATCTAAAAATGAAATTATTTTGCCTACCATAATTACATCACATTAATCAACAATTTAAAATTATTAACACTATAATACATCATTAATTCGTTCCCAATTCCATAATATCGGATTATTTTCAAATCCGATTTCTTTCAGATATCCATTTAAATTAATTTATTATAATAATTCAAATTATTTACGCTTGTTCAATTGAACCAGTTCTTTAGAATATTTTGCTCCTTCTAACTTATCGACCATAAGCTCATCAATAAATAATTCTTTTTAGACAGAAGACATAGTACTAAAAATATTGTTTAAAATGCTTTTAATCATAGAATTATCACAATAATCATTATTAAATTATTATTATTCGCATAATTTTTATTCAATAATTTCTTAAATAGGATTAAATAATTGTTATGCTCTTACAAAATACTAACCAAAAAATAAACGAGCGATGTTAGCAGTATTTTCAGAACGTGCTTAAATTATTATAAATTCCAGTAATCCACACTTTAAATATTTCATCATACTATATGCCAAATAATTCATAGATGTTGTCTAACTTAAACCAGATCCATGGAAAGATGTTACAATATCTTACTTAAGCCAAAAGAGTTTAACATTTTCACATTTTAACCAACGAAGCGTATCACTAGTTTCTTCTTTGTCATCATATTTTACATGAGTAGAAGATAACATTGAAAATTAACCTTGTCCTATCCAAGTATTATTATCAATTGTTTCAGAGTCAAATAAATCATTTTTACCAATAATAACATTGTAAAACTAGTTTCTAAAGCTCATATTGCAGAGTAGCATATCGCAAATGACTTAATAAAATGCAAACAATTCCGGACATATTGTGCGAGAACACATTTAAACAAATAGATATGGTAATCCGTATTTATGTTCACATAAGTAACTTAGACTATCGGGGGCCTTTGTCATACACGCGATAAAATCTGTCATATATTCTAGCATAGCACTACATTTTGCACCTTTTCTAACTCTAAATTCATATTCAGGTTATTTAATTTAAGGTATTTCCTTTTGAACTATTTTCTTTCTTGAATCTTTTTTATTTTGAGCCATTTCAAGTTCTTCACTTTATCTCTCAAGAATTTTATCTTGTTGTTCTTTTTGAAGCTTTGAAAATGATATATCTTGTTTTTTATTTTCAAGTTTTCTTTTGAGATTATTAACTTCTTGAACACATTATGTATATGCAGCATCAGTAAGTTGGAATTATTGTTAGTAAATCGAAAAGTTGCTCAGCAAATTAAGTTTCAGTGTATCATCGCTAACTCTTTAGTTTTCATTAAGAATATTTTAATGATGAAGCATTTGTGACTTATCCGAATCCATTTCAGTTTTGAGAAGAGCTTGTTCTTATTATTTTAGTAATATCGTTTATTCTATTTCTTCTTTTTATTTTAAGTAATTTTCGCTTGCAATATTGAGAATTGAAATTTTCTGTTTTGTTTCATCTATTCTGTTCATAATTATTTCAGGACGTTCTAGTACAACTTTCTTTTCTTGAACTAATTCTTAAACTTCAACTGTTGACGTTTATTCAGTGAAAATGTTAAACTTTTAAGTGAGTGTAAAATTGTTAATTAAAGTTTCTTTCATTGAAGGATCTGCATAGAAATTATTTAAAATATTTACAACAAAGATAATATCCTCCCATAAATCTGGCGACAACGAATTCTTAACTAAAAGATCATACATCATAACATAATGAGGTGTTTATCTTATAATAAGTAAATTAATAGTATTGTAGATTGTCTGACGAACATCATCCTTTAAGGATGTTAATTGTGCGCAAAGAACAGTAATTAAAGATTTTGTAACACAACTTACATGTTAATCAAATAACGGATTCAGATAATTCATCAACACAACAAAGTTTTTATCTGACGACATTTCTTCTAAACGCATTGAAAGTAATGTCATTCCTCCATTTGAAACCATGCAATTTGGTATATTAGACTTGGGAAAGCAAAGCTAATTAAATAATTTAAACGAAGCAAGAATGATTGTCTTATATTCTATAACCATTAAACACCTTATAACTTGGGCGAAGTATTAGGGGTTAGTATCACAATTAAATGTTTATCTTGTTGATTTTTGGGCTATTTTCATATTTGAGGCAATTAATTCTGCCAGTATATTAATTTATTATTCGAATTTGATAACATCTGATACAGAAGATGTGGCATCAATGGAGTTTATTTATTCCACAATACTTTAAGTCATTTATTGTAGTTATTCAACAAACGTCATCTTTGAAGTGGTCAAATCTTATTTGAAAATCGTTATTCAAACAACGATATAAACAAGGATAGATAAATTAAAAGCAAAAAGAACCTGTTCGTTTATATGGTCTGATTTGATTTGAAAATAATATGAAATATTTATACATGTCTTATATTCATTTATAATGTATTCATTAGCGTGAACATCTACTTCATAGCTTCCAAACATGAGATCATCGTCATTTACCCGCCAAAACCTGACCATTTGCGCGCCCCCACTCCTTCTTAACTTATCAATTATTTAAACTCAGGAATGAGATAAAGAGCCGCAAATTTAACTGGACGTCTGTCTAATTCTATAATAATATTGGTTCTCCCACGAATCTGCTATCTTTAGTTTAAAATAATTGATAGTTGAATTTAAAGAGAACAATCGCCAATTTCTTCTTTAAAATGTACGGTAATTGTGCAAATAGAATGAGAATATAGTTAATTATATCAAGTATATGAAAAGAAAGTGTTTACAAAATTATATATTGAAATATATGAAATTTTAAGAAAGAAGTGTAATAATAAATAGATATGCATCATTCACTCCAAAATGAGCCATTCACATGAAACCAGTGTGAATCACAAATTAAATTCATTAAAATAATGTTGAACTCATCGAATTGATATATTTAATACTAATTTTTATTTTAATATTCATATTAAAATTGAATATGAATATAAAATTCATATATGCTACATATTCATACTTACGTATTTTAATAAATACTTAATTACTGTTGATTACATAACTACTATAATCAATAATGAATAAATTTTGTCTGCAATGAATAAATTTTGTTTGATTATTAATATGTTTACATTTATATATATGGGGTAATTAATATTCAGATAATAAGATAAGTACATCCATAATGTTCCTACATATACTTATTATGATAAAATATGCTGAATAATTTTAATTTTAATAATTAAATTATAAATAATTCAATATATAATAACATTTGGTTGAAGTGGATACTTTATAATTAGAATAAATTAAATTCAAAATGTAACATTTTTATTCACTCTTAATCAAATGTAATGAATTTAGAATCCATCGCCAATAAATTAAAAACAAAATAACAGAAACTATTTCATATATTGACTCAAGATTTCCCCCTATCAAACCTTCAAAAAGAAAGAGAAAATCGCAATATATCTCGTTTTTTTCGTTTGTGAACGAACAGGTCAAAAAGATAATATTGATTTTCATATCTTACTTAATTGATTATATATTAAATACATATGTCCGACTTGGTATAACGGTTAGCATTCTACGTTCTCACCGTGGAGATCCGGGTTCGATTCCCGGAGTCGGAGATTTTTTCTCTTTTATCTATTTTTTATTTCATTTTTATTATATATCAACATTAAATATCCACTTCATAAGTCGATTTATTAATTTATGTCGAGCGAGCATTTGACTAGAATTGTGTATAAGGTCTTATTGATCTAAAAATGAAAGGAAGGTGATGAACAGAGAAAGTTGATGGTCTGTGGATGACCATTTAATTTCTGGTTTTTAAATTTGAAAATGAAATTCAAAACTTTACATAATGTTGAGTAATTTGTGAACTTAAATAGTAAGTGGCTGAACTGATTAAATATCTCCTTGTCTTTTTATCCTTTTGATAAGATGCTATAATATAACATTGTCATCAACATAGTCATTAAAGAATATAACTTGTATAACATCTTTTATGATAAAATAAGAATGATGTTACTTGTAACAACGTCATCTCCAAATATACTATTCTACTTGTCAAATTTTAACATGAGTATTATCTTGTTAGAATTACAACTTATTAATTTATTTACTGTATATATATATATATATATATATATATATATATATATATATATATATATATATATATATATATATATTATATACATAAGTTAAGTTAAAATCCCCAAAAAGTTCACTCCAGATCAACCCAGTAGACGCCGTCAACGCACCCGAGACAAATTCCGTCCTTTGAAATGAACGAGTCCAGGATCATCTTTTTAACGTTTATTTTCCGCACTACATTTCCGTTAACGTTTGAGCAGCAGATAAGTCCGTTTTCGTAAACAATCAGAATCAAGTCTCCGTCCGAGGTCGCGTTTTTTACGTTCGTTTCCGTTTTCATCATTTTAATGAACTCTCCGGATTGGGAGTATATCTTCAAGACAGTATTGAACTGAGCGAATACGTGCGAATTATTGAATACTGTATTCGGCTTCTGCTCGAATTTGATTTGGTGCGCGCTCGTGCTCGGGTTTATTTGGTCCAAAATGTGGATTTGGTTTAATGCAAGTATTGCGTTTTAGAATAATACACCCTTGAAATCAAGTAGTTAGTTCTGCAATGTATTTATGTCCAAATGAATTATATCCGAACCGGTCTACACCAAAACCTGCCCGTTTCCACACTACTACAACCGGTTCGCATTCTACATTAACTCGAGCTTGTTCACAAGCTACAATTACGTGTTTCGGACCTCTAACATGTTCTTCACCACAACCACTATTAACGACTCCTCCCCGTTACTTACCACCTCAAAAATGTCGGACTAACACTCCAAATAACACTTACCAATCTTAGAGTACACATTCAACTTACCATTAGACTGATAAAAGACGAAATGAGACACAGAACGCACACGCTCAACCGGACGCGCGGTTGGCCTCAAAAGAGCTTGAGACACTGGACGCAACGGATTCACTATCTGATAACGTTGCAATTGCAATTACAGCTGCTGAATCAAAGAAAACAACGATGTCAAATCAAAAGCTTCGGGTTGCGACATATCCACACCTGAATCCTACAAAAATGATTACAGCGCGTTGCTGTAATTATGCTACTTCAAATACTAAGCAATGGCTATGTTCAATTCATTCATTGAAGTGGAGCATAAATTATGTTAAACGTTAATATGATAACGATTCACACAATCATATTCCACGCTGTTTAATGATAAAATTTGGAGAAGTTCAATTAAAATTTCCTAAAAACAAATAATAACCTATAAAGCCATAAACACCTTAGCAAAATAATATATGGTAACATCGACAACGACCCACTAGTGTACAATACCAGAAAAATACAAGTAATGTTAGAAGCTCAACACCACCACAAGCATCAACTATAAAATAAAACGGAAACATTTAATCACAATAATTTCCAGCATAACTAATCACCCCAAACCTTAATTTATTGTTAAGCTAATAACAATTGAGAGGATAAATGTAAAGCAAACTAAATTCATCTAAGGATTTAGCTTAATCTTCAATATTCACTCGAAAAACTATAATTAATAAACAATCTTTTAATGGATCACACATAAGTGAAATTTAAGATTTAAAAATAAGTGGGACTAACATAAATAGAGTATGTCAAACTCCACTAATCAATTAAAGTATCGTAAACTAAAGTATGTGCTTACCATAAACTGAGAAGCACTTATTAGAAAAAGTAAATAAAAGCTATAATATTGATATTACGGAAATAACAAAAAGACGTGTTATTCAGTTTGAAAAGTTGAAACCTACTATTAACCATTAAGAAAAATTATTGAAAAAGCTGTCAGATTATGAAAATAACATTAAACTTAATGAAAGAATATCTAAATTGCAAACAAAATACACTGAAAACTCTGTAGAACTCTAAAAGAGAGTAATTTAACAAAAGACTAAATGAAAACCACTTCAAATGAATCATGAAAAATTCATGAAAATTGCTCTTAAGTAAGCACAAATCGCTCTTGATAACCAATAAGTACCTATTAGCTGTGTTCTTGTCCGTGATGGAGAAGTTATTGCGTAAGGATCTAATTTAACATCAAAGTCTCCTATTCATCATGCTGAACTTGTAGCTATGAATAATATTGATACAACCATACCATTTGATTTATACGTAACCGTTGAACCATGTATTATGTGCGCTTCTGCACTTATGTAAACTAATGTCAATTGTATTTATTATGGAGCTTCAAACTAAAAATTTGGTGGATGTGGGGGTGTTGTAACTATTGTCCCAGAAGAACCTTGGAAAAAGCTTAAATTAGAAGGTGGAATTATGGAAGCTGAAGCTATTGAACTACTAAAGTACTTTTTTGAAAGACCAAATGAGAAAAAAGCAAAAATGTGATTACATCAATAATTTATTAATGATGTTTTATATTCAAGAGTTTAAAGATTATATAAATGATTTGACCGTTTATCAAAGATTGTTGCCACACCAATGGGCTGTGCGGCATAAATCTCACATGACTAGACATCAAAATAATCATAATATATCCGGAATTAACTTGTCGCGCCCTCTCTTTAAGAAGAGCCTTTAATGGTTGAAATTCCTGATGCAGAGTATATTGCTTTTATAGAATCTTAAAATTTGTTGGAACTAAAACGTCATTTACCTTTCAAAGCCTGTAAATATTATAATGGTAAAACTGCATTAATGATAGCAGCTGAAAAAGGACTTGAAATTTCAGTTTAGTTTTTCGCTTAGTATGAATAAAGACTTTAAACTGAACACGGTGATACTGCATCATTATTAGCCATTGATAAAAATTAATATGATGTTTTAGAATATATGTAACGTGAAATACTCGTTAAGAATTTATTTGGAATAAATGCATTAGAAGCATGTAAACGAAAAGGACACATTACAAGGACAGGTAAGTCACCAGTCAATGAAACTGCTAATTAGGAAACTTCTGTTGATGATTTCAAAGAACCTAGCGATTGGTGAACATGATATTTAAGCGTGAATTTATATTATAGTACTGAAAAAATATTATTATTATATTCAAATAATATAATTTAATAATATGGTTATATCATAATTCTAGTTAAGTTATAGCTCTTATCCTATTTTGCTATTATATCTTTCTAATGATAAAGTGAAAAGTTCATATACAATTGAATAAAACTAAATATAATCATAAATTTCCACATCCAAAAATGTAAAATTTAGAACTTGGAGTTATATTCTAGTATCTATAAACGCATAATTTAAAATCTACGCAAACACAATTATCTTTAGAAGTAAGAGAAAAGAAAATAGATTTTGTAGTTAGCGAATTTGTGAAAAATATTAGTCATATATATGTGGAACCGCCAAATACCACAATTTTATCTTAACTATTTACGAATACAGAAGAATATCAATTATTATTGTAGCAAAAGGATGAAATAGTTAGAAATAATGCAGTAGTATCAGCAGAAATAATTACATATTAAAGAAAGCTACAATAGATATCTAGGGAAAATGAAGATTTAAGAAGTTAATTAAAATACTCTACAGAATAAATTGAAGAGATGTAGTTAAAATTTAGAACTAGTGTATAAACTTTAAAAGACAAATATATAAATTTATCAAATAGATATGAAGTCAGTTAAAATAATGAAAAATCACTGTAAGAAGAAATAGAGCATTTGAAAACTAATAATGATTTGATGTTTAATAAAGCAAACGAGTAAAAGATACAATTATAACAAGAAATACAAAAATAAAAAGAAACTGTTCAAACTTTAACTCTGGAGATTTAGAAAAACGAATAATATAGATCTGATGAAGTATAGCGTCGTGACTAGTAACTAATTGCACAGCGTTCTGAGTTCAAAAAGAAGGAAGACGAATATATAATTAAACAGGCTGAGATTCAACAATAAATAGAAAATTTACAGTTGGAAATGACAGGAATTTAATCTAAGCTCAATTCAAGTCAGTAGTAAGTGACTTTGCTAAATGTGTAGAAGAAGCAGGTTGAGGAGTAGTTACTGGCAGCAAAAGCCGAATTCAGCACATAAATCAACGATTATGAGCAGATTATAACATAATTAAAGTAGTCAGTTATAAACAAGGATTTATCCATTCAGCAGGCAGTTCAGGCTGAGAGTAAGAAGTTGCATGAGCTCAAGACTAATTTCGAGTCTTAAACATAAGATATTTAAAAGAAATGGCAGTCCAAGGTAGAGTAAATCCAGGACGCGAATATAAAGAACATTGAGGAGCTGACCAAGAAACTAAATTAATAAATTACTGAGATTTCAACTCAGAAACAGCAATACATATAGACCAAGGAGAACGAGTATGAGCAATAAATACAACAGTTAAAGAAATAACTTGAAGCCAGCAGCTAATCTGGCTCAGAGCAAGCCCTTAAAATGAACTAACTTGTGTCCAGTCTGAGAGAAGAGAACCATAAATACGTTAAATAACTTTCTGAAAAAGATCAACTACTGGAAGAAAGAAACAAAACAATCGCCCAAACGAGCGCAGAAACAACTCAACTAAACTGCAGAATTTAAGAGCTGGAGCAATAAAGACAGGTTTAAATTTCAATGAGCAAAATTGAAGGAAATCTATAATAATAAATAAACGACCTCACTCTTTCTCTTTAATAAAAAGACAATGAAATAAAAGAGGCCAGAATGTAGTTGAATTAGAAAGACAACCAACTTAAAATGAATGTCTAGCACTTACAGCAAGTTGAAGCCGAATATAACACTGTTTAATAGAGAAGCAGGAATGAACTGCAAAAAGCACACTAATAGTACGAAGAAGACGTTTATTAGTTATAAAATCAACTTAAAGACCAAAAAGCACAATACGTTGAATAATTCAACATCTGCAAAAACTTTGACGATTAAATCACGAAACTCAAAGCAATGCTCGAAACAACGCAATAACAACTCAACAATAAAATGTCGGAAACACAAATCATACAACAAGACAAGTAAATGCTACAATCCGAAATTAGCACGCTGAAATAACAAGTTTAGTAACTAAATATAGAAAAAATGGACGTCACCACAAGACTCGGTCAAATGCAAATGCAATAACAACAAATGTCAACATAATCCCTTTACAATCCAACTCCAGCACCAAAGTCATCATCTGATTAATTTTTAAGAGATTAACTTCAAGACTATGAATTATAAAATTAACAACTTAAAAATAAAATCACAAATTTGAAATAGAAGCTTGAAGACTTTGACGATATGGAAAATAGGAATTAAATTCTACAAAACAAAATATCACTCAATGAAAAGCAAATATAAAATCTATCCGATGAATGTGACAAAGCAGCAGATCTTGAGATGCAAATGAGAAGAAAACTTGTTGAGCAAGATCAAAGATTATAATAACAGCAAAGTTAAGTCGAATTAGCTAAGCAAATGCAAATTGATTACGATAAAACTAAGATTGATCTAAAGAATGCACGTGAGGAAAACGAGCTTTTGAGAATTAATAATGTTGGTCTTCAAAACGTTATAAATCAGTATTACGAGGAAATTTAAGAGAATAACAGATTATTACAGCAAGAGCAAGAACCTGATCTCCAGGAGTAGATAAGTTACTAACTCAACTAGTAGTTTAAGAATTAGAATAATACTAACAACAAGTAGGACTTATCTATGTCCTTATTGAACAGAGACCAATTCATTTAGACTAATTTAGTTGAAACTGTGCGAGTGTAGAAGCAGATTATAAAGTAGAAAGCTGATTAGAAGTAGTTGAGGATGTCCAAGGAAGTACAAACTGATTTAATGCAGTAATTGCAGGAGTATCCAATTTTAGTGTAATAATTAGATTAGCGATCAAAGTAAATCACGTAATTGCAATTGTAACTTTCAGATTTACAGGTGTAGTTTGATTCGGCCAGAGTTGAGTTCTCCGCTGGCTAGCTCTAAGTAAAAGAGTACCAAACCTGCGTGAAGGAGTTGCATGAGCAAGTCCAGCTCAACAACAGCCTTCAGGAGTAATACACGTCTTAGATGCTATAATTGAATGAGATGCAGCAGGCACTGTAGAAAGCTCAATCAGACCTCAAATTGAATATTGAGCAGTCCCAAACCTTCTAACAGCACATTCAAGAGTAAAATCATTAATTGGATTATTTAGAGGATTTTATTAAACAAAATGAATCCGATAACAACAACGTTCTTAAAATACTTAATGAGCAATTCTGTTAGTTCATAAAGGACGCGTTTTAAATGCGCTGCAACATCCCGAACACAATTCAAGAGCTTGGGAAGGTTCTGGACGTTTTGATCATTAACACCCCAAGTCTGATCAGAATGCAGCAGGATTCTGAGCGGTTCACTTATTTGTGCACGAATTACATTGAATTTTGTGATTAAAATTAAATCGAGCCCATTGATTTAATTGAACAGCTTAAGTTTTTAATCCAGTTCAAGCAGGAAAACAGCAATATACAGTTGCAGAACACCGAGTACATCAAATCGCTCATACAAGCGTAATAAATATAACATAGCTTAGAGGCGCAACTATCACGCATGAGCGAGCTGGAGGAGAAGGAGAAACAACTAAACAATGTGCTACAAGAGCTACAAAGCGTTAAAAGCGGGTTCAAAAACTTTGAAAACGTTTCAATTGAAACAATATAAATTTTAAACGACCGGGTGTTTAACCTAGAACAGAAAACTGAGGAACTACTTTCACTCAGAAACAGACTCGAACTGAGCCAACTAGAGAGGGCCAGGCTAGATGATTAACTGTATTAAGCACAGTAGGAAATACAAAACTTGAGCTATTAGTAACAGTCGAATATGGACTTAATGACACAATAATAATCAAGACTATAAGAACTATTGATTTAATGCAGCGAGCTGAATCAAATCAAGCAGCAATTCTTACAAATTGAAGGATTACCAATGCAATACTCACTTTTATAACAAAAATAAGTTAAACTGGAAGCGGACAACTAATCACTACTATCGCAACTATAAAACCTGGATTAGCTCAATTAACTGCTTAGCGCACTGCAAGTCAAGAATGAAGACCTCACCAACCAAGTAAAAGCAAAACAAGGCGAAATTCAAGGCCTGAGAGCCACTATCGACGAAAACACGTCACACATAAACGTGCTCAACGAAACAATCGAGAAAACATCGCAAATCATCAACCAACAAAACAACCAGATAAATCAACTGCGAAACCAATGCGACCAAAACTCGCTGTAACAACTAGAACAAGTTATATAAGCCCAGAACAGAAAGGTACAAGAACTTAAAATACAACTCCAAGACCTAGAAGACGAAAACGAAAGCCTCAAAAGCAAAATCAAAAGATAAAACGTTGACTTCGAAAAGAGACTCAACGAATTCATGAATGAGAAAACTTAAATGCAACGCGAAATATAAAAGAGCAGGTTGGAAATGACCAGACTCAGAGAGATGGACATGACAAAATTTGAATGAACCCAAATAATGAAAAGGTAAAAATATATTTACAAATGTGTGAAATAAGTTTTAGATTGAATTACTGTACATTCATGTCCAAATAATAATGATTTTTTGTACATTATATTTTACTTATCATGATATACGAACGGCAGTAACTTGAGGTAAATACTAACAAAAGATTAAGCAACGATACAACACTTTTTGAACAAATCTGAAATCATACACAGTATAATGCATAATTATTTAGACTCGATTTTCAGAAAGTTATTAAGGGAAGTTATTACCCAATATTAATACTACCGCTGTATCAGTTAGAAAACCTTTGTATATCATAAAATTTAACAAAAGATTTATCTCCTATCTCAAAACTAATTCAGCTAATAACATTAGATGCGAGTTATAACTAGATTCAGTTTTTGAAGCCTATTTCTGGTTTAGTAAACCTGCTTGATTTGTATCTGTCTGATAATGATATCCGCGAAGTAATATCAGTTCATTGCAGAAATTGCAGCAATTGAATTTAAGCAATAACAAAAAGTTGGACATTTGGGGGTTGCAGTTTTTGAATAGCGAAACTATTTTTAACATTTCTAAAAGCAATATTTTAGACGAGTCTCCTCTTATTCAATGTCAACAATGTTAACAATATAATTTTCATATTTACAATTATTTTTTTACAATAAGTTTGTTTATAATTAGCTTTTACGTTTTATGTTTATAAGCATAAAACGAAATACTTAGAATACAGTTTCAAATTTAAACGAATTCAGTTCGCAACTAATAACTCCCATTCCCTTCTGTTTAAAATGTTCACGACTAAAGATTAACACATACGGTACTCGTTAAGGAATTGATTTTGGTCAAAATGATGATGAAGGGATTACCAAACTAGTGTTAATGTACAAAAACTATCTATAGAGTGCTTCTGAGTGATTATTTCACTCAAATCACATATTTTGAGACCAGTTTTTTAATCTTCATTTCATTGGTGTGTTAAAATAATATAAAATATTCATATAACAACAATTAAAGACTAATATATAATTTTTAATAATAAATGCATACTAAAATCGTTCAGAGAAAGAACTGTAAACAGCAAAGATATAGAAAGTAGCTATAATGTAGCAATCGAAATGTTAGTATTACAAGAGGGTGTTACTTTCATGCAGTGAGTATTTCAATAGATAATTAATTTAAAATGAATGAATAAATGCCATTATATTTATATGAATTAATATTATAGCGAATATTAGAGCGAATATTTAATATATTCTAAGATTATAATATAGACTTAGTTTTGATTTATAACTATATCAGATATATAATTTATATAACATTTTGTATATTCCACTTCATCAATATGATTTTATACTTATTAATTTTAAATATAGAATAATAACATGTATGCCCATAAAATTAGCTGATCGACTAAGGTATTTGCGTGTAAAATTGCCCAAAATCAAGGAATTATGTTTATGATGAAGAATGCCACCTCAAATGTCCAGATAAGCAAATATTTATGTTACAAAAAGAAAACGGCATTCATTGTTTGAACGAGTGTCCAAACAACTATACAATTAAAGAGAATTTTTGTATTTCCGTACACTCGCACAAAGGTGTCATTCTTTGTCCACCTAAATCATATTAACTCAAAGGATAATGCGTACAATTATCGGAATATCCTAATATCTATATTTCAAGTGACGGAAAATTTTATAATGAAAAATGCGAGAATGGTGAAAAAATAATTATTCTGGACTCTGATATTTATTGCACTCTTGAATGTCCTTCAAATCACAAAGCAACTAAACAAACGGTTTATGGTAATTATGATGAATGCGTGCCAATTTAGTTATTTAATAGTAGTGTGTGTGAAAAGTGGTTGAATATGAAAATTTGGGAAAATGCAACATGTGATCTCACCGAATTTTAGGGTATTACGTATGAAATTAATTTAAGTAAGTGGGATAATCAAGAAAACTTAAATATTTAAGAATTCAGTAATATAGACATGGGCATAATAAATATCAAGTCCCTTAATAATTAAAGTGGGGTTAATTATGGTTTTAAACCATATGGCTACAAACTTACAAATGGTTTGTTTGTGGTGGATGTTGAAATTGAAATTACAGATGAATCCAACATATAATTTTGTGTGTTTTAAAACGTAAATAATACAATGGAAAACGTTCACGTTACTGGAACGATAAAAATTACGTATTAAGGATTTAATAACTTACATTTATCTAGAATGTTTGGATATATTTTAACTTCAAAAAGTGAATTATCAAAATTTGTTAACGTATCCAGTAGTCTTAAATATATAGTTAATGGAGTCGAAATAACACAAGATTTATAGGAAATAGACTCATTGCCTGGTGTTATAATCAGATTAGTAAACTGTTTAAATGAAACATTTATGATTAATCCAATCTCAGTTTCTTTGGGAACTGCCAAAACTGTTGATTAACTAATTTTAGAAAATAAATTATTTATCACAAACGAAATTTTGCCTAGTAACAAAGTTTAAAAGATTTACACATCTTTTGATTCTAAATAATATCCTAACTTATACTAAACTTATTACACTGGAGCATTATAATCATTCTAGGAGCTGTATAATCAAGTTTTTAAACTTAATGTGGATAGAGGTATTATGATTCCATTCGATAAATATGATTCGTTTTATGCTGACGAGGTGTTAATAATTCATAAAAATTATAGTTTATATCACAGAATATAAAGCTGTAGTTTTAATGAATAACATCTATCCCATAATATGTACACATGGTATGTTATTTGATATGATTCAGAAGAAATGTATTGATAGATCTCAGTGTTCTAAATCAATGGAAAAGTACATATTTTTATCATTGTGTGTAAAAGAACCAATTATTGGGTTTTAATATTATCAAACAGAACTTGAAAATATAATATGTTTTGATACTTGTCCAATATACTTGGGTTATCCTGCTCCTGAGCCAGATTATGAGAACGTATATAATAATTTATGTCTTCAATGTTCGGCTGGTTTAAAAGCAACATACAGTTCGTGTGAAACATAATGTACAAACGAGTATCCAATTTAATTTGAAAACGGGTGTTACAACGAATGCCCAATTGGAACTGTTTAATAAGAATCTACTTGTGCTTTTCCAGTAAGCGCTGCTGATTGTGGTTTGCTATATTTTTTGGAATAAGAAAATTTAAGTAGTCGAATAATGCGCAATATATGCATAGATTATGAGGAAGGTATTGGTTAAGGTTTATTCGTTTCTTAATCAGCTATGAATACATTCGTTTCTGTTTGTGATGGGCGTGTGCTATTGAATTAAACATGTGATTAGTCCAAATCAATTCCATGTAGTGAAAATTAAAATATAAAAACGGTGATTAAAGTATTTAAGAACACACAATTTTGTTAACTAGCTTGCATCAATGGGGATGTAAATGTTTCTGGATTTTGTCAACCTAAATGCGAAGATATGTATTCTAATTACCTTATTGGTTAATGTTAGCAGTGTTAAGATGGTTTTTGGAATCGTTAATCGAATACGTGTGTTAAATCTTGCAAATACTTAAATTATACGGTAAGTACTATTTGCGAGTCGGACTCTGAATTAAATGAAACAGAGTAGAGTATATTTTGTCCGTAAATTATTTAAAAAGATTCGTCTTCATTCTGGTGCAAGAAATTCAGCTGCGAGAATCTCATTTAAGGGTCTTAGTGTGTAAAATAATGTGCGAGCAATTATTTTGTTGACGAATCTGGTACTTCTTGCGTTTAGAGCTGCGATTTATATCAGGTAAATACTATTTTGAATGTAGAGCAGCCTCAGTGCGTGAAGTGGTGCCAGAAGTTCAAATACATCAACGCGTAGTATTCTAATACCATTTTTGGTTGTTTTGATAGCTGCTCACATGGAATTCCAGATAGAAACTCTATTTGCGTTTCTGACTGTAAATTATTCAATTAATTCCCGAATCCGACCGTGTGCGAGGAAATAGGTAATTTCTGCCCAGCTGCGATTTAAATTAACTCTACCCATTAATAGTGCGTTTAATGCGAATAGTTCATTCAAAATAATAAGTGCGTTGACTCTTGTGGGCCTGTTCCAAACGGGTTCGTAGTTCAAGTAATGAACGGGAAAACGGTTAAAATCTGCTACGAAAAGTGCCCAGAAAACTACTTCTTCAATTAAATAACACAAGAATGCTCGTGCGGGCTCAGAAAATGGGTCAGTTTCAAGCCGAAAGAGTGACCATAATTAATATTATATTTGTCTTAAATAAGAATTAATCCAAAGTCTAAGACAAAGACTAAGATTATTTAAAGGCAAATAATAAATCAGTTTCATTAATTTAACGTAAGTAAATATATCAAACTATATAAATTAATAGCTCCGGTTTGAATCGCTCTTTTTATAAATCACATTACTATATTAATAGTTATAATTTAAGTGATAAATCAAACCTTTATAACTTGAAATTTATCAATACAACATATCATTATACTTCAATTCTTTTTTAATACTGGACGAACATTATTAGCTTTCTCCTGAAGTACGCTTCGCTTCCGGCCTGGCTGAAGAACACGTCCACGATCTCGGACGGCTTGCTCGAGGACATCGCGCGGGCGAGCTCCTTGATCTTCAGCTTGTCGGCATCGCTGATCTGCTCGAACTGGCACTTCGCGAACGACTTCTGGAAGAACTCCTTCAGCTGCAGCTTGGTCTTGTAGGCGATCGCACCCTGGACCCTCTCCCAGAAGAGGTTCTGGTTGTGGAACTGGAAGTGCTTCGTGAGCGCCAGACACACTTCCTTGTCCGTCATCTGGGCCGCGCCTTCCTCGAACTCCGCCGCGATCGCCTTCAGCGTTTCCGAAAACTGCTTCTTGAACTGCGAGAGCGGCACTCTCTCTTTCCGCTTTGCCCTCTGCTTTTTGGAAACTCCGGAGTCGTTCTCGCTTTGTGTGTCGATATCCTGCCTCTTCTGAGAGCTGCTCGAGGTACTTGGTGGACAGGTCGGCGAAGAGCCCGTGAACGGCCTCCAGCTGCAGATTCAAGTCGAACGACAGCTGGCAAAACAGCAGGCTGTGCGGGGCGTCCGAGAGAGTCAAGTCCCGGTAGACCGCGTAGGAAGAGTCGTCGGAGGTTAGCTGCAGGAGCCTCTGGATGGAGACATGACTTAGTGTTGCTCGTTTTAAATTGAACTCATTGGAGTATAGTATTAATTTTATAGTGTTTGTTATTTATTCTTAAATATTAAATCAATGTCAAATTACACAATTCAGAATCTCATTATAAAAATAAAAAACAGAAAATATTATAAAATAAAAGCATCAGTTAACCATATACATAGTTAACTGTATACATATATTGTGAATCTGTGTGTATATGGAATTCACATGTATCCTAAATGTGTCATTTAAAGTATTCAACTTCATGCACTACAATTATTTATAGCAGATACTGAAATCTGTTTTGTCTTCATATTATTTCTTAATCAATATTTTGAATTATCTAATCTTTATAAGTTTCAATTTCTATTAATATATTTAATAATTTAAGTCAATTTAACTTGAGAATGTGGGGGTTGGTGTGACCCTCTCAGTTGGTTTCTTCGGCTTCATCATTACTTGCTTCTATTGTGCATTGAAGAAGCAAAACAGCTCAGAGACTTAAATGTTGATACAAACACCATAAGTTCACCCACAAGTCAATTATCAACCATAAATGAACCGCCAACCCCAGATAAATTAAATTTTGGAATAAGAAAATTTAAGTAGTCGAATAATGCGCAATATATGCATAGATTATGAGGCAGGTATTGGTTAAGGTTTATTTATTTCTATATAAGAATTTATGTCGACAATGTGAACTTATAGTGTTTATATATGTTTAAATTTCACTATTAATTTATTTCTATGTTATTCTAGTTATAACACAACTTTTAATAGTAAATAATATAATAAATAATTGAAATAATTAATAATTTTTATTATATAGATAATTATATTAATTTGATTAATCACAAAAGATTCGTTTAGATACATAAATTTGGATGATTATATTTATCACACATACAAATACATTCACACACATTTACACTTTATGCAAGAAGAGATAAAATGTAATTACTTTATTTTATTAAACAATTAAAGATATGATACAGTTACATTATTTTTATTTATTTAGTTTTTAATAGTAAGCGTGAAAAAATAAGTAAAGATGAAATATTATATTCACTTCAATGAGTTATTAATCTTTCAATGAGTTATTAAACATGAAACATTTAATGAATGCAATTTAAGGACTACTTTAGTTTGAAAATAGTGATCCTTCACAAATAATTTACTAAGTTTTGATTCTTTCGGATTCTGTGTACAATTTACTATGTTGCTAGCTTTCGTTTGATCTAAACTTGTAACTTAAGGCTATCCGGGAGCTTATTGCCAAAATATCAACTAAATATCTATATGACGCAAAATTGCTTTAACCTGGATAAATATTTTTGGCGTTCTCTGTTGAAACAAAGAGTTAAGCACAACATAAATCTACATGCTCAATTAAATAAGATGATATGCCAGACGTTTTTCAAAAGTATCTACATATACAGGATATGGAATATCTGTAATAATTAGCTCAAAATCATACCAAGAAGCAATTATCGTTAATTTAGTGCCCCATCGAAACGAATTCAAACTAAATATCAAAAGAACCAACAAATAACGAAATGTTCAAAAATAACAAAAAATAATACGACAAACTACCCAAATAAACAAATAAAATTCCATACACAGCGTTCAAACAGCAGTTTCTGGAAGCGGTTAGAAGCATTATTTTAGAGTTCGATAGTTCAGTTGAATTTAAGAACGAGAAGCAAATATGCAAAATTCTTACCGTTTATTTTATTTCGCACAATTAAAACGCGTTTTGGGAGAAAGTTTAACAAAAAATTCAGTATAAAACGTGTTTTTAACTGAAATAGTACTTCCAAAAATCGTTCACTTAGTGCGTTTACGAAGAAGTAAGCGAAAAAGACAAGAACAGAATCAAAGAGCTCACAAAGGAAATGGAAAATAGCAAACCCTCAGAGATAGTTGATGCACTGTTCCGCGAAATATGAAACGACGTCTACTTCAGGAGAAAAGTTGTCATGCTCGTCATGTATATTCAAAGAGTCAGCGCTAAGTGATGGTATATATGTTCTAAATAATTAATTGAATCAATTAGTCTTTATTTCAATATTAGATTAATTTGCATTTGATTGAATAATAATTGAATAATATAATAGTGAAATAATATTTAACTCAAATTTATTATTTGGCCTTTGGTAATTGATTACTCTTCTATTATTTATTAGTTTTTGATTAATTCGTACGTAAATAGGAGTTGTATTTCTAAAAGGAATCTAAAATGAATCTATATACTATAAATCTTCTTACAGCACTAGAATTTAGAAGACCAATAATACTATTATTAAGTTCTTAGACTTTTTAAGTTATTTAATTTTGCAACATGGTAGAATTATTAACTAAAGATTGTTCTAGTAATGATATATTGTTGTAAATACTGGTATCCAAAGCTAAATTTAGTTATACAGTAGTTTCAATTTTTAAGGTTCAAGGTTTAGACTTAAAATTTATCTTTTGTACCCGGTTTAGTGACCGGCCGA
Organism: Hexamita inflata; assembly: GCA_963988835.1. Taxonomy (NCBI): domain Eukaryota; phylum Fornicata; order Diplomonadida; family Hexamitidae; genus Hexamita; species Hexamita inflata. Next base: position 387,273 of record CAXDID010001241.1, read on the forward strand.
GGATTTCCACTCATAATTTAGAGGTTTTGGAGGTTTAGTGACAGTCGTTTAAGAACGGGGGTTTAAGAATAGTTGATTATAGTTTAAGAATACCTGATCACATATAGTAACAGCTGTTTAGAGATTAAGGTTACGCCGTTCATTAATTGGATTATTTAGAAGATTTTATCAAGTAAAATGAATCCGACAACAACAATGTGCTTAAAATACTTAATGAACAATTCTGTTAGTTCATAAAAAACGCGTTTTAAATGCGCTGTAACATCCCGAACACAATTCAAGAGCTCGGGAAGGTTCTGGACGTTTTGATCATAAACACCCCAAGTTTGATCAGAATGCAGCAGGATTCTGAGAGGTTCACTTATTTGTGCACGAATTACATTGAATTTTGTGATTAAAATTAAATCGAGCCCATAGATCTCATTGAACAGCTTAAGTTTTTAATCCAGTTCAAGCAGGAAAACAGCAATATACAGTTACAGAACACCGAGTACATCAAATCGCTCATACAAGCGTAATAAATATAACATAGCTTAGAGGCGCAACTATCACGCATGAGCGAGCTGGAGGAGAAGGAGAAACAACTAAACAATGTGCTACAAGAGCTACAAAGCGTTAAAAGCGGGTTCAAAAACTTTGAAAACGTTTCAATTGAAACAATATAAATTTTAAACGACCGGGTGTTTAACCTAGAACAGAAAACTGAGGAACTACTTTCACTCAGAAACAGACTCGAACTGAGCCAACTAGAGAGGGCCAGGCTCGACGACTAGTTATATTAAGCATAATAAGAAATACAAAACTTGAGTTATTAGTAACAGTCGAATATGGACTTAATGACTCAATAACAATCAAGACTTTAAGAATTACTTATTTAATGCAGCGAATTGAATCAAATCAAGCAGCAATTCTTACAAATTGAAGGATTACCAATGCAATACTCACTTTTATAACAAAAACAAGTAAAACTGGAAGCGGACAACTAATCACTACAATCACAGCTACAAAACCTGGATTAACTCAATTAACTGCTTAGCGCACTGCAAGTCAAGAATGAAGACCTCACCAACCAAGTAAAAGCAAAACAAGGCGAAATTCAAGGCCTGAGAGCCACTATCGACGAAAACACGTCACACATAAACGTGCTCAACGAAACAATCGAGAAAACATCGCAAATCATCAACCAACAAAACAACCAGATAAATCAACTGCGAAACCAATGCGACCAAAACTCGCTGTAACAACTAGAACAAGTTATATAAGCCCAGAACAGAAAGGTACAAGAACTTAAAATACAACTCCAAGACCTAGAAGACGAAAACGAAAGCCTCAAAAGCAAAATCAAAAGATAAAACGTAGACTTCGAAAAGAGACTCAACGAATTCATGAATGAGAAAACTCAGATGCAACGTGAAATACAAAAGAGCAGGTTGGAAATGACCAGACTCAGAGAGATGGACATGACAAAATTTGAATGAACCCAAATAATGAAAAGGTAAAAATATATTTACAAATGTGTGAAATAAGTTTTAGATTGAATTAC